>BFEA01000196.1:1303702-1325384 GCA_003427395.1 Chara braunii | reverse complement strand
GACCAATCCCCCGTGCCTCCCCTCAGGCCCCTCCCCTACGAACATAGTAGACTCTGCTTGATGCCGATCGGGGGATCCAGTGGTCTATCTCTTGGGTAGCGGGTGTCAAGTAAGCCCAGGAAGGCATGAGGCCAATGGGGATTGAACCCATGACCTCCTGAATGCCTACTGAAGTTACCCCTATATATTATCATGAATACCTCCCTACACCCAGATTGGGTATTTTACGGTCCTGCTGCCTTGCTAAGATATGGTATCCTGACAAAAGGACATCTTTCTAATTTGTTTTAGAGCATCAGCGATGTGTCCGTGTAGATCAGTGAATCTATGTAGGGGCCCCAGTGCGTCATAGGTGGACCACGTGGTGGCCTTCCGTTCGTCAGAACTTGTTTCCTTCTGGACAGCCACATACACGGCAACCTGCCCCAGGAAGAATGACAAAATGGAACGGGCAGCCACGGCGGATGCAAGCCAAATAACGCCACGATACCATTTTCTTTTGCTTGTTTTTCAATCGTCCTGCAGGGTTCCACTGCTGGAGGTGATAAGAGCATCCTCCATGGGAGGGAACCCCAAATGGACAGCTTCGGTCTATAGGTGGGGAGCCTCACCTGCTGCGGACCGGGGCCAGTGTCCCTCACAGAATATGCGACGTGCATTTACTAGGTTGACTTAATCTGTGTGACCATTTAACTTCCCACATCAACCACCAGCTTGTTCACTCGCTCTGCTAAGCCCCATGCTCTTCAGTCCATATCACATTGGCTGCACTTCTAGTCCATTGCGGTGACGTCGTTAGGGCCTCGTTCGGCGCCACTTGAACTCAAGGGTTGAAGGAAAATTCTACGTTCCACCCCTCCCTAATGACACCGCCATAATGTTTTCACTTTCCTACTCTCAAGTGCGCATCCTTGAAACTCGAGTGCTGCTGGGGAACAACTGCACTTGAACTCAAGGTACCTCCCGAGGTACCTTGAGTTCAAGTGCGAACGGATACCGCTGAGCACTTCGAGTGGGGCTTTTTCTCATTTTTCTTGGTTTTCCTCTTTTTTTTTCAGCAGGGGATCCTGGTCCAGGGGGCTGGTCCCACCTACAGCGTTGAGTTTTCTCAACGCTGAGCTTTCTATCACGTGTGGCATGGTGGGACGGAGCTCTGCCGTTCATGTATTGCGAATCTAATGATACGGAAACACAGGAGAATAACCTATTAAGGAAGAACAGGGGGAAAATCTGAAATAAGACTTCCTCCTGAGCTTCAAAGACTGGTTTTCGCTTCCTCCAGGAGCCACACTCAGATCTCCAGAATGTTTTCCTGACCCCTTCCCCCCGTTGGAATTAGCAATGGTGGATTCGCAATGGTATCCTCAATGAAGTATGAACGCAACATTTTTTGGATCTCGCAGGTTTCTAGCATTCTGATGCAATCTCAGGGAAAATTTGTCTCCATTGTCGGGCTATTCGTTAGACTGGTTCCAGGAGATATTTTTTTGCTAGATTTAATAGTTGTATCTGGCGGCCTGGTTTGGCTGAAGAGGCAGTCTTTATCTTCACCTATCCTTATAAAGAGACAAAGGCTATGTAAAAGGGACGCTGGACCCGGTTTCCAGCAGGTGACGCTCCCCACCAATAGTTGGAGTCTTTAGCCAGGGGTTAGTGGTGTCTGCTCTAATCAGCAACACTAACACTGGTAGGGTTTATTTCAAAAAAAAAAAGATTTGGTCATTTTGTAGATTTTTTATTCTACGTGAAATCCGTTTTGTAGTATGCTTGGGCCTTTTGGTTGGGCGGGAAACCATTTTCCGTTGAGAAAACTACCCTACCAAGGGAAGGGTACATTTCTCTTTTTTTTTGGAAGAAACAACCCGAGAGAATGCTAGGGGTGCTGATAAGAGCAGTCACCGCTAGCATGCTCGGGGAGGCTCCATCTATTGGTGGGGAGCAACACCTGCTGGAAAACGGGTCCAGCGTCCCTCAACATCATTTAGGAAGGGCCAGTTTGTAAACAAGAGTTATGTAGCCGTGCCACGTGTCCATCCTACTTGAATGGACACGCATTCACACATCGTTTATTCGACGAGCAGCATTGATTGGTCTCAAACGAGGGGATCAGTCTCACAACTTTATCCCTAGTCTGACTCCCTCATCCTCTACAAGATCGAACTCGGTACACCCGAAGAGTAGGAGCATTCAGAATAGGGGTTTTAAAAAAAAAACAGTTATGGAAAAACCTAAGTAGGAGCGTTCAGAATAGGGGTTTTAAAAAAAAAAACAGTTATGGAAAAACCTAAGCAAGAATTTTGTATTCATGCCACATGTCCATCCTATGATAAACGTGAGTGATCACTTGAATGGACACGCAAGCAGACGTCATTCAAATTTTATGTAATCATCATGCCACGTGTCCATCCAATGATAAACGTGAGTGGTCGCTTGAATGGACACGCAGGCAGACGTCAGTTAATTGGTGAGCAGCATTGATTGCCCCAAGCGAGGGGGTCAACTGGCCGTCACAGTCAAAATAGTTGTCCCTAGTCTGGCTCCCACATCCTCCACAGAACCGAACTTGCAGCACCTAGGGAGG
Source organism: Chara braunii (assembly GCA_003427395.1). Classification (NCBI taxonomy): domain Eukaryota; kingdom Viridiplantae; phylum Streptophyta; class Charophyceae; order Charales; family Characeae; genus Chara; species Chara braunii. Next base: position 1,322,803 of record BFEA01000196.1, on the reverse strand, counting down.
AGCATTCAGAATAGGGGGCTTAGAAAATCAGTTATAGTAGAATCTTGGACGAAAGTCCGATTCCGCTGTATCCCCCCCGCGATCCTCATCATCCACGAAGAATACCCAGATTAATAGCCACGTGCTAATCCTATTTAATCAGACAAAAACGTAGCAGGGGCGGTACCAACCATCGCCACTCCGCCTGCCCCACCAATCAATCACACGTGGCATATTCCTAAAAAAACGCAAGCGGAAATCCAGCTGTCTTGCTCTCACTATCCCACCCCCTCACGCCACCACCCCTTTCCTCGCGTCCTCACCCAGCCTTCCCATTTGCGGATCCACCCACTCATCGTCGCCACTCGCCCATCCTCCCAATCCACAGTGAGAGAGCACAGGAAGACATCCAGAAGGAGGGGAAGAGGGAAAGGGGGGAGAGATCGCCCAATCGAACTCACCACCTCCTGAGAAGTGTCGCTTTTGTTATCAATACTGTTTCTGTTGTTGTTGTAAACATCGGAAGGACGACGATCCAGGCCTCCACCCCACCAAATGGCAAGAATCGATGGAGAAGCCTGCCGCACCCTGCGATTGGTCCCGTCAAGAATCGAGGGAGAAGCCTGCCGCCCCCTCGACGGTGCACCCTCTCACATTGATGGAAGACCGTTATTGGTCAATCCCAAGGAAGTGGCCCAGAAGGAATGAACAACACATGGAACACAGCGACCCAATGGACCCTTTTTGGCCGTCCCTCCTGAACAGCTGGCGGAAGCTTCCGCTTCCGCATAAATGCCCCCCGAACGTTGGGAGGAGGTGCTCCTGCAGCCCCTCTTTGGGAACCGCTGGCTCACCAACAGGTTGGGTCAAATCATGTGTAGCTCGGAATCCCTGTGGAGAAACTGGGTAAAAAAGGGAATCACGCGCATTAAAGACATCTGGGACAGCGAACGCAAAGAGTGGAAGTTGGCTACTGAATTACAGAAGATCCTGTGTCATTGCCATCACACGGATCAAAACCTGGACAAGGTCATAGAAGCGGTGCCGCTCTCCTGGTACAGAGTACTAAGGAAAGGCCCGGTCTTGCTGGAAGGCGACTGGGTAGCCATACAAGGGGACCCGACCAGAGTAGGGATGATACATCTAGTAAGGCCACAGGATGCCCTAGTAGAAACATACGAGATAACAACGACGGGGGCACTAGAAGGAGGAAGACACCCCTTTGTGTGGCTGAATCAAACGGAGATATTTCGGATTCGGGTCCTGGGGGAGGGGGAGGCAGCTCGCGTCTTCCGCCCGGCGACCAACATACAAGACCTCCCCCTGGACCCTACGGAATGGCAGTGGCAGTCCAAAGTAAGGAGGCCAAACGAGGCCAGACCACTCAGCATTCATAATCTAACTGTGAAATCCACTTACAGGATGCTTAGACCCAAACGGTTTCTGAAAGATGGAATCATAGACAGATGGGCCAAACATCTGCAAGTGGACCGCTCCTTACTGACACCCGTGAAATGGTTTCAGGACCGGAAACATAAACCGGCAAAAATAACCGCCCTGCAGTGGCAGATAGTACATCAGTGCCTGCCAACTATGAACTGGCTGATCGATCACACCAACCTAGAACAAAAAGGCAAAGCCCTGCCCTGGTGTGCACGGTGCCTACACAAAAAAGGGCCGAAACTATTGAACATATATTTATGCAGTGCCCAACTGCACAATTAACATGGCGATGGTGGGATAGAATCTGGAGGAAGTTAGTCCCCGGGTCCCCCGAATCTCAGTGGCCCTGGACTTGGAGGGCGATACTTCTAGGACACTGGCCTCAAGCCCAAAAGTTGTCAACCTTTATCGAAAATATGTTTTTTTTGGGCCGCAGGGCGGTGCTCTGGGGGCTATGGTGGCAGCGCTGTCTTCTTGCTAGGGAAGGGGTGCAGGCAGAGGGGCCTGAAGTAAAGGAACAGATACAACAGCTAATCCAAACCGAGATTCGACGGAAATGGCAGGTGCTGAAGAAACAGCTGGACCTCTTCCGCACCAAACAGGATATTAGAAAGGTCATCTCTTCCTTTGGGAATGATTGGTTAGGAGGGCAGAGGGGAGGATGGATAGCAAGAATAGAATGGAACGGAGACAAAGAGGATCAGCAACAACAAGAATTGGTTGATTGCAGGGATTACCGCCTTTTTTTCAATGAGTGGACGAACATTGACCCCTCCTTCCCACTTCGCCCCCCGACAGACTTCTCAGACCCCTTTCCACCTCACCCACTCTCGCTAGTCGAAGTAATTTCATAGATCTGGTAYGGAGCCYTTGGATGTTTTGGATGGGGTGGAAGGAAACCTGGTGGCTGGTGCCCCTCCGAAACCAGGACTTCCCCTTCTTGCCCCACCCAGTGTCCAGTCCTCCCCGGATCTGATACAAGCCCGAGGGGGAACTAGTCAGTTCGTTGCGGGATGAAGAGGTGACTCCCTGTTCCTAACAGACCTGCACAGTCRATCCCCTGGAAACAGGGCAATCAATGCTGGCAGGCCTGTTTTTCAGATGGCATGTTATAGTGTAAAAAGGTATCTCCAAAAGGGGGAGGGGCTAGTGTGGAGCAGTTGGCATTTGGCGCCCAATTGAGGGTGAAGAAGCCCCCCCTGTTTTCCCAATACCCTGCTCAGTCAATCCCCTGGGGTCAGGGTAATCAATGCTGGCAGGTCATATCCCAGTACTTTCTTTCTCTGTGTAAGGGACGCTGGACCCGTTTTCCAGCAGGTGATGCTCCCCACCAATAGATGGAGCCCTTCCCCGGGTGCTAGCAGTATCTGCTCTTATCAGTACGGCTAGCACTGCAGGGGCGGTGTTTCCCAAAANAAAAAAAAAAAAAAAAAAAAAAAAGAGGGAGAAGCCTGCCGCACCCTGCGATTGCTCCCATCCAAATCGATGTCACAATTGTTATCAGCAGTAGTGTTGTCCTGGGTGACTTGGATTCGAATGTCATAGTCATCTTCACAGAGAACACCGTCTTCACCGTTATTGTTGCTGTTGTTGTTATTATAGTCGCTGTTGTTGTTGTTGTTGTTGTTGTTGTTGTTGTTGTTGTTGTTGTTGTTGTTGTTGTTGTTGTTGTTGTTGTTGTTGTTGTTGTCGTTGTTGCTGACGTCATTGTTGTTGTTGTCGTTGCTGGTTTCGTAGAGATTATTGATAGCACTTGCGTCGCTGGCGGCGGCGTCCGTGATGTCGTCCATGTCGTCGTAGTATCGGGCCTCCAACACGGCGTGCAGAGCTTGCCCCTCCTCAAGCTCCTCAAAGTGGCGCTGCATCAATCTCTCCACTCGTGGCCAATCCAAGGTCGCATGCAGATGGGGGGGCGTCCCCTCCTCCAACCGCCATGATATCTCCAACAGACCCTGCATCACACTCCTGAGCCACGAAATCGGCGGAACCACCTCCTCAGCAGCAGCCGATCGTAGCTTCGCCACCGCATGGCTGACCCGCACGCTAGACTCCTAGGCAGCTGTAAACCAGTCAACCGCTCCTGTCCGCAGATCGCCCAAAGTTGCCATCGCCAATCAGTATCCAATTGCCGCCCCACGTCACACACCCCTGCACACCCTAGTCACACCCCTGCTTGCTGACTCCGACCTTCTCAAGAGGTCCAAAATGACACGCCACGTGGCATGTCATCGAACAGATCGAAGGCCACGTCACCAGGCACGGAAACCGCCCGGACGTGTCGCGCAGGGAGTGGGCCGAGCCGTGCCGGCCGATCCCCGGGGGGGGACCAAGGCGCAGGCGGTTGGTAACGCAGTACACTTCGCAACGCTGCCTCCCTTCCAATAAAATCCTAGAAAGCTCTGATGGGGAAGGGTACATTTCTCAACTGCAGTGCCTTTCCTTTTTTTGTATTTTTAAGACATCATTGCATCCTGAAACGGAGGAACTCTGACAGCTGTGTTTGGCTCTCTGGCATCAAACTCGTTTCCTTCATTGGGCAATGAATGCATTTGGCCATCCACGTTGTCCCTGTCCATTTTACAAATGGTGACCTCCCGTCCCCTCGCCACGGGGAGTATCCCTTTTTCACGGAGACATTCACTCCGACTGTTCCAGACATGTTTCGTTTCTCCGAGTTACGTTATCAAAAACAAGGATAAAAGCTGTTTCTAGCGTTTTTTTTCAGTTTTTTTATTTCTTGTTTCGAATTTATTAATGTCGAAATGGCGTCACACCGTTGAGTTTTCTGAACTCAACAACGGTAGGTGGGACCAGGCCCCAGGATTGGTAAAGTCGTGGGTTTCGGTTTCAAGTGCAGCTTGTTCAAGGGTTTCCTCAGGTGTAGATGGAACCATTAATCAAGTTAGTGTAAATTAATCACAATTTATCATTTAGGGCTCCCTCAAAACTCACGTATTTTCAAGTGGTGTCGAATGAGTCCATTACCCCTGCCGACAGGCACTTTGCACCAGCAAGCACGAGTTGTGTATAAGGGGCTAGCTTATACAGTCTATTTTGGGATGGTAGTGGTGTCTGCTCTTATCAGCACCACTATCATCGGCGGGGGTGTTTTTGTTATAAAAAAAAAAAAGGAAAACCTTCAGCTGTCCAGCTGTCCAGTTGATGTGACTCAGTGGTTAGAGCACCGGTTGGAAATGCGCATTGTGGTACAAGGCTGCGGGTTCAAAACTCAATTGCAACCTTGCGCATGGACACCGGCAGGGCGTTAGATTGACGCATGGCTGGACAAACATTCCCTTGGGCTGACACGCGGTACTATTACAGAGACTGCCTGCGCACCGCCCAAGGGTTGTTCATGGTGTTGTATGTTGGTTCTGGATTTCACATGGGTTGCTTGGGGGTGCTGGTCCTGGGTGTTCTGTTGATCTCCCCAGTCTGGCATATCACACTTTCGTGCCATTTCCACTAGTCACATGGTCGAGTCATACGATTACATGTCTCAAGGTCACGGGTTCGAGCTTGGTTCGGACCTTGGGGGGGTTCCTTGTCCAGCTTACCCCGTTCTCTCTTCGATATACACACATGATGCTGCCTATACATCTTGATACATTGATTCACAGAGCACACACAGCTTTCGGGCATATACATAGCTTGCGAACTATTCATGGCCTATGGGCTACATACACAACTTTCCACACATAGTGCTGTCTGTACATCTTCATACATAGAAACACGACGCATACACAGCCTTCGGGTATACACATACAATGTGAACTAAAAAACTATCAGACTGGGGGGTCTAGTCACTGGGTGGGGTCTCGTATCTGCGGTAGGAACAGGTATGGGCCACCGGAGTTCCTACTGATATTCGGGTAGAACTGTCTAGTGGCTATATATAAGGCTTAGACCCTGGGGTAAGGGTACTAGGGGTATAAGTCGCTCAGGCTAGTCCAAGTTCCACCTGGCCTTGGGTAAGCTAGGGGAAGGACGGTACGACTGCTTCAATGGGTGCTACCCTGTCTGAAACCTAGGGCCCAGAGTCTCGTGCGGCCTGTAGTAGATTGTCTGGGCCTGGCGTCCGAAGTTCCCGTTCGACAAGGCTCGTCCGATTCCGCTTCCACCAGGGCTGGGCAACCTATCAGGCCTGGTGCCTATCACTGCTGTTCAGTTTAAGTTACCTGCCCATTGGTAGGGTAATGATCCTGAGCGCTGGTCACACTGAGGTAGGATAGTGGGATAGGGGGTGCGCTAGGAGTATTGACGTGAGGATGGGATCGGAGGTGGTCTCATATTCCAGGACACACACGGCCTACTGCTCCAGGTGATCAGTGTGTACTCAGTGACTGGCCTCTACAACACCATGGACTTACAAAAAAAAAAAAGAAAAAAAAGGAAAACCTTCAGTTCTGTTTCTTTTTTTTTTTTTTCCGGGAGCAGCAACCGATGGTTATCCTGACAGGATAGGCCACCTTCCCTAATACTGCCAGCGAAGTACTATCCTGCCTTAGTGTGACCAGCACTCAGGATCATCACCCTACCAATATCGAGCGCAACTTGGAACAGACAGCAGTGACAAGCACCAAGGATGGGCAACCCCCCAGCTCTAGTGGAAGCGGAAGCGGACAAACCTTGCCGTACAGGAACTTTGGACGCCACTGGCACCCACAGACACATCCTACCATCCTTCCCCTAATTTACCCAAGGCTAGGCGGAACTCAGACTAGCCGGACCGGCTTATATCCCTACCCTACCCTAGAGTCTAAGCCATGCATAAGCAGACCTCATCGTGTACCTGATCGACCCCCCCAGCCGAGTATGTGACGAACCAGCTTCTGAGCCTGCGCCATCTTCCGGACCCTTTCTCTCTCTTTTTCTTTTCGAATTTTGCCTTGGCCCCACAAGGCCCCTCTGTTTTTGATTAAAGATGCCTTGCTGAGACCCGTGTTGATTCTTGAAATTCTGTTTTCATAATTTGGGAAATGCATGGGAATTGCGTGCGCTTTAGCAAGCGCGCTAGGAATTTGGCCCGGCAGTTAGAAATTCCGAAATAAACAGAACCCGACGTGTTTTTTTTGTGCATGAATGTTCTCGACTACATCGTGGAAAACTCTGGGAATTTGGTGGAAATACGAATGGATGTAGGACTGCCTTTTCCCACGCCTACTTTACGCGCGGATATGGTGATTTCAATTTTTGAATTAGCATAGGACTTAGGAATCTGTAACTGTTTTGGTGCCTCTTTTTGCATTTGTGATCGGCGCCATGCAAGCGAGCTTCCCCTTTTCTGCGCCCCTCGCCATCTTCGACGCTCCCTTCGCGCCCACGCTCACTCTCCTCCCGTAACCTTTTTTCCCTCTCCCTCTCTCTCTTTCTCTCCCTGCGCGCCTTTTCTCTTTTTTGATCGTCTGAATCTTGGATCCGTTTCGCGCTATCCTGCGCACTCTTCTTCCTCCCACTCCGAGTCCTACGCCCAAGAACCTGGTCGATCCTCTCTTCACTACCGTCCATCCAAGAGAGGCACCGTGTAAGGAGGAACTCCTATTACGCGACGACTCTGATTGGCTGTGATCGGACTCAGTAGGATCGACATGGCTTTCGTCCAACGATTAATTCGATAGAAGTACGAGTTCACCTTACTGAACTGTAATGGGCATTATCCGCAGGAAACCAACATATGTCTGTGTAGGATCCTCATTATCCCCAAGTCCTCTCTCACCCTTCCCCGACTCAACCTTCATCCTCCCTCGTACCTACCTCCCTTCCCGCAACTATAAATTCCGCAAGCGCGTCCGCAAATCTCTCTCTCAACTCGTCTGCTAGCTTCCGGGAAGCAGTGGTTAGATGGTATGTGTGGAGTGCGAGTCGAAAAGTCCCGACGAGCTGACTGTAGCCTGGCCGGCGGTGCGCCTGATCGCCACGACGTACTGTGGGATCCGGGCAGACCGTGTCGAGACCAAGTCGGCGGGGTGACGATCGCATTAGTGGAAAGTGGCACGTGACGGCCGGGATCGTTAGTGTCTGCATGGGGATAGTGATCAAAGTTGAATGGATGAATGGCCCGGGGCCATAATGGAACTTCACGGCAGATGCGCCTCCTTGTCTCGAATCTATTCTTTGGTGTGAGTGCAGCTCCACGGTAGTTAAGCCGAAAATTCTTTTCACCTTCGGATTTTTGCGTGATGTTCATCTATCTTATTGTTCTCATTCATTTCGCACTTCTTCTACCCACCTACTTTATGGCATGAATGACTATGTATGCTTGTCATGGAATGGTTGTCTGATGGGTTTGCATTTGATTAGCCATGGAATGACGGGGTAGGGGTGCAGAGCACACAGAGAATTGAATAATGCATGGCTGCCATTTTCGCACCTTCCGTGATAAGGGACCGCGAGTGTAGATGGAAATACTCGGATGATGAAACTGTTGTTTGATGGATTGGTCTTTGATTAGGGCGAAGAGTTGTTACGAATGGAATGTATGAACATGGTCGAGTCGTTGGCAAGGACAATGTTGTTGGGATTTTGTTCAAGAATGCAAGAGTGTGTAGATTTGTCGGTGATGTGATTGCTGGAGAGTAGCCCGGGATCTTTAACCCGGAATACATTGTGCATGTCATCTGCCTTATGATGCACGATATCTACAGCTTGCCCTCGATACGCAAAACCCGAGAGGCGGTCTATCTTCTAAGGAAGAAGACAAAGGCGCCGCGTGCGACCTGCATGCGTGGATCAATGGCCGCGTCTCACCGGATGTGAGTTTTGTCCCCATGGTTTCTTTATGAAGACTTCCTAGCGAGACCGATAGATCGTCGCAAATATTCTTTCTCTCTCTCCGATCTATTTTTGAGAAAATGGAGGAGTGTTCTCACCTCGCTTTGCATGACTAAGGTGAATAAAAGCTATCGCCGGAAAAACCCGATCGACAGGTTGTGTACTTTCGATCATTATGATTGTCGGACTAATGATGAATGATTAAGACCAACCTTTATGACTAATTGGATTGCCATGTGGACTGACGGCCTCAACCCGACTGGGCGTCGGTCTCCCGTATCCCCGCCACGTCCCTTTCCGTACAACGAGAAGAGGGCACGTGTATGCGAGTGGGACATACGAGAAGACGTCGCTAAGATCAGCGGCTGATACTATTTCCCTTCAGAAACTCGGTGCTCGGGGTTCGTTGGCGCTGGTTTCGTCATTGATGATACGCATTTTCTGCCTTATTCGCTGCTATTGTCGTTTAATGAGTTGATCGTCATTCCGTGGACGACAGTGGCGCCCCATTGGCCTAACACTCTGTGCAGCGATTGTTGTCGCTTCGAGCGTTACCAATCAAAAGGCTTTCACTACCACGTACGGAGTGAGGACGAATGTAAGGAAAAAGTCACGCCACTGAGACCCTCCACGTCGGATTCTGAGTTATGCAATGAGCGACGTCGGGATTTGATCCGAAAACGGGACACCAAGTACGTACCCGCCCCCTTTCACGCGAAGCGAAGAGCAACGACCCGATGGGAAGTTCAACGATACTTTTTGGATTGAACTTCCCCGCGTCGTGCATTCCGCGCGCGCCTTTTTCTTCCTCGAAACCCACGCAGTGACGGACTCACCCCTCCCCACCCCTTCTTACTAAGTCAGACCGGCACAGGGGATTTCGGTTTTGTCCGTGTCCCCACACTCAACTTTCAAAAATCCTTGGCACACCCCATCTCGCTGTCTATTTTGGGGCCTCTTCCGCAATTTAAACACTCCGAAAGAAAGACAGCGCAGGGCGTGAGGTTGGTATCGGAGCCGGCACGTGTTGGTTCTGACGATAGTAAGACGAGCTGGTGAGAGGAAGATCAGCCAAATGATCTACCGTCTTAGTCCTCCCGTCACTTGACAAAGGTCCACCGAAGCTCGACTAGAGATGCCCATAGCCGATGCTAATGGAACACCTCCCCGAGTGATGGTAAGCACCCCTGTTACCTTCTCATTTTATCCCAACTACACTCATCCAGAGGCATGGCTCGAAGTCGTGCAAGCTCAAGGTTATGGCGCCGCAGACCTTCCCCGCGTCATTACCCCGCTACTACGAAACACTACACATGACTGGTTTAGAAGGCATAGATGGGTAGATTGAGACACATTTAAGAGGGCATTCCTGACAAGGTTCAACGCAGTTAGCGAAGATGCTGCATGGTTCGTACTGAAAACCCGTCCGCAGGAATCTGGAGACCTGTTACCTAACTTTGTGGATCGATTTCAGACCGCATTAGACAAATGAGGACGGGAAGAAAATGCTGCCCGAGATCTGTTTATCGATTATCTCCGCAATCCAGTATTGAAAGCAAAACTGCAAAAAAAGGTTCCTCCAAAGACGAACTAGCTACCCGTCATCATAGCTAAAGCCCTTGAACTGAATCTGCTGGATACGCGTAAGTATATTAGTCAGGGATCGGAAGACATCTCAGACACAATCCAAGATGTGGCTGCTAAATGGCGGTCGTGGCTCAGAGCGGTGGGACGATTTTATCCTTGTCCGGATCACGGTTATCAGGACGGACCCGCCCCGGATCCTTCTCCCTATCATTCCCTACCTCTCTCGAAACCTCCTCTTCCTTCCAAGATGGCACCCATGAATACCGTAATGCCCCAAAATGCTGCATCAGTGCCTATTACTAACATGCATTTGGCCCAGATGATTCATACCGCTACGACTGAACAGTCTGAGTGGATGAATAATCTGATTCAGATGCAGGCTTCCCAGATGGATCGGTTGGAACAAATTATTACGAAGCTAATAAAAGCTAATTCCAGCTCCTCTCGCCCCATTCCTGCTTTGTACCCTCTGCTGATCGCCCCTCCTATAACTGGACCAGCTCCTCCCGCTCCCCCTCATGCGGTCAATCCAGCTGGAAGGATTGAGTGTTACAACTGTAAACATCCTGGACACTTCGCGTGTGAATGCCATTGCCAAAACGTAATCAACCTCCGCCAGCAGCCGCGCCCGTGAGTGGCCGCAGTGTTGGAAGCCGCAAGGAAAGCCTCCTCCTTCTCTACCGAACAACCTCCTTCGACCGACCCCATTGCATCTACTTCGGGATCATCCTTCGAAGCCGCCGATGTCGTTGATCCTGTCGAGTACCTTCATTTGGTAGGACTGATAAGAGCAATCCGACCTGGCAAGGATGAGCTCGAATGGGTCGAACGGGGATCAGAACCAGGACCACAGTTTCAAACAGGAGAAATTGATGTCCTACAGATGCTCAAGCAGTTGGACATCTGAGTTCCGGTCCCAGTATGACATTTGCTGACCATATCGGAAGCCGCAAATGATAGACTTCTGCAACAATGTTAGAAGAATAAAAAACGCTTCACGCATCAGCGTGTTCAGCGTATGTTAAAGAAGAAGAAAGATGACGAGGCTGAAGCAAACACTCCCCTTGCGACCGAACCTGACGCACCTGAGACGACGCAAATCGCTACCATCTCTTACGCATAAAAATATATTTTCGGCGTGTTCGATCGGTCCTATGGAAAAGTGCCGAGTGTGATTGCGAAGTCTGGGGTAAACCGTTTAATACTCTTATTGATACCGGATCATCGGCCGTAGCCATATCCCTAGACACAGTTAGAAAATTGGGCCGACAAAACTCGATCCTTCCGCTACCTGGGAAGGACAACTACGTCTCGACCGATGAAGAAGCCATGACAATAGTAGGGATCATTGAGAACGTTGTGAAAGTAGGTCAGGTGCAAGTTCTGGTTAATGCATTAGTCATTGATGTGCACTCCTATTCGGTACTGTTAGGATTGCTTTGGACAATGGTGGTAGGGGCGTGAATACACTTCGATTCTAAGCAGCTTGTCCTCACGCATACTGGACGAAGGCCTCAAACGCTGCGGTAGGTTCGCGAATATACTTCGATTCTAAGTAGCTTGTCCTCAAGCATACTGGAGGAAGGCCTCAAACGCTGCCGTTATGAGTTTCTACTCGATCACCGAAAAAGAATCCTAATCTTGTCCGGATAGGAATGATCCAAGTCCCGATCTTGGAAAATTTACCCTCAAACGATGATGAGGAACAACACCTTGAGGGTGATGGCGAGTACGACAAATGCGATTATGAGGAAGAATTGAACTACATGCCTAGTGGAGAAGAATGGGAACAATTAGTTGCAATGTTCGGTTGCGAGACGAAAGAGGAATTTCGAATGATCCCAGCAACCACCCTAACATTTGATTTAAGCTAGGGAAGTGGCAAGCCTAGCCATGCCCTGTCGACATTTTTTCCCGCATCTACAGAACAGCGGATTCCAGCCACGACATTCCTGGGGGAACCGATCTTGCAGATTTCAGATATGGCTGACCTCTTGGAACCCCCTCGCACTTTGTACGAGGGATCGCTTTCACTCCGAGCTAGGTATCCGCAGATGAATTAGTACCTGGATCTTTCTATCTCTCCACCAAGATGATTACTTACACAAGGAGTCATGATCGCCCTAATCAAGCAAGAAGCAGAATCCCCAATAGATGATGTTCTGGATCTTATACAAGAAATGACTGAGTTAACAGGATTGGAAGTAGCGGAAAGCACTGCTGATTCTGAAACCGATGCTGAGATTAAGGAAACTAAGATGATTAGTCCGACCGAATCACAGATGATTGCCACCGTCTTCTCGGTCCGGACCAGTAGCTCCATGTTCTCGAGCATGAACGACAGACGGTCACGAAGGATGGATTGGATCGATATGCCACTTAACATCTCTGATCACCCCGTAATCACAATACCCAATCATGTCCCCCGAGAGATCCGTAGATCCCTGATTGATGTTTTGCATAGGTATGCTGAGGTGCTGAGTGTGCATGATAACGCTATTGGATTATCCAACACTAGGTATCCTCACGGGGGATCATCCACCGATTAGTTGCGCTCCCTATCGGTATTCGCCGGCGAAGAGATCGGCCGCGTTCCAAAGGATAAAGGAGTTCAAAGCTAATGGGTGGATCGAACCCGCTATCGGACCCTGGTCATTTCTGGTGGTGATTGTACCAAAAACGGCAAGGGGAATTCGCATATGCATCGATTACCGAAAGTTGAAATACATCACGATTAAGGATGTGTATCCAATACCCCGGATCGATGAGTTACTGGATGCTATTGATAGTGCTCGGTTTTTCAGCAAGTTTGATGTTCGGCATAGATTCCACCATCTCCTTGTTCGAAACGAGGATCGCCCGAAAACGACTTTCATTCTTTTCGAAGGGACTTGGCAATGGGTTCGATTCCCGATCGGGATTTGCAACACCCGGCCACGTTTCAGCGCGCGATGAACATGGCTTTCCAGAACTTCGTACGAAAAAAGCGGTTGGCGCAGAGCATAATCAATTATTCTGTGATTGTCCACATGGATAATATCCTTGTGTATTCAAGTTCCTATGAGGGGCACGTGCAGCACATCGAATGGACTTTGCACACGCTGAAGGACGCTGGATTCAATTCCTCATTTTTTTATGGAAAAAAACCTTCGTTGAACTCATTACCTGGCGGTTCAACTGTGATCTACAACAACACTCGATTACTGAGGTGATCACGCAATCAATGCTCGTGCGGTCCTCCGTGTTTCACTGCCCTTCTCTCTTATGGATACTCCCTCACTCACTCTAGCCAACGTCGAACCATCTTCGAGTGTTCCACGCCCACCACCCAAGAGGGGTAGTGTGGACTCCTTTTTGAATGCACGAGGCGGCTTTTAGGGCCAAGAGCATGAGGTTGGATAATCAAGGTAGTTGCGTGAATCTCGTATTCCACATATCCCATCCCTCTCTCACTGGTTTTTCCTCACTGTCATTCTCCCATTCACTCAAGGATCTGTTCTCTCACGGGATCGCGTTCACCCGCTCTTCAGCTGAAATGCCCCGCATTCGGGCGCAAGCGCGTATCTGCACGCGCATGCGCTGGGTCTCTCTCATTCCCCCCCCGCTTTCTCGCTTGCACTGGTTTCCTTTCTCTCACTTCCTCTCTCCCTTTCTGTTATACCCGGGAACTCGCCCCCTCCCCTCGGGCCCTCGCTGACCCGCTCTCATACTCGTTGTCGTACACTCCGTCTCCCGCTCTCTCTTCCACAGGATCTTGCTTCCCCCCCATGAGTGGCGCGTTGGCGCAAACTCGATGTACCTAGCCGCTGTTATCCTTACCCACTCTCTGATCCGGACACACTCCCCTTCACGTGCCCGCTATTGCTCTTTCCCCATCACCCGCTCTTGATCCCATTCCAATGGTGCTTTGTGTATGTGCGCGAACAGACATGTCCAAGCACTTGGGTCATTGCAGACTTTTGGTCCGTAGCTCTTCACCCGTTTTCACGCGAGCTTGCCCTCCCACGAAAGGAGCATGTTCTTGTATTGACCGTATGGCAGCAGGGAGGCGGCGTACACTAGGCACACTCCTGAATTCTTCCCTGTCCAAATGTGTCCCCCCGCGTACGACAGAAGCCCTTTTCTCCCTAGTTGACTTGGGCTGCCTGTAACAATTCCGAGGGGGACTGCGTACGCCTGGCTCGCCTCCCTCGGACAGAATGCGGCCTCAGGTATAACCTCCAGTGCCTGAGCCTGTCGCTTGCTAGGGAATGCTGGCTTTGCCTCAATGTCAGTGAAGGACCCATGCATGCCCACGATACCGGTTGAGTCAGGCCGAATAGACCAATTTTGAACTAATGACTCAGTGTCAGGACGAGCAAACCCTATTATCGCGACAACAGGCACAATGACACCGCTATTTGGTCTGTAACCCCGATAAAGTCACTGTAAGCACGATGGTACCGATTTCCCCCAATCTCAACTCGTCGAATCATGTACTTAACCCAGAGTCAGCACTAGTCACAATAGCGAAAACCAATACCACGGCCCACATGTCTGAGTCAAAAAATCAGTACGGCTTGACCATGCAAATTTCCATTGTGACCATGCAGCCACGTAGATTCCACCTTGGTCCCCACACAAATATAAAGATGGTTTCAAGCTGCAGCGAACCATATCAATATCGAATCAGCAACCTTCCCGTCAAGATCCGGCTATCGTGAAGCCAATCTGTATCAAAAGTAATAACATTGAATTGGAGTACTTTCAGCAAAAAATTGAATCCCGGACCAGACTCGATACCTTGTCACGTAACTCAAATGTACCAAGCCAGTGTGCATACCAAAATAAGAGTACCAGGCAGGAGCAAGCGGCCCAAATACCGAGCCAATGTTTGCACCGCCTTGGCGAGGCTGCTAAACCAAGCACCGTACCAAGTTGCACTCGTGCCGTACCAATACCGAACCAGTTTCTGTATTGAAATAATAGGTCAGACTGCAGTAAGCTGTTCCAGTACCATGCCAATGCCAAACCACTATCTGTTCCATAAATGATAGACCCGACCATGAGTGTCACCAGTGCCCATCTAGTGACTGTATCAGTTCCAGACCTATTCTGAAGCAGCAACTGCACCAATCTGACCCAGCTGTCAAAACAGTAAACCGGTCTGGTCGACCCGTCCATGTCCATGGGAATCCACCAAAATACGGTCCAGCTCACTAAATAACACCCTGGTTGTGACAAGGGTAATAATCAAGAAGAATCAGCTAAAATCCAACAAGTGATTATGTATCGAGGAAATCCTCATAAATCAAAGAGGTGAAATAAAGAAGCAATTCCCGGTCAAACCAGCAAGAGTGTGATTGATTAAAAATGTTAAATAATAAGATAATCGCTTGTTTTGACTTTTTTTTAATCATTTTTATTTATATTACTTATTTTTAATTTCATCATCAATTTAAATAAAATTTGAGGCCTCTTTCTTCGCCCACAGGTGAGCGCGAAAAAGGCCGCACGAAGGCCCACTACCATACCTTCGCGTCGTCGCTGGCTGATCCGAGGACAACCTCAGAACAGACGAAAAGGGTGAGTTTCAGGCGTGGTAGAGGCGGCTATTCAATTTCAAGGGTTAGTTTCTGCGGACGATGCAGGGGATTTTAAAGTCCCTTCGAGGACCCCCAACAAGAGTACCCGACAAATCTTGACCGATCGTTCGGTTGAGGGACGGATTCCTTGTATGTCGGGTGGCCGACTGGTATGTGGCCGCCCGACACCGACACCCAACCACGAAGGGCGGATCTAGAGCACTGCCTCCTCGACTGGCCAATGGCAAGAAGAGTATGGCAACGGTGGGATGCGATCTGGCACATGCTCACGGGTGAGGTGTTCCACTGAGACGTAGCTCTTATCCTACTAGGAAAGTGCGAGAATATTCTCCCAGCATGGACACCCTTTCAACGCAGCTTGTTCAAACATACGAGGTTGGTGGTCCTCATGGTTATTTGGCGTAAAAGGTGCTCAATGGAAAGGCAAGAGGCGGTCTTTGGCCTCTATCAAGCCAAGGCAGAATTAGTAGAAATCATTCATGCTAATTTGGTAAAGGCCAGCAGCAAACTCAGGCATGTGGTAGTGGCTACAGGCAGGCAAAAACCAGAAAAAAGGACATCGAAGGCTACGCGGGCGCAGCGCTCCCTGTAGCGCTGCGCCCCACTATCCTCCTGGCCGTGGATGCGATGTCCTGGTGGTGCCAGTGCTGCGACGGGCCAGTGCTACGTTGAGCGGAGTGCTGCTATGAGGCAGGAGCGATGGTTGCCAGCAGGGCGAGCCACGCGGTGGCGCGAGCATTAGGTGTCACGAGGCGGGCGAACAATGAGGGCGTTCGTGGCCTAGGGAGGTGGAAGCTGACTGCCGCAACTTTACAATGCTTGCACAGCGGCGAGCGAGTGGGACTAAGCGGTGATCATGGTTGATAGAGCGGGGAGAGAGGAGTGAGTCCTTAGTTTTGTCTTGTGCTGAACTCCTGGCGTCGCAAGCTGGCGCGGACAGTGAGGGGGGGTTGGTGCTGCTCTGACGATAGTGCAAACTTTCAGGCGTCCGTATCTTCTCTATGTTTGAAGATGCTTGGCTTCATAAGGTGAAACATTCTCTACGACTCAGTTGACTTTCAGCTTCAGCATCCTGGTGGTTTTCTCAACGACCTATTACTCGTAGACGGGACCTGCGCCAACAACGGTAATCTTCATTATCTTCATCTTCAACATTATCATCATCATCAACGACATCAGCATAGTCATCTTCACGTCATCATCATCATCATCATCATCACCATCATCGTCATCATCATTAGCATCATCATCATCATTATCATCATCATCATCATCATTGTCATCATCATCTGACGTGAGTGACTTCACTCTCCTCATCTGATGGCTCCTTCTTTCCTCTCCTCTTTTCTCCTCTCCCTTCCCCCTCTCCTGTTTCTCTGCCTACTGTCTCCATCCATTCCTCGTCCCTTTTCGTTGTTTGATGCTCTGCGCTCTGCTCTACCCATTTTAGGGAGAGAGATGGGAGAAGTGGGCCTATGATGGGTGAAATTGGAGGAGGGAAGAGTGTGGAAGGGGCGTAGATATGAGGAAAGAGGGAATGTAAGGACAATGGGTGAAATTGGAGGGAGGATTGTGGGGGAAGGGGGAGGGATTAGCGTTTAACAAGGATGGGGGGAAGTATGTCTCACGTTTCTATATTTTCTTCTCCTCTGCTTGTATTTTCATGATTTTTCCAATCAATCTTAAAATCAATCTTATCATCAACTAAATAACATCTTAATAATATTCTAATCATCAATCTGACCATTAATTTCATCATCTCAGTACCATCCCATTTACGAACCTAACTACTTTTCTATAACTAATAATCATAGCTAAAGTCTCAAACATCCCTGATATTTCTTATCTTCAAAACCTCAATCTATTGTCTAACTAACATAAAAGGTATTTTTATATACCTAAAATTCCAGGCGAAAATCTCTAATTAATATATATTTTTTTGTTTTTTAATCATGTTTATCTACTCTTAAATCCTACTATCAAAAACTTAGTCATAAATTACTCTTTGGCTTTTTACTATTTGACTAATTCTTTTCTCATATGGGAGGGGCATAAATGCTCCTTCCTACATTCGTCATTTTATCTCACATTTCAGAAAAATAGGTTGAATTTGTGGTAAGGGATGGTAAGAGCCCTGCTCTGCAGGGGTTTCATTAGGAGGGGGGGGAAACCCTGGAGGGGGCACGAGCAGATTGTGAGGCATACTCTATTCTGGGACCGGATATTAAATCCCAGCGGGGGCAGACTAGGGTAAAGAGATAGACAGGGGAATGGAGGGAATGGAGGAAGGCAGGGAGAAGTATATCATGCTTTCTGGTGCTCTGTAATTCTTGGCGGCATCTGGCTTCCTTCCTCATTCGGGATATAGGATCTTAGAGATGGTCAAATCTGGGCCGATATCTACATAGTTGCCTTGTTCTGTGGCCCTTGCTTACCGATGCCAGAACGACGCTGGCCGGAGCTGGGGCGTTGCCCTGTAATCTGCAATTGGCAGGAGTGTGAGGCCTTGTGGAGAGATCTGAGGATTGTTGAGGGAGGAAGGCAATCCAGTGGCGAAGCGGGGGGGCTGCCTTGACAACCTATGGGGCCAGGGATAGTCTAGGTGGCGAGAACAGGTCAGCTACGATTGACATTGGTAAGGAGGGTATCGTCTTTGAGATGTAATGTCTTGGTATAGGGAGGGCTAGGAGGTGTTCTAGGATGAGGAGGTCAGAAGTGCTGATATAGTATAGTCTTCTACATTTTTTACATACTAATCATCATAATCATCATCATCATCATTAGTATCATCATCTCAATCATGTTATATTAAGCTTTCTGGTGTTCTGAAATTTTTGGCAGCATCTAGACTTCTTCCACAATAGGGATATAGGATTTCAGAGATGGTTGAACCTGGACTGGTGTCTACAGAGTTGCTTTGTTATGAGCCCCTGGTTTGCCGACGCCAGAACGACGCTGGACGGAGCTGGGGCGTTGCCCTGTAACCTGCAAATGGCAGGAGTGTGAGACCTTGTAGAGAGATCTGGGGTTTGCCGAGGGAGGAAGGCAATCCAGTGGTGAACCGGGGGGGGCTGCAAGGGAGCGAGAAGAGAACAGCCATGACAGACGTTGGTTAGGTTGGTACTGTCTCTGAGTCACAATGTCCTCGTATAGGGAGGGCTAGGAGTTGTTCTAAGATTAGGAGGTCAGAATTGCTGATATAGCATAGTCTCCTTTTTACACTAATTTTCATTATCATTAGCATCATCATCAGTAGTATCATTATCATCATCATGATCATTATCATGATCACCATATGAGGGACGCTGAGCCCGGTTCTCAGGAAGTTCGGTTCGGTTACTCCGGGCAGACTGTGAGGACCCTGGCCTCAATCTTCTTATTGGTAATATCAGCCTTGGGCACTGGGCTCGTTTAAAAAAAAAAGAAAAAAGAAAACAAGGGATGGGCAGGCCAAAAGGAAAGCTGCGGCTGTGTTCTGTGAGCTTTGACTCGATCCTTAGAAGAAGATGGCGGAGGTGAACGAAAATGGGATTTTGACTTGGAAAAACTGGGCTGCTCAGGATGACCAATGGTCATACCGGAGGGCGGAATGCTTCACTACACCTCTACCGGACCAGACATGGAACGCATTGACAGTGCTCAATCTGGTCGCTGTCCAGGATCATCACATACACAATGGGCTAGCTTCCCAGCCTCCACAGGTGGCGCAATCCGCTCCCATGCCCACGAAAATGTC
>BFEA01000196.1:1291305-1303507 GCA_003427395.1 Chara braunii | reverse complement strand
AACACATGATTGGGCCAGCCGTTTTCAGCACACATCAGCAGGTGATCTCACTGAACAAGGATGGGACTGCAACAACTACAAGGCATCTCAAGGCTGATGGGTTCGTAAGGACTGAGCATACAGACAGCCTGCAGACCCACTGGTGGAAGGAAAGGACAGCATGCGAGGCTGGGCTGTAAACAGTCGCAGAAAAAACCACGACAACAACAACATCCTGGCTGAACGAAGGCGGCCTGCTTATACTATCACTCACCACAGGCTGGCATGTGGGCGACTGGCTCAGAAGATTCTGTAGTTCTACCTGCCAAAATTCTCTTTTGTAGATGAGCCCGATAGCCTGCTGGTGTCACAAATGCATGCTGCCTCCTCTAGCTGTAGTCATCCCATTGCTTACCATTATTGTGCAAGTCCTGCTGGCCGAACCTCTTTCTGAGTAAGTGAACTTGGTAGCTTGCTGGCAACATAATGACTGTCACTACAAATGCATGTTGGTTTCTCTAGCTGCAGTCGTGATACCGGGGCATACCATCTCTCACCAATGGCTGTCTGATAGGCATGTCGCTCAGGCCACCGCGTATCTCTACTTGCTGAACTTCGTTCAGAATAGGTAAGCCAGGTAGGTAGCTTGCTGTTGTCACAACTGCATGATTAGTCACATAAACAATTGCAACGTTCAGGGACGCTGGACCCGATTTCCAGCTGGTGCTGCTCCCCACCAATAGATGGAGCCTCCCCGACGGTGCTAGCGGTGTCTGCTCTTACCAGTATCCCTAGCTTCCGCTTGGCTGATCTTCAAAAAAAAAAAAAAAAAAAAAAAGCATTGTTATATATTACCATGAATACCTCCCTACATCCGGATTGGGTATTTTACGCTCCTGCTGCCTTGCTCAGAGATGGTATCCTGACACAAGGACACCTTTCCAAATTTTTTTTACGAAAGAACATCAGTGATGTGTTCGTGTACATCACCGAATCTATGTAGGGGCCCCATTGTGTCGTAGGTGGACCACGTGGTGGCCTTCCGTTCGTCGGAGCGTGTTTCCTTCTGGACAGCCACATGATACACGGCAACCTGCCCCAGGAAGAATGACAAACTGGTACGGGCAGCCACGGCGGATGCAACCCAAATAATGCCACGATACCATTTTCTTTTGTTTGTTTGTCAATCCTCCTGCGGGGTTCCACTGCTGGAGGTGATAAGAGCATCCTCCACAGGAGGGAACCCCAAATGGAGAGTTCCGTTCTATAGGTGGGGAACCTGAGAATGTTTTTTAGGATTTTGGGGTCCCTGCAAACTCTTCCATGGCGATTCCAACGCTGTTAAACTCAGTGTTATGTGGTCTTCCGATGCCAGAACGACGCTGACCGGTGCTGGGGTGTTACCCTGTAACCTGCGATGCAGGAGCGTGAGGTCTGGTAGAGAGATCTGGGGAAGTCTTCGGGGGGACTTTCCACGGGATGACCAAGGGATGCTGCCGGGACGACGCTGGTCGGAGCTGGGGTGAGCTGCGTTGCCTTGTAACCCAGCAGAAGTGGGGGTGTGAGACCTAGAAGAGATCGCTAGAGAGTATGCCAGTTTTGGAGAACGTTGGAAGGGTTTGTGTGTGGATTTCGAATTTTTTAGAACAATCTTACGACCTATGTGGCCCATTCTCGTGCCCCTGAAGAACGACGGTAAGAGTATTCAGGTTCTTCATAAAGAAAATAAGGAGAGCTGGAGAAGATGGTGGGTTATCACGCGTCCTACCAGTGAGGGGGCTAGCTGGTGGGATGGGAGTATGGCATAGCAGCAGCAGAGATGGTGGCTCTGCTGCAGTCAGTCTTGCCGGAGGGTGGTTAAGTGGCTTGATGGGGATTTTTCTGAGTTGTTTCTGAGCTGTTTTTCTGAGTTCTTTCGAATTTTTGCTTAATCATGACGTTGTCATGGACATGTCTGAAGTAGTTGGGCCCCGGTATCTCATGTTCCAAAAGCCTAAGATTTTCTGGAAGGAATTTTTCTGATGAAGTTTTCTGAACGCACTCGTTATGGGACGCTGGGCCCGGTTCCCAGTTTGTGCCAATTTGTGAGGATATGGTTGTATCTATGGGACGCTGGACCCGGTTTCCAGCAGGTGTTGCTCCCCACCAATAGATGGAGCCTTGTTTTTGAAAAAAAAAAAAAAAAGAGAAAAAAAAAAAAAGAAAGAAAAGGTGGGGAACCTCATCTGGTGCGAACCGGGCCCAGTGTCCCTCACAGAACATGTGACGTGCAGTTACTGCCTTGACTTAATCTGTGTGACCATATTCTTCCCACATCAACTACCAGCTTCTCCACTTGCTCTGCTAAGCCGCATCCTCTTCAGTCCGTATCACATTGGCTGCACTTCTAGCCCATTGSACTTAGTCTGTGTGACCATATAACTTCCCACATCAACTACCAGCTTCTCCACTCGCTCTGCTAAGCCGCATTCTCTTCAGTCCGTATCACATTGGCTGCACTTCTAGCCCATTGCAGTAACGCCCTAAAGGCCTCGTTCGAAGCCACTTGAACTCAAGGGTTGAACGAAAATTCTACGTTCCACCCCTCCCTAATGACACCGCCGTAATGTTTTCACTTTCCTGCTCTCAAGTGTGCATCCTTGAAATTCGAGTGCGGCTGGGGCAAAATAGCACGTGAACTCAAGGTACCTTGAGTTCAAGTGCGAATGGATACCGCTGAGCACTTCAAGTGGGGCTTTTTCTTGTTTTTCTTTTTTTTCCCAGCAGGCGACCCTGGTCCAGGATTGGTCAAGCCGTGGGGTTCGGTTTCAAGTGCAGCTTGTTCAAGGGTTTCCTCAAGTGTTCATGGAACCATAAATCGAGTTAGTGTAAATTAATCACCATTTATCATCGTTCTGTCATCAACTCAACCTGGGCAATTACAAAATCACAGCACATTCAAGAAACTTCTAAATCAATAATGACACCTAGCATTCCAGGATTTGATTCCTGTAAAATCCTAAACAGAAAAAACCTTCTGATGATGAAGATTGGTTGATAGAGATTACTTCCTCGTCTCATTCTGCCTGTTCCTTTCCGCCCCTTGTTGCCTCTTCAGCCCCAACTACGGCCAGACCCACTTGCAACCCTCCTTACCTCGACGCATACCATTCCCCCAAAAGTATGCTCCGATCTTTCCGCTGTTCTAATCTGCCACCGCTAGATGTTATCCAGCTCCAGGTTGGTACATCCCATGTTCTACCTTTACTCCTTACAGGGCAATTACCTCCCGCCTTGTGATGCTCCTATAGAGATTAGTTCCCCCCATACTACCCGGTTGCGATCTCGCCTGTATTCTGTGAATAGAGACTAGAGGAGAAAAAAGTTGGAAAAGAACAATAACAAAAAGAGCAGTGAAAAAGCAGATGATGATGTTGATGATAATGCTGAGTAGGTAATTCAGCTTCCCAGCGCTAGGGCTTGCCCTGTAACCTGCATGAGTAGGAGCTTCAGGCGTTGTAGACAGATCTGAGGATCGCTGACGGAGGAAGGCAATTCAGTAATTTGACTGATGGCTACAATTAGGACCGACGAAGGTCGGAGCTGGGGTGGGTAGTGCTGCCCTGTAACTCAGGTACATTGAGGGTGTGAGACCGGGCAGAGGCTTGATTGGTACATGGCACAGCTCTCTTTAAGGGATGCTGAATTGATAAGATCACCTGAATTGAAGGCTAGAATAGAAATTGAATGCTGAGTAGAATGACCTTCGGGTTAAACATCCTAGTTTATAATCCGGAGTCCATAGCCTTTTGAATCATCCTGAATCTTCCTGAATCATCCGGAATCAACTCAAATCATCCTCAAATCATCCTGAACCATTATCAAGCATTGTATTCCTATTATAAGGGACGCTGGGCCCGTTTCCCAGCATGCGCTGCTCCCCACGAATAGATCGGAGCTTCGCTAATTTTAAAAAAAAGGGGGTAACTTCAGTAGAGTCACAAAAACGAGCTATAATTGCACTATATGGGGCAAGATACAGTTTGCAATTGCAGTTCGGGCACCCTACCTGGCCAGAAAGCTGGGTTGCATAGATTGCCCAAACTACAATTTGAAACTGTATCTTGGCCAGTAGTGCAATTATAACTCATTTTTGTGACTCCCGTGCAGTTTCCCCCCCCCCCCCCACCAAGAAAAAAAGGAATTTTGGATTGAAAAAAAAAAGAATCACAATTTATCATTTAGGGCACCCTTTAAACTCACATATTTTCAAGTGGTGTAGAAACAAGGCCCTTACCCATGCCGGCAGGCACTCCGCACCAGTCAGCACGAGTCGTATATAAGTGGCTAGCTTATGCAATCTACCTTCAGTTCTGTTGCTTCTTCTTCTTCTTTTTTTAGCCCAGGGTGTTGTAGAGGCAGAGGACTAGACCCACATTGATCGCTGGCAGCGGCAGCCGATGGTTGTCCTGACAGGATAGGCCACCTTCCCTACCCTTCTCCACATTAATTCCCCTAGCGCCGTACTATCCTGCCTCAGTGTGACCAGCAAGCACTCAGGATCACCACCCCACCAGTATCGAAGGCAACTTGGACCAGACAGCAGTCACAAGCACCAAGGCACCAAGGCTGGGCAAACCCCCAGCGCTAGTGGAAGCGGAAGCGGACGAACCTTGCTGTACGGGAACTTCAGACACCAGGCTCATGCAATCTTCTGCAGGCCTAATATCAGAGACTCTACCCAGCAGTACCTAGGCATGGCAATGTGGCGCCCACGGACATATCCTACCGTCCTTCCCCTAACTTACCCAAGGCTAGGCGGAACTCTGACTACCGTCTTCCCCCGAACATAACACACCCTCATTATAATGACTGCATTCAACCGGAAAGATGGCGTGCATACATTCAGAATCAGGGTGCGTTATGTTTGGGGGAAGACTGTAGCCGGAGCGACTTATATCCCAGGCCTACCCTACCCTAGAGTCCAAGTGCAACGGGCCTCTATTTGCCCAGGGCCTATGTTGCATACCGTAACGGTACAGAGCAGAACAAGAACCAACCTCTCTCACAAAGTACAAGATAACACAGCGGAAGGCTTAAATACCAATGATCCGAACAATCAACGTTGCCATGCAGACCAGACATAAGTCATCATCATTCCATGGTGTGAAGGGGCCTGGTGCTCACACAGGAAGAATGTGCCAGTCCCCAACTATACACAGACGAAGAAGAGGGGGATTAGACGATGAAGAGGGGAAGATGGGAATGCCGTCAACACCAAGTCTTCAGTACAGTCCCAAATAATCCCTCGTCAAATGTCTGAATCCCAATGTCGAGTCTGGATCCAAATGTCATCAAATCCCAAAGTCACCAATCTCTCTCTCTCGTAGTCTGCAGATACTGAGAAGTCAGGTAGCGGAGCCCCCCGGGGAGGTTTTTCTTCTGTTAATATCCATATTCTTTCCTTCTTTTCGCTGCTCAGTTAACCCCCCCTTCTACGTATGGGGGCAGTCAATGCTGGCAGTCTGAGCACTCTGAGCAAGGGAGTATGGGGGGCTGGTAGGGGGAGGGAGGAACTAGTGTGTAGCAGTAGGTATCTGGCGCCGGGTTCAGGGTGAAGAGGTTCCTCCTTCCTTCCAATATCCTGCTCAGTCAATCCCCTGGATCCCCTGGATCCCAGGGTAATCAACGCTGGCAGGAACCCGCCCCCAACTGTTTTTCCTGATGTACTCCAAATTCAGTCTGTACATGGGACGCTGGACCCGTTTTCCAGCAGGTGATGCTCCCCACCAATAGATGGAGCCTCTCCCCACGTGCTAGTTGTGTCTGCTCTTATCAGCACCACTAACACTGGCGGGGCCATGTTTACAAAAAAAAAAAGAAAAAAAAAGTCAGGTAGCGAGAGGGGGAGGAAGAGATGATGGACTTAACACAGGCAGAAGAAGAACTCTCTCTCTCTCTCTCTCTCTCTCTCTCTCTCTCTCTCTCTCTCTCTCTCTCTCTCTCTCTCTCTCNCTCTCTCTCTCTCTCTCTCTCTCTCTCTCTCTCTCTCTCTCTCTCTCTCTCTCTCTCTCTCTCTCTCTCTCTCTCTCTCTCTCTCTCTCCCCGGTACTAACCTGTGAAGGTGGCGCGTTGTTGCAGGTGCATTGAAGACAAAGCTGGAGCTATGGTCCCACAGGTAAGTCTCCCTGGCCTCCGCCAACCATCTCTCTCTCTCTCCAATGCTACTCTAGTCCCTACTAGCGCCCAGTGCTGAAGACTACTGCTAACGCTACTACTACTACTGCAGCGCTCCTCCAGAGTGCTGCTGCTGAATCCTGAAGACTACCTCCTGCCTCCTGCACGTGAAGTGCCTGGGAAGTTCCTACAAACTGCCTCCTGACTGCCTCCAGCCTGTGGGGCGGGCCAGTCTTATATAGTGCTAGCCGGTCCAGGAGGCTGCTCTTGCCAATGCCAAAACGTGCCAGACCCTGAAGTTGAAGTTCAAACAAAGGTTGTCTTGAAAACAGGCCCAAAATGGCCTGTGCTAAAACCCTGGTCTGGTGCCTAAGTTTCAGGGAAGGTCGATCTTACGAGGGCCTGAAAATAACCCTTCGTTTTAGGCTGAAAAGACTCAGGGCCTGTAGGCCCTTGTTTTCAGGCTTTCAGGTTGAAACGACACAGGGCCTGTAGGCCCTCATTTTCAGGCTTTTAGGCTGAAACGAAAACAGGCCCTACACCTATGGACCCTTATTCTACCTGGCCGGGCCCTGCTGGGCCCATGTCGTACTGAGTATGCCACACTCCCCCCTCCTTGAAAGACCGAGCTTACCTGTGAGGGCGAAGCTATCTGTTGGAGGGAGGGGTTGACGTCCGGGTGGGAGGCTGTGCAGCTTCCGTGGCTAGCCGTTTTTCTCATACTAATCAGCGTAGATATCTGGTGCGGAGGCTTGCAAAGCTGCCCGGGAAATCCATCGCGTGTCATTGCGGTTGCACCACTTGAATGTGACTTTGTACTGCGCTGGCTTGTTGTCGTGCTTGCGATGCGTGATGACGCAGTTGACTTTCTGATGACCATCCATGGATGGAGGGTCCTGCGATCGTCGGCTCGGGAAGTCGTCGCTCTTGGCTGGTGTATATGTGGCCAGCTTGGAGGCGTGGAAAACCGGGTGCACTGTGAGATGAGGTCGGATCTCGATCACAAAGGAGGAGCCACCGGGCTCATCGCCCGCGGCTGAAGTGACGGTCCATGGTCCAAACCACTTTGGAAGTAGCTTGCGGGACACATCTTGTTCAAGCGCAAACTCCTCCGTGGAGACCCAAACAAGGTCACCGGCGCGGATAAGGCATGGCACGCGACGCCTATTAACTTGTTCTTTCGCCTCCGTTCGGAAGTATAGGGACCTGCTGGCTAAAGCCCGCGCCAACATGCAAAAGGTTCAAGTCTGCATGCAACCCACTCAAGTCACGTTGGCTGACGGTCGTACGCACGAGTCCATTGACCGGTGCGTTGACTCCGTCACCGTGTACTTCACCCCGCATACACGCGAGGCAGTGTCCTTTGACATATTGGACACATAGTTCGACATGATTTTGAGCATGTCGTGGCTGCACAGCAAGGACCACCCGGTGAACTTCTATCGCCGCACCGTTCACGTTCGTGACCAGAACGGAACGGGATACTTGTGCCATGTACGGTCCCCCCACCTCACCCTTCGATTGGTTGTCACGTGGTCTCCATTCGCAACTCCATCGCACGGAACAACGTGGAGCAAATGGACATTTGTTTCTTGCACGCCCTCGCTCCTCCCGACGAGCCAGCGGCGGAATAGCCACTTGATCCACACATTGTACAACTTCTTGACTCCTATGGTGACGTCTTTGAACCCCCCGCCGGAATCGTACTGAATCGGCCAATTCGTCACAAGATCATCCTCGAATATGGGGTTGTACCTCCGCGTGGATGTATTTACTACATGAGCGAGGAGAAACTCGAAGTCCTTCGAACGCAACTTGATGACCTTATTGACAAGGGCTGGATTCGCCCTAGCTTCTCGCCCTACGGTGCACCCGTTCTCTTCATTCGGAAGAAGAACAAGGAGCTGCGCTTATGCATTGAATATCGTAAGCTTAATGTTCAAACAATTAAGAATGTCGGCCCGCTCCCACGCATCGACGATCTTCTC
The DNA here is from genome assembly GCA_003427395.1 of Chara braunii. Taxonomy (NCBI): domain Eukaryota; kingdom Viridiplantae; phylum Streptophyta; class Charophyceae; order Charales; family Characeae; genus Chara; species Chara braunii. Next base: position 1,295,384 of record BFEA01000196.1, on the reverse strand, counting down.
GAACGCTTGGGCGGCTCCAAGTATTTCTCCAAGTTGGAACTCAAGGCCGGTTACCACGAGCTCGAGATCCATCCAAGAGATCGATACAAAACCGCGTTCAAGACACGGTACGGGCACTTCGAGTGGGTCGTAATGCCATTCGGCCTCACAAATGCCCCGGCCACCTTCCAAGCGGCAATGGCAACGGAGTGTCACAACATGTTGGACCGGTTCGTGCTCATATAGCCGGAGTTTGGACGAGCACATCATGCATCTATGCGTTGTTTTGGACAGGCTACGTACGACCAAGTACAAGGCCAACCGAGCCAAGTGCGAATTCGCGCAGCAAGAGCTCGAGGACTTGGGCCACTTTGTGACGCCGCAAGGCATCCGTCCGATCGCGGACAAGGTCAAGGTCATTCAAGATTGGCCGGAACCAACCAACACCATGAAAGTCCGATCTTTTATGGGATTGGCCGGGTACTACCAACGCTTCATCGGAGGATACACACGGATCGCCGCGCCCTTGTCAAGATCTCAGTCTCCAAAAGTTCCCTTCCGGTTCACCAACGAAGTCCGCAGTTCGTTCTACAAATTGAAGACGACATTGTTCCTCGCTCCCGTCTTAAGTATCTACGATCCCACCTTGCCTACGAGAGTGACCACGGACGCTTCCGGCTATGGCATGGGTTCAGTTTTGGAACAGCACGACGGAGTAGACTGGCGTCTTGAGTACTTCAGCCAAAAGGTGTCTCCCATCAACTCGGTTGATGATGCGCGGAAGAAGGAGTTGCTTGCGTTCGTCACGGTACTCAAGCGTTGGCGACACTTCCTCCTCGGGCGTCGTAGGTTCACTTGGGCGACAGGTAATAACCCATTGACCTACTACAAGACGCAAGACACGGTGAGCAGCACGATTGGTCGATGAATGTACTTCATCGATCAGTTCGACTTCACACCGAAACACATTTCAGGCCTCTCCAACCGAGTTGTGGATGCGCTCTCGTGAGGATCAGATCTTTGTGCATAGACTCACCACGCGTGCAGTTTCGACGATGCCCTTCATCAACATTTTGTGCGAGTATACAAGTCCGATCCAGAATACACCACGCTCTACGAGCAACTATCCTCGGATCACCCGCCGGCCAGCCACTATCGCGTCGTCGATGGCTACTTGCTTCTTCACTGACGAAGCAAGGACTTACTATACGTCCCACATGACCGTCGCTTATGGACTCGCCTTCTCGGCGAGTACCACGACTCAAGACTCGTCGGCCACTTCAGAGTCAACCGTACGATCGCAAGACTTCGATAACGATTTTGGTGGCCCGACCTCATTTCCGATGTTACTCGGTATAGAGACTCTTGCGAAGTTTGCCGACGAAGCAAACCCCGCAATCGCAACCCCTACGGCGAGTTACGCCCATTGCCTATTCTGCAGGAATCCGGCCTCTCCATTGCTATGGATGTCACCGGCCCGTTGCCCCGTGACCACTTCGGGCACGACGACATTCTCACGGTCGTTGATCGATTGAGCAAGTACGCACAATTTATTCCTTCCAAGTACTACGCCATGACTCCTGAACTTGCGCGCCTCTTACACACCGGCTGGATTTGCGGCCACGGCGTTCCGGAAGACATCGTCAGCGACCGCGACACTCGTTTTATGTTAGCATTTTGGACCTCCCTCGTAAAAGAGTCCCACACCAAGATGAAACCAAGTTCGGCTCAGCATCTGCAAACAGACGGGCAGACAGAGCAGGCACATCAAACCGCTCAAGTAATGCTTCGCACACTTATCCGTACGGATCAGAAGGATTGGGTGGACCGTCTCCCCGACATTGAATTCGTCTACAACACTTCATTGCACCCGGCGATCGGTGTGACTCCATTCGAGTTGCACCACGGTGACAGGAAATACCGTATCTTCACTGATCTTCCATTTCCAAGGACTGCCAGCATTGACGCCGCTTGTTCTCTCACCTCCGTTCGGAAGTATAGGGACCTGCTGGCTAAAGCCCGCGCCAACATGCAGAACGCGCGACCCAAGGCCGACGCGAGCCATGAAGTCCTGACTGATGTAGTTGCGAGTAGCTCCACAATCAATCAAGGCGTTGCAGGTCGCCTTCCCGAATGCAGACGTAGAGTAACGGTGCATCAATGTTGTCATACTGTTGCGTGGCGTACTCACGACCAATCTTTGCAATGTACTCACGAAGGTCAACAACCGCTACTCCGTCTTCCATCAACGGAGCTGGTACTGCAGCATGCACGTATTTGCGTAGTTCCGCCATTAGGGCGTTGCAATGCGGTTTCGGCAAGGAACGAGGTTGGGAAAGACTCCGAAAGAGGCATCCATTGGAAGTCCTTCGGTGTCCATGGGTCAAGGTTCTGAAGTCTAGACCACACCGTCGAGTCCCCGAGTAATGTCAGCGAGGATTCTGGTTCACTTGGCGATGGTGTTGAAGTCGCGCACGCATATGACTCTTGCACGTGGAGAGCTTGGTCCAACGGTGGGACCAACTGGACAACATAGTCTTCATAACCTTCGTGAAGACTGGCGACATATGGCATTGCATGTTCCCCAGACGTGGAGGAAGTTGTTAGCAAGGCAACAGTGTCCGACGGAGTAGGAAGTGGAGTCACCTCACTTCGCGTGGAGATGAGTTTCCTGAGCTTTGCCGTGGATGGACGTCTTTTTTGCCTTTGTCAGGGCATTGCGACATCGTGTGTTTGGTGTTGTTGCACCAGTAGCAACAGTTCCACCTGGCGGGGCTTGTATTGCTCCTCCGTGAGGCTGAACTTCTTCCATGGCTCGTTCGGCTGTCCGGCTTCCATTGTTCACGCAGATTTTGTCTTTTTCTTCTTGTGGTTGTGTTGTGGCGGAAGGGCGTTGACTCCGTCTCCTTCACTAGACTCATGAGTCAGCGCCTGGTTGTCCTCTTGTCCATTGCATTGGACAGCAACGACTTGCTGCGGCCCCGGGCCTTTGCCTTTTTCCACAAAATTTGGTTGGCTTCGCCGCTCGTTGGCGGCCCACGGATTTGTTTTGATTACTTTGCGCACCTAATTCACGATCTGGTCAAAGTCCGTGTATAGGCTGCGCTCCCCAAGGGTCGTGCTCAACGCGTCAAACGACCGCTGGAAGAATTCACGACGAAGATGTACAAACGGTATGTCCAGATTCGACATCGTCACACATTTCTGTCATTCGGTTAGCCATTCACGTGTCGGCTGACTACCTTGGTGCATGCTGAAAATCCGGTTTTTGCCTTTGCCTTCAGCATCGTCGACGATGAAGCGTTTCCGCCACTTCTCGGCCATGGTCTCCCAAGTGATCATGTTGTAAAGCTTAGTGATATCCATGTCTTCGGTTTGAGCCAGGTGGTTGAGCCACACTTGGCTGGCACCGGTGCTGCAGAGGTAAAGCGCTGAGATCTTCGACTCTGGCGTGACCAAGTGGATGAGGAGCTCGTTGGTGAACCCTTGCCACCAACTTATGAGGTCCGCCTTGTGGTAGTCATCAAATCTGTCGATGTTGAATTTCGGCACCTTGAATTGTTTAGACGTTAAGTTGTTGCACATCCCGGTTGGTTGCTGCTGCAGCTGACGCAGATCCGTTTGCAGGGCGGCTATTTGCTGGCTGATGGTCGCTGGTTGTCGGAAACTGTTCAAATTTTCGACGAGAACTACTAGGTGATCCATTCGTTCTTCCAACTCGCGGATCGATGGATCCAGTGTTGTCCCCCGTACGTCGTACGGGGGGTCTCCGTACGGCCCGTGAGTATGGACGGACGGACGGTCTCCGTCCGAACGTGCCCGGACGCGGTGTCGGGGGGAGGGGGGGGGGGTTGACCCCCAAGGATGGTAGGGGGGGTCTCGAGCAGCACATTGGTACTTTTTAAAAAAAATTAAGAAAAAAAATTGTCGTGGAAAAAGGAGAGAAAAAAAAAAGCACCATTGAATGAATCTACTGCTAGAACATGGAAATATACATTGTAAGTTCTGTTTTTGTTTGTGTGCGTGTGTGTGTGTGTGTGTGTGTGTGTGTGTGTGTGTGTGTGTGTGTGTGTTTGTGTGTGTGTGTGTGTGTGTGTGTG
>BFEA01000196.1:1272085-1287809 GCA_003427395.1 Chara braunii | reverse complement strand
CCTTCCCCCCCCCCACACCCACCCACATTGTTGACCTTGCGGTCGTGCATGTATCAACGGACGGATACAGATATATTCTGGATGCACGGGACAACTTGAGTGAGATCGTGGAGGCGGTCACCCTCAAGAAAAAGACGAGGAAAGGTGTAGCAAATTGGATAGAGGATTTCTACCTGAGGCATCCCTTCATCAGGAGGTTTATAGCAGACAATGGAATGAAATTTGTAAACCAAGAAGTGTTGGGAATGCTTAAAAGGCTCTGCGTACCTATCAAGCTCATCGAGCAATATCACCCTGAGGCCAATGCACCAGTGGAAAGGGGACACCGGGCCTTAAAAAACACAATTGTGAAGCTCGCGGTGGACTATTTGTGGAACTGACCTAGATATCTTAAGCAGATTGTCTTTTCGGAGAACATGACATATAAGAGGGCAACGGGATGTATCTCAACGGAACTCTGATACAGAAGAGAGATCGATTTTCCCGTGGAAACCTTGATACCTACCTGGAACAAGTTAGATGACGATCTGCACATGACCACGGAAGAGCTAATTGAGGCGCGATGTCAACAGGTCCTTAGAAACGAGGAGGCCATGGAAGATATTGTCAATCGGGTACTGGACAACATGATGAGGGACAAAGCAAGATGGGATCAGGTTACGAGTATCCGGAAGGAGCTACTTCAGGTGGGGGAAATGGTATTGGTAAGAAACTCGGCATTAGAAAGCACCTGGTCTGGGCAACAAGGGAGGAGGTTCAAAGGCCCCTACCGGGTCGCTAAGCGTGTGGGATTGAACACCTTCGAATTGGAAGATTTGGATGATACTAGATTGAAAGGACCCTTCCTAGGGCAACGACTGGTCAGGTTTCTAAGTCGGAACTCAGTGGAACAATGGCTTCATGAGGCCCAGGATAAGGAAACTGAGTCTACGAACTGAGAGTTGGTGGCAGTCTTGCCCACACCATGTTATGTCTTTGTCAACGTCTGTGGGGCTTTCTTTCTTTGGGAGGGGGGCAATGGCCTGGGTTGAGTGAAAAGTTGGAAGCGGGATACCTAAGGGCCTTTGTGTCATTGGTTGTGCGTGTAAGGGATGGATGGTAGTAGGAAAGGCTGCCTGAAGCATTGTACCATAGTTTTTGCGGGGATGACGGGGTCATTGCAACTGCGATATATCTATGGAGGGGCAATGTATAATATGGCTTTGTACGAGGGATACGGGGAGCACGCTGGGGGGCAAAATGTACCTCCTACCAAACTGGGGGAATGTGTGTATGAGGGGCTCGACGGGTGTTGTTTTGTTATACAAGATCAGGGAAGAAGCCTTAAGAAAATGAAAATAAAATTCGGCAATGAGAACGACAGCAATGTGATCATCAGGCCCAGCGAGCAGGAAGGAGCGGGACCAAGTGGGGAGCGGAGGACTATAAAGAGAAAATTGTATGTAGGGTACCTGTTCAAACAAGTAGTGAGAAAAGGAGCGAGAAAACAGGTGTGTAGAGGGCTTTCGTCTCTCAAAAAGAGAGAAGGAATATATATCTCATAAGGGAGTGAGAGCGAGGAAGAGAGAGCAAGTATGGGAGAGAGGGGCGGATTAGGAGAAGAAAGGGCTCAGGCTTTTGCCGAGAAGGAGGCCGAGGGGTGTAAACAACATGAGCGATGGTGCAAGGAGGACGACGAAATGCAAGATATGAATGACAGATGTGAAAAATGGAAAGAAGAAAGAGAGAGTCTGCATGATGAACGAAGCAGCCACGACAGTTGTGAGGGAAGGTACACGGACTTTGGGAAAGGATATGAAAGGAGGACGGGCATCCGTTATAAGTTATAACTTAAATCCGAAAAACTTAATGGGTGAGTTCAGCCTCGTACGAAGGGAAGAGGATGAGGACGAGGAGGAAGAAGTGCAGGAGGTCATTGAGATTAGTAGTGGTAATAAAGATAATAAGATCTCAAGGCCTAGAGAAGAAGGGCGACCCTCTACAAGCAGGCCACAAGATAAATCTTCAGATGAAGGGACGAGTTTGGACCAACACCCAGTCATTGGTCTGAGCAATGGGTTAGCATAATCAAGCACGACTGAATCATCAAGGCCAGAGAACTGATGGAGGCCGGAGTGGCGGCTACACCCTTGGACTTTTACAATGAAAGGGAGTTCCAAAAAATTGGGAAGAGAAATAGGAAAATTCTGGTCTCCGGCCTGGGAGTCAAAGCGTCAGCAAGAAGACAGGACGAGCAAGGGGTCAAGCGAGATAGGACAGATGACAACGAGAGGGACTAGATGTTATGAGCATTGAACAAAAGTTATGTTTTTCTTTTGCAATATTAAAGTGACAAAGTTTTGATAGTATGAGTAAGCTTGCTATGAAAGAGCGGTACAAGGGCTAGTCAGAGCTATACCACGATGAGCTAGAAAACAGTAGTCGGAAGCTACTTCCTTGATGAGCTACCTTCGAAAAACTGTGTACAAAACAATGACAAAGGGGTATGGGGACGAGACTGGTTAGGATCATTGTATTGTGAGTTTTGGATGAAACAAAGATTGCACCTTTGGAAAGAGGCTATGAATTTTGATTGACGAGCAAAGCAAGGCATTGAATGTCGGTCGAGTACAAGAGAGGTTAGGGGACCTATGGGTAAAGAGGCGTGAGAACCCCTCTTCCCTAGGAGCCTTATCCAACTGTGTCATGAATAAGTCAAAACTACCAGGAAGCCTGAGAGGTCAGAAAGAGTGAAAACAGAAAAGATGTCCTTACCCCTTCGCTATGGTTGAACGGTCGGGTGGGCTAAGTGTTGTTTGAGGTGGCAAGCCTCAACTTGGAGCACTAGACGCTAAGTCGAGTGTATGCATGAGGAACAGCAAATGATATTGAGAAAGGACAAGAGATATCATGATCGCCCGCAGAAAACTATAAAAGATGGTCGCCTTCTAATCTCTAAGACAAAGATGGGATCCTCGTCCTCAGGGCTCACCCCCTCAGGCGCTAACATTGGAATGGATAAGGACGACCGTAACAAGGTCGTTAAATTGAAATGAGTAAGGACGACCCTAACAAGGCCGTTTAACTGGAATGGATCAGAATGACCCTGATAAGGTTGTTCGACCGGAAATGAAAAAAATGGTCCCTAATAAGGGTCATTTTGAGAATTGTTATTAGGGTCCCCTTGCATTACTGAGTGAGATGGATTGAGCATGAAAAATTTAGAGTTTGCATTAACAATTGCGTGAGGATTGGAAATTGCATTGCATATCAGGGGGCCCTAGGCGGATTGGGAAAGACATGGAAATAGTATTGTTTTTTTTTCTAGTCTAAGGCCTCAACAGGAGGGGAATACCGGTGCATCCACCGCGACCCAGGACCTCTACCCTTCAAGGGAAAACTCTCAGCGCGACATATTCCTGATGAGGGAGGATAAGGGTTAAGGGACCAAGGCATTTTTCTCTTTGATTGATGCTAGCCGTCCGGAACTAGCGCCAACAACGAGCTCTAGTCGGGTAACTCAAATTGCGCCTCATGTGAGGAGCCTAAACGTCAAGGGTGTGGGATCAAAGAAATGAGGTACCATTCTTTTGCTAGTCTCATTTGCTCTCCCCAACCACACGCCATACCATAGAGGGGCGGCGTGGCCGCTTAGGATGGACCAAGGCTGCTGGTATTAAGTTGAGTGGCACTGTCCAAAGGGAGGGGTCAGGTGATGTATCGGGTGAAGTCCGCATCCACCACAGGGTATTGACGCCGCCATACCGGATCGTTACAACCGCTCCGGGACTAACCGCGAGGTCTTCGTAACTGCACTCGCATACAAATAGAGAGTCTCAACTCTCTTGTAAGGAAGAGGCCAGATCCAGGAAAATGTTACTCGGGAGGAACGGTTCGCGAGGGATGTCTTTATGGCAAGACGGGTCCTGGGAGGCTTGGACTGGACCTGCCTGCGAGAAGTGAGGTGGTACCTCTACAATGACACCCGTCTCGTAATAGCAAAAGGTCGAACTAAGTAGAAGAATGAGGTGTTGTTTGCCGAGGAGGGATCGATCACCCTTCCTTCTAGGAGCAGGTGGACCGGCGTTCTTGATTCAGTTGGTGTGCCAAGGTTCCGTACCTCCGAGTGAGAACCAGTCGTGCGATGGGGACATCGCATTTTGAGTGGGGGGAAGATGTGTCATCTACCGATGAAGAAGTGTGCAATAAAAAGAATTGCGGTTAAAAGGATAAAGTTACCATGAGTTCGAGAGAATTTGTATGTAAAATTCACTTTGCTTGGGCTTGAGAAAGATCTGGCAAGATGTCCAGAAGAGAAATGCATGTAAAATTGACTTTGTTTGGGCTTGAGAATGGTTTGGCAAGATGTCCAAAAGTGAAATGCATGTAAAATTGACTTTGCTTGGGCTTGAGAAAAGGCTGGCAAGATGTCCAGAAGAGAAAGGAATGTAAAATTGACTCTGTTTGGGCTTGAGAAAGTCCTCGCAAGACGTCCAAAAGAGAAATGCATGTGAAAATTGATTGAGCTTGAGCTTGAGAAAGACCTTGCAAGACGTCCAGAAGAAAGATGCATGTGAAATGGATAGAGCTAGGACTTGAGAAAAGTTTGACAAAATGACCAGAAAGGAATGCGTGAGCATGAAATCGAGAAAAGGGTGGTAAGAATCATGAATAGCCCGGACCAGAAAGCCGATTAGAAGAAGCGTTGAGGATGACAGATGCCGGAAAGGGGACATGATTGGCACGGGACGAAAGACAAAGAGCATTAGGGATGGCAAGGCTCGAGGACGAAGCATGGGCTGCAGAGGCGAGGGACGAAAAGGTTTGATGTTCTAAGAGTGATGAATGAGAGGAGAGAAATTGAAAGAAGGTTTGATGTATTACGGGTGATGAATGAGAGAAGGGAAGTTGAAAGAAGGCTTGATGTACTATGGGTGATGAATAAAACGAAAAGTCTGATGTACTACGAATGATGAATGAGTTGAAAGAAGGCTTGATGTTCTAAGGGTGATGAATGCGACAAAAAGGTTTGATGTTCTAAGGGTGATGAATGGGACAATTGGGTTGATGTTCTAAGGGTGATGAATGAGACGAAAGATGTCAAAAGAAGGTCTGATGTTCTAATGGTGATGAATGAGATGAGAGAAGCCTGAAGGAACTCTAAAAAAGAGAACTTGACCCTCCACTCACCCCTCTCCGCCCCAAGGAGCGGAGGCTAGAAGAGATCCTCAGAGAGTAACAAGGAAAACACAAAAAAAAAACTGGCAAACTAACTACCTATTACATCCTACCCCCTTTCCTCCGTTTATCCCTCTAGACCCTCCTACTGACAGAAGACTGGTGCGCGATGAGGACATCGCGAATGAGTGGGGGGAATGTGATGGGACCTGTGGGTCCCGAATAACGTCCCGACACTCGAGAGTCTGTATATAGCCAAGTTGTGCACGACAGAGAAATCTGAAGAAAGGAGACAAGAGAGAGAGAAAAGACAAAGGATTAGGACGGGACTGCAGGAAGGAATGATGCCCTCGGCTAAATACCGCAGGGAGAAAGAACCGGCAACGACAAGTAAGTGGTGACAGGACATGGGCGCACGGGGGCATAGCATTGGGTCAGGAGGGTCATTAGAAGTCGGCATGACAAGGACCCAAGGGGTCATTAACTTAGCAAGTGCGGCACGGCGGATGACAAGAGAATAGGAAAGTCTAGAGATGGACGACCCTAGTAGTTGTGCGACACTAGACAATAAGGGTCCAACATGAGGGTCACCTGCGACAATTAGCGGAAGCCACGGATTGGATGTCCCGCGGCCGGAGAAGCCGGCGTGCAGGACCCGTGAAAAAACAAGAAAAATGAGTCATTGAAGGACGGTAGATGCCAAAAGAACATGGGACACCTCGAGGAAAGGCACCGAGGACCACATGAGACTAAGTGAAAATAATGGTAATCGGGACAAAATATGAGGAGGACCATCGGCAGGACAAAATGTCGGGGACCACCGACGGGACAAAGTGTCGAGGACCACCGGCGGGACAAACTGTCGGGGACCACCGACAACACAAAGTGTCGAGGATCACCGACGAGACAAAGTATCGAGGACCACCGACGAGACAAAGTATCGAGGACCACCGACGGGACATAGTGTTGGGGACCACCGACGGGACAAAGTGTTAGGGACCACCAAGCGGGACAAGTACCAAGGACTAGCGCGGGACAAGTGGCGGGGACATAAAAAGGTCTCAAGAGAAATGGCGGAGCGACATGAGGGAAAAATAATTAAAGAGAGATGCACCATCAAAATCTCGATCTTGACGGTCAAGAATATTGGCACCACTAGTGTAAGCACTAGTGGGAACAAACGGGGAGACCAAAACAAAAGAAAAAGTAAAGAAACATGAGGGAGAGGGCATGGGAGCAATCCGAAAAATCTCGAATTAGCCCCCCTCAAGAAAATAGAGTCAGAAAAGACTACATGTGAAAAATAGGCCTCCGGGTGCAAATCGGAGTATGAGGGGGCTACTATGTGAGAGAAATAGAGGTAAAAAGGAGACTCCCATGAGCATGAGGTAGCCATAGTTGCAACCCGAGATATAACGAACTACACCATGGGCATAGGGAGAGCCAAAACTAAGAGGAAGGGCCTAGAAAAGTGCCTTAACAGCCACTTGACACTTGGCATGTTAGAAAAAGAAAAAAAAGAAATGTGGGAGAATAAGACAAAAGGAGTGAGAGGGAGTGGGTGAGTTGGCCGTCAGTAGGGACTGCCACAAGTAGGGACTGACATGTCCCTACTGTAAAAAAAAAGGACGAAAAATAAAAGGAAAGAAAAGAGAAAGAGGCCTTAATGGTAAAAAACGGTCACTTTAGGAGATACATCCGTGACTAGATACATTCTGGAATATGGCGGTTGCAAAAGACCTTGATTTTCCCTTGATTTTGCAGATAAAATCAAGGAAAATCAAGGCCTCATGCAACCGAGATACAACGGATTGAATAGGGGTAGAGAAACATATGTTTTAGGTGCATCCGGATCCAATATTGAGCCCGAATGCACTTGGAACTTGGCCGTTTATTTTTCTTTCATCTGTGGGCTAGTTGTGGGGCAATGGGGCTAGGAAATTAACCCCTACTGCATTCCGAGCTACATTGGACTGCATGAAAGAGGGAAAACATATGTTTTAGGTGCATCGGAAGCTTATATTGAGTCCAGATGCACTTGAAAATTGAGCACTTCATTTTCTTTTAGTTTGGGGCAAGATGTGGGGTTGTGGGACTAGGAAAATGGCCACAACTGCAGTCTGAGAAATAACGGACTGCATAAGGATGCTAAGGCCAAAAGAAAATGAGCCACGTCAAGCCCAAAAGACTAGAAAAGAGTGATTTCAGCATAAGGCAAAAAGATACGGTAAATGACAACCGTGAGATGAGATATCGCGGCCAAGAATAATCAGCACACATGGGGCACTTGAGGAGGGCATATTGGAACCAATAAGGGCAAGAAGGTCCCAAAATAAAAATTGGACATCATCCGAGACGTTGTCGGGGACTAAATGGGTCCAAATGAAAATAGTTGAAAAATGGAACAAGCGTCGGCGGGACTACCGGCGAGACAAAAAATAAAATACAAAATGGAACAAGTACGGGGAGAGTGGCGGGGACTTGAGTTATCCCAAGGGAACCATGAGCCAACATAAGGAATGGTCACACAAAGCAAATGGCACCGTCGAGATAAAAAATCTAGACGGTGGAAAATATTAGTTAGATCAAGTGAGAACTTCGTGAGAGAAAAGAAAGCAAAATAATGATGGTGGAAGGGTTGCCCAGTAGTCCGAGGTATTTTGAACTACTTAGGTGTGAGAACATATAGCCCCAAGGGGCTCAACATTAGACAAAGGCTGTCAAAAATAAAACGGAGCAAAGGGGGTCCAAAATTGAAGCTAACGGCGACAAAATGAAGCCCCCTTGAGTATGGGGGCTTCATTATTGTAATTCGAGATATAACGGCTAACTGCTGAGTTCGAATTTAGCCATGAATGAAGATCCATGGTCTAGAAAAAGACTCAACAGCCACTTGACATTTGACACATCAGAAATAAAAGAAAAAAAAAAGAAAAAAGGGAGAAAATTGAGGGAATGAGACAAAGGGGGAGAAAAGAGTGGAGGAGAATGTGTCGGCTTATTGGGACTGGTACAGTAGGGACTGACAGGTCCCTACTGTGACCTCATACCTCCTTTTTTAGTGGAGGGTAATCTGGATTGCAGAGATATTGCAGAGATTTGGCCCTTGGGGCAATATTTCTGCAAAATCTGAATTAAAAAGAGAAAATTAAGAGAAAATGCAAAGGGAAAATGACCGGTTTTCTTTTGGCCATGGATCTGAGATTTTGATCTACGGAGGAGGGAATATGGCCATTTTTTACTCAAACGGCCAACTCTGGAATGAGTTAGCAGCCTAAAATGGAAAGAAACAAAAGAGAGGAAATTACAAAATTGTGCATTTGGCCCAAACGGAGGGCCAGATGCACCAAAAATTGAAAAAGTGAGTTTAGAGGCTCAAATTTGAAGCAAGGACTACTTGGGGATGACACGGAATATTGTTGGCCTTGGATCTCAGCCATATCCAAGACTGAGATAGCATAGAGGCATGGGAAAATACCTCGGCCTACCAAAAATGGGGTAGAAACTGAAAAAATCGAGAAAAAAACTCACTATGTTTTTTTCTCTCAAGTGGGGATGCCCCTTGGGCATTTGGACTCAAGGGGTAGCATTTTGAAATGAAAAAAAGGCTGAAGGAGGCCAAGAGGAAATCCGAGTTGGTACCAACCACTCGGACTGCATGTACTTGGCCAAAGTAAGGTCCAAGTACCACCGGAAGGGCCTAGTGGTGGATTTTTGCCTTGGGGGTACCTCGGTTCACCTCAAGACACATGGGGAGGCCCATGGGCTGGCCGGAGTGCTGGTTTCAGCCTACATAAGTTGAGGATTCAGTTCACCACACTCACATTTGCATGAGGAGTGTCCATGCTGCCCAAATGAGCTTATAGGAGCACTTCTCTCACTGGGAGAGAGGAGAGGGGAACCCCTGTCAGTTTGGGAGCTTAGAGGAGACTGTGAACTAGTGTGGGGAACTCTGGAGGGTAGTGGTAGTGAGGCTGGCCTAGGAAGGTGATCCACCATAGCCCCCAAGTTGTGAGGAAGGAGGAGAGGCTGAGGGAGCCTCATTAGCCCTCCTAGAGGGGAGGACTCCATAGCCATAGTGGAAAAAACTTGCAATAGCCTAAGAAAGGTTGAGAGAGAAAGGAGAAGAGGGGCTTGAGGAAGGAGAAAGTCATAGCTAAGGTGACACTTGTGCAAGGAAGGATGAAGCTTCATCAAGATTGGTGCTCCAACCCCAAGATACTAAGGAGATGAGTGGAAAGAAGAAGACTTTTCTTCTCCTTCTTCTTCTTTTTTTTCTTTTTCTCCTTCCCTTTCTTCTTCTTCTTCTTATTATTATTATTATTATTTTTTATTTTATTTTTTTTCTTCTTCATCTTCTTCTTCATCTTCTTTTTCTTCTTCTTCATCTTCTTATTTTTCTTCTTCTTCTTCTTCATCTTCTTCTTCTTCTTCTTCTTCTCCCTCCTCCTTTTTTTTTTCTCCTTCTTCTTCTTCTTCTTCTTCTTCTTCTTCTTCATCTTCCTCCTCTCATCTTCTTTCTCCTACCCCTCCAATGGTCTCTCATCTACGTTTTTTTTCTCTCTTTCTTCATCATCTCCCTCTCCATATGAACCTTTCAAAGCTTAGAGTAGATGGTAGAAAGCATTTTCACTAGTAATGGTCTCCCCATGGACTCATTCTTCACTCCCATATGAATCGTCGTTTTCCACCTTGTGATTTCATGCATTTGAGTGAGTTTCACTCACTCTTCTCTCACTTTCTCTCCATTCCCTCACTTAGGAGCGAATCGCAACTCTTGTTTATGCTTAATGCAGTGTTTTGATGATGATTTCACTCTTGTTTAGTCAATTTCTTCACTCCCATGTGAATCGTCATTTCCCACCTTGTGATTTTATGCATTTGAGTGAATTTCACTCACTCTTCTCTCACTTTCTTTCCATTTCCTCACTTAGGAGCAAATCGTAACTCTTGTTTATGCTTGATTTAGTGTTTTGATGATGATTTCACTCTTGTTTAGTTCATTTTTTCACTCTCATGTGAATGGTCACTTCCCACCTTGTGATTTCATGCATTTGAGTGAGTTTCACTCACACTTCTCTCACTTTCTCTCAATTTCTTCACTTGGCCTACGCGTGAAAGAAGAGAAACTATCAGTAAACTCCTTGGAATGTTTGTGTATTGGAAGGAGCTATTGTGTGACGACACCTCAAGGCATAAAAAAAAAACAGCGCTTGACGAAAAGACTGGCGAGTCTACCATCCGGCGAGAGGGCGGAGCTACATCCCCAATGTCGAAGCTCTCTCGCAAAATGGTCCATCCCCATCCATCGCAAACACTAGGTGGGGGTGCCCCTGTGACGAACGCTCCGCGCCCTGAGCATGAGATCGGGCGGAGGAGAGTCAACTGGGACCCGCAGCAGGTCGACTCAGGCTCGAAAGTGTAACAGGGTAGGGCCCTACAACGGCGGTGCAACGTGCCGATTTTCCCATATCGGTCGGCCTGAAGCTCTCAGACTCGTTCTAATTCATTTTTTCCTTACCGCCTGAGCCTTTGACTGATTTAGATCGTGGTCGCCGCATCCGCTGCGATCTTTTCTTTGTTTCATCCCAATCCTTTGACTCTTGCGGCCGGAGACTTTTAATTTTTACTAACCCTTACCTGTTACCGTACACGTCGTATCACCGCGCATGACCACCTAGCAACCCCAACCTTAGTGGTCGAAAAGTTTATTTTCACGGCGCCATGCAAAAAAATAATCACTTTTTCACTCCAGACCGTCCTTGTCACGACAACCGGTGTAGATACTGTATCGGATGCAAAAATACGAGCAAATACCATTGTAAGGGTGTTTGCTCCGACAACACTGTTTCGCCAGTCACGGTAATATCGTCATTCTATTGCGACCTCAACTACCACCCTCGCATACCGGGTCCCGCGGATTTCATACGACCGCCGCTGTTGCGCCCTGACACTGGTTGTTTTGCGCTTGTTGACTAGATCTTCCTCATGAAGGCGACTATGAGGCACGCACATGAGAGTCTAGTCGACTCCCAGACTCACATGGATGGACAAACGAACCGATCATGAATGGATCATCCATTCAAAGTTGGTGACAATGTGCTCGTCGACGCACACCACTTGCAGCATCGCAAGTTCGGGTGTCGCTTCTTCGGTCAATGCTGCATCCCTCGATCGTTGAATCTGATACTGCCGCTAGTCCGGTCAACTTCCTTGTGAAGCTATCTGGTTATCTTCGACAGACTTGCGTACACAATGTATACCACATCTTCTTACTGCGTCATTATTGTGGAGCGTCGGAGCGATTTGTCAGATGTGCTTATGAGCGCTCTCCACCTATCATGGTGGATGGTTACGAGGAGTTCGTCTTTTTCGACATCGTTTCTCGCCGAGTTACCGACAATACCCCTCCACGCATTGAGTACTTTATGCGTTGGAAGGGCTATCATGATGAGGAGGTTACTTGAGAGCCCCTCGAGCACTTGGAGCACGCCCGGATGCTGGTGCGTGCATATAATAGTGCTCGTTGTGTTGAGACATCCACTCCTACTCAGTCGATTGACCCTCTCCCTCCTCTTCTGGTTGAGGAAATTGCTGAGGACGAGCCCGCTCTCTCTGAGGCTATTCTTCAGCTGCAGATGGACGCCTCCATGCGTTCACACCACACTCATCGACGCCCTCGGCATCTCGACGATTGACACTTTGATCACCTACTATCTTCCCGCTGACTCACACCTTCAGTACATACTAATGGATGTAATAAAATTGCTTTTCCTTCACTCCATCATCAACTTCTTCAGGATGTTAGCGTTTTGCGGCTCTGCTTCGCTATCGACTCAACTCCTACTTCATCGACACCATCGACCACTTCAATGACTTCAGCTACTTTATCGACGTCGTCTACTTTGGACTACTTCACACCACCACCCTACCTTCTGCATACCCTTGTATGTGTCGCATAATGGTTCTCACTTAGCCGGTTCTCCCTGAGTTGGGCTCTTCCTTAGTACCGCGTAGGCATTGGGACCGTAGCGTTATCTTGGCTTCTCTGGTCCCAGATTTGGCTTCCTCCCTAATCAGTAAGTTGTGTGGATGTTTCCCTCACCCACTATCCTCATCACCCTAGTGTCAGTCATTGCATCCCTTCAGTTAGGCATATGTCCACCCTATTACAGACTCCTCTTTCATGGTCGACCCTGCATGGCGTCACCTTTTTGTCGAGCATTACCTGCCTTAATGGTCTATCTGTTAGGGTCATTGGTTTTATTTCGCTACCACTCCCCTACCTCGAGCCTGATGACCTATCCCACATTTTTGTGTGACTGCCCTTAGAAGTTTCGATTCTTAGGCTGCATTCACATCCTCTTGGACCAACCCAGTGCTAGTGGTTTAGCGACACGACATTACCTTGTGACATATCGCTACCTTTCTCCTTTCAGTACTGAGGCAATTGCCTCAATGACTTTAGGATTGTACCATGCTACATTTCATTTTCTGCTATAATTTGTTAGGATGTGGATATCAAACATTTGTAGCTTAGGCTGCATCGCATGGAGCCCGCATGGAGCTTGCTCCGCATCCTAGATTTCTCAACTTTCTTTATTGCAGAGTTCCACTGCTTTTGCGAATAGCGTGTTTATGGCATGTGCGATCCACTACATGTCCGAGGATCGTGCATCGGGCCTCTATTTGCCCTGGCCTACAACCATGGCTTATTAGGCTATTTTGCATGTTCGGCCTGTGGGACCAGGCCGTGGCCTGACCCCACAGGCCATGTGCTGTTTCAGTCCAGTCCAGTCTGGTACCACCATCAGTACCAGTCCAGTCCAGTCGAGTCAGTCCGCTGCATGTATACCCCAGCTACAGTTTGACTCAAGCTCATTCTTCATTTGCACACTTTGGAGAATGTGTGTTGAGTCTGTGTTGGAGTTGCGCTGTCCCTTCCAGCTCCATCTCCATCTCTTCCATCCTCATCCCTTCGTCTTGATCCTGACGGACGCCATCCCGGCGGGCCCCTCACACTAAGCCATGCATGAGCAGACCCCATCGTGTACCTGATCGGCCCCCCCAACCTACTATTATAATTGTGTGTATATGTGTGCCCGGAGGCTGTGTATGTATGAGCCCGTAGGCTGTGTGTATGTTCACAAGCCATGTCTTTGTGTACCCCCGGATGCTATGTATGTATGAGCCCGTAGGCTGTGTGCATGTTTTTGTGTATGCTCAGAGGCTATGTATGCTTTGTGTAGCTGTATAGCAGGACGTGTTTACCCAAAGGCCAGATATGTGCAGTACTATGGCAAGGGAAATATGTGTTCTTGAAGAGATGACAGGTCAAGCTGGACAACCCCCCCCCAAAATCCCAAGCCAGACTCAAACCCGTGATCTATGACATTGACTGGAAGACTCTACGATATGAGCAACAATCGCAAACGGCACCAGGTCCTATGTGTGATATGCCAGACTGGGGAAATTAACAGAACAACAACCAACAGCGACAAGCAACTCAGGCAGCATCGAGATGCGACATACAACACCATGGACAACCCTTGGGTGGTGCGCAAGCAGTGTATGTAATAGCTTACCTGCATCAGCCCAAAGGGGTATGCAAGTGACCGTGCGTTGTGTAAATGCCCTCCGGTGTCTCTGCGTGTGTATCCGATTGTGTCCCAGGTTTCTTGCCTAGAGTCCTTCGTGATGTAGGCTATTGATTTACAGTAATTCTGCTTCAGTTCCAACAGGAGGGGAAATCTAATTGGACCCATGCTTGGGGCTGACCCCACGCAGTGGCTGACCAGCGTTGAGGCACTCCGGGTTCCAGGTGGCGGACCAAGCACTAACCAGAGAGCAGAGTGGTGGAGAGGAGTTGATATTCTTTCTCTGGATGACCTGCAAGTGTCGAGCTGCAGAGGCCAGAACGCCTTTGCGCCCCTCAACTGGAGCACAGATCCCATTCACTGAGTGGGGTTGGGTGCTCTTTCCTACCACACTTTCAAACTGTAAAGGCAAAAAAAACACTAATGGGCAACGAAAAAATGGCCGTAGTTCAAAAAGGCAAAGATAACAGTAATGGGCAGTAACCTCACACCCTGACTTCAAAAAGTGCGTTGGCGTCACATCCACGGTGGTCCCAGCCCGTGGCCGTGCGGTAAGGAGTTTTTTTTTTTTTTGCCTGTCGGTCGCAGCGCGCCGCGCCATGCCGCGGCTGGAAAAAAAAAAGAAAAAAAAAAAAGGTGTATCATCCCCATGGTAGGGCCACGACCAAGATGTCTTGGCCACACCCCAGATTGGCCACGGCCGAAATGTCTCGGCCACACCCCATGGTCAGGCCACGGCCGAGATGTCTCGGCCACACCCCGGATTGGCCACGGCCGAGATGTCTCGGCCACACCCCAGATTGGCCACAGCCGAGATGTCTCGGCCACACCCCAGATTGGCCACGGCCAAAATATTTTTCACCGGCCCGGTACTTGGGAACAGACCGGTACCCAGACCGGTACCGTGCCTGCGACACAGCCACCCATTTAAAACTGCCACAACTGCTCATATCACACTTCGGCCTCGACGTTATTGCACTCCCATGTTTCGCTTGCCTTTTCGAAGTCGGGCCCCGACGAATATGCCCACAGATGTTTTCTTTGCCCTTTCGAAACTATTTTGTACCACAAACGCACTTGCCCCTTTATTTATTTATTTATTTTAAGACTGGGCCCAGCTGAAATAAGTATCCTTCGCTAGCAGCCCAGGCCCGGACATTGCAGTTTACTGGTGGAAAACACCACCTACTGGAAATTGGTTCCAGGGTCCCATGTACAGTGTTACAATAAGAAGTAACAAACATTGAACTGTGAGATAACAAGAACAGAAATGAGGGATCTTGGCTACTATGTCTCCTTTGTCTCCCCCAAGGTGGGAGCTTGGCGGGAGTCTGTGTCTTCACTCTGCTCATGGACCATCAGATTGTCTTGTATCCGAGCAGAGAGTTCATTTACGCAGGTCACTCCCTGCCATACCATTGCAGATTCACCAGGCTCAACACTGGCGGGGGAAAGAGTTCTGGGAATCAGAGCTGGGTCGAAGGGGGATAGATGGATCTATGTGTCCATTCATGGAAGGAGAGGGGGTAGGTTCCTGCAATGAACCCAAGTCGTGGATACAATGTCGACACTGAAAGCCAAGATTATCGAACCAATGATAGATCTTCAACGACAATAGTATCCAGTAAGAAAGTGGGGGGTGAGATAATCATACACGGACGAAGAGAGGTGGGGGAGATTAAACAAGGGAGAGGGATAAGGCCCACTCCTTCTCCGGGCTCCTCCTACGACAGCAACCCCACATCAATAATGATCTGAATACAAATTAGAGACTCAGCCTCCGGGTGCCACGTGGCACCGATCAATACATTAATTAGCGCTGGAGCCTCGTCGTCATGAAGACATAAGGTACGTATTCACAACACCTCACAAGTCCTGATCTCATCCCGAATAGTCACGACCCCTCCTTGAAGTAACGAAGCCGATGATCAATAGCCGGTCGTAAGGATCCGACAGTACGACACGTGGCA
>BFEA01000196.1:1257883-1271475 GCA_003427395.1 Chara braunii | reverse complement strand
TTCATAGGCAGCGACAATATCTGGTGCGGTTTCAAGCAGTTCTTTTTTACTAAACCATCGATCCTCTGATGGTTGTTGGAATTTGAAACGTACTTTGAACTGCTTTTGTGGTCTGCCCCGTGCTCTTGTAGAGAAAAACCCATGTTCTATGATCCTATCAATCTCATATTGTCCGTCCATGGATGGGGGATTCATAGATGGTCTGTTTGGAAAATCATCTCCTTCTACATAGGGCAACAGTTTAGACGCATGAAAAACAGAATAAGTTCTGAGATGAGAAGGGATGTCWATTCGATAAGAAGGTCCCTCTTCATCTCCTATTACTTTGAGAACTTCTCAGGGTCCAAAGTAGACGGGTAGCAGTTTTTGAGATACGTTTTCTTCGAGTGAAAATTCCTTTGACTTAACCTAAACAAAATCTCCTACTTTAAAGGTAGCAGGCCGTCGATGCTTATTGGCCTGAATAATCATTTGTTCTTAGGCTCTCTTTAGATTTTCTTTCACCTTCTTGATATCTTCTTGAAACAAAACTGTGTACTCTCTTGTCCCTGGTGGTAACCTCAGAAATTGGTCCCGGGTTAGTTCATCAATGGGACGTCTGGGTTTCCAACCCTTGTGCAGTGCATTAGGACTTCGTCCGGTAGCGGTATGTACACTACTGTTACATGCACTGGCAATCTTGGGTAAGTTCTCATCCCAATCAACTTGATCGGGTCTTACATACATTCGCAAGAGTTGTTGGCACAAACGGTTCATCTGTTCGCTTTGTCCATTCGTTTCAGGGTGTCGCCCTGACGTCATGGTCAATCGCGTACCGTATGCTTCCATCAGCTTTTGCCATGGCATACTTGTGAATCGAGAATCTCTGTCAGATACGATAGTCAAGGGAAATCCATACTCGGTTATCCATCGCATCTGAAACTTCTGAATCACARGTTCAGTTTTAGCTTCAGCAGGTAAGGGAATAAACATAGCATACTTAGAGAAACGATCTACAATAACCATAACTTGACTATTTCCATTGCGACTTTTGGTGAGAGTTATAAAATCCATTGAAATSGACTCACCTGGTTCACTAGGGATCGGCAATGGTCTAAGTAGTCCAAGCGGGTTCTCATGTGAAGGTTTGTTTCTCTGGCATACTAGACAAGTGCGGACGTACGTAAGTACATCTTCTTTTAAACCCTTTCAGTCAAAGCGTTCTCTTACCTCAGCGTAGGTTTTCTTGAATCCAAAGTGTCCCTCAAAATCATGACACTCCCCAATTATCATACTTTTAATTTCTTCTTTATGAGGAATGCATAACCTTTGTTCAGTTTGGTCAATCAAGAAAAGCAAACCGTCGACAATCTTATACTGGGGAAGTAGTGAAGGGTCTTTGACCATGGTGCCCAGGATAGGTTTCCAAATAGGATCAGTGGCATATCCCTGGCGTATCTGCTCTTTCAAATTACTTCCCACGTYTAGATAGGAGACAATAGTGTCAAAGAAGTCACTTCTTCTGGAGAGAGCGTCTGCAACTACATTAGACTTTCCTTTGATAGTTTTTAGTTCAAAGTCAAAGGTGTCGAGGAATGCAGACC
The DNA here is from genome assembly GCA_003427395.1 of Chara braunii. NCBI lineage: Eukaryota > Viridiplantae > Streptophyta > Charophyceae > Charales > Characeae > Chara > Chara braunii. Next base: position 1,269,892 of record BFEA01000196.1, on the reverse strand, counting down.
ATCTTACCAGCTTATCAGAAAGCTTTGGCTGTTTCTTTATCCACTGCAAGGTTGAGTGGTCTGAATACACAGTGAAATGTCTTCCTAATAGATAGTGCTTCCATGTTTTCAGAGCACAGACTAAGGCATACAATTCCCTTTCATAAGTGGAGTTGGCGACTTTCTCAGTAGGCAAACGAGCAGACATAAACTCAATGGGTCTGTATCCTTTGCCATCGTCTTGTTGTAAGACGGCGCCAATCCCATACTGACTCGCGTCAGTTGTGACAATGAAGGGAAGAGAAGGGTCAACAATTTTTAAGACGGGATAGTGAGTTAATGCATATTTCAGTTTCCTGAATGCAGACTCACAATCTTTGTCCCACAACCATATCATTCCTTTTCTCAACAGTATTCTCATGGGTGCAGCTATTTGTGAAAAGTTTCTAACGAACTTTCGGTAATAGCTGGCCAATCCAAGGAAGGATCTCAACTCAGTGACAGTCTTGGGTTGTGGCCAATATCAAATTGCTGAGATCTTCTTTTCTTCAGGCCGGAGGCCTTCTTCGTTTACTATGTGTCCCAAATATAAAACTTTAGTCCTAGCGAACTCGGATTTCTTGGGATTCAACTTAAAGTTACCCTCGCGTAACTTCCCAAGTACTAGACGTAAATGTTTTTCGTGATCTTCTAGTGTCTTACTATACACTAGAATGTCATCAAGATAGACAATGACGAACTGATCTAACCACTGACGAAATAATTCATTCATAGATCTTTGAAAGGTCGTTGGGGCGTTGGTCAAACCAAAAGGCATTACCATGAACTCGTAATGGTCGTACCTTGTTCGGAAAGCGGTCTTGTGCTGATCAGCGGGATCTACTTCAATCTGGTGGTATCCAGACTTCAAGTCGATCTTGCGGAAATACTTACATCCCTGCAACTGGTCCAACAGATCATCAATACGTGGTAGGGGTTCGGCATTCTTTACAGTGACGTAATTCAACCTTCTATAGTCAATACAGAGACGTAGCTCACCTTCCTTCTTAGGCACAAATAAGACAGGCGCACCATAAGGAGAGGAGCTTGGGCGAATCCATCCTTTTTCGGTCAAGTCCTGGAGTTGTTTCTTCAGTTCTTCAAGTTCCCTATGAGACATTCTATAAATAGGGCCCTTGGGAGTCTTACTTCCAGGAATGATTTCTATAATGTGCTTTATAGCACGCTCAGTAATCCCCGTAGGTTCTAGAGATAGATCTTTATACTCATCTAAGAGTTTTTTTATCGAGGGTGGATAGGAAGCGGAAATTTCACCAACTTGTTTTACCAATATCATCATCACTTCCTGTTCCAATTTCTTCTTCCTGACCATGGATCGAAAAGTTGGATAACTCATGCAACAGAACGATAAGTTAGAGTCAGAGTCAGACTTATAATACAACTTAATGGTTTTCAATTCGGATTGCACATCTCGTAGTTGTATTACCTTATCCTTAAAGTTGATTTCTGGGTTGGCCTCCTCTTGCCAATCCATTCCCAGAATCATATCAAAKGGCAAGCTCTTTTCTACCAAAAACGAGATTTCATGTGCAATCTTATTTTCGTCCCTCGTGCGGAAATAGCATTTTACACGATCGACATACTGAGAGACAGTGATCGTGCTCTTGTTTACTAAACGTGATGGGTTGAGACAAGTYTTTTACCTTCATTCCGAGATGTTGCTTTTTGATAGACTTCTCGGAAATATAGGATCGTGTAGATCCTGAATCTAACAGTGCACATGCGCGTACGTGTGCGATTTCTATATCAGCGAGTAGTAATTCACCCTTAGACTTTGCTTTCTTAGCCCACGAGCTTCGCAGTGCTAGCAACTCGTTGCTCAGCTCGTCAAGGGAGTCGTCCATAAAAATGGAACATAAGACAGGTTCAGGGTGATCTGGACGAGGGGCTGGAGAAGGATCATCCTCTGCCCTGCGAGTTGAAGGATTGAAAGGGTTAGTAGGCGCCTTACCTTTCTCTATTCCTGAATCCTTCAACTYRGTAGAAGCGGATRTTACTYCTACTRRCGACTGRCTTTTGGGTTTCGTATAAGCGGACACCAGGCTATCDCATGCCCTGCGGTCCCGCATTTCAAACACTGGGCGTTATCCATTCGCTCTTGCCACGTCTTTTGGTCTATGTCCATCCTTTCCCAAGGCTTCCCAGCCGCGATGCCGGGATGCTCGGGGAAAGATCGGGGCCTCCTCCTCACACCAGGTTTTGGTCCTCCCTTCTTAACCATGGCGGCAATAACTTCCCCCTTTCCGGATCCGTTGCCGCCTGACACACCCTCGGCCTCCAATGGCCACTTCTCTACGGTGTCGTCATCAAAGACGACAAGGGTGTGATCTGCGCGCTTCTGGCGCTACAACACTCGCTTACCTGTACCTGCATGACCACCAGATTTCACCACAGATGCATACGATTGTTTAACCTGAGAAGTCATTTGCTCTCTCTGGAGAGTCAGATCGCGAAACTGCCTGTACTTATACTTATCGGACTTTGACTCCGCCACTAACTGACCTCGTATAGGTTCAGGTAGGGCCCGGGCATAGATATACAAGACCTGATCGTCATGCAGATTTAGACCCGGTACTTGCAACAATCGGTCGACCTCACGGGACAACGCTTCTACAGACGTCCAACGTCTCTGTCCTATATTAGTGAGCTGATCGAAGGCCTTGTCGGCTGTTATTTTGTCGAGGAAACGTTCCTTGATTTTGTTCAGGAACTGTTTCAGAGTCATTGTTCCGGCCCACTTACCAATGTCGTCAAAACCTGCCGCATTGGCTTCGGCCAGAACCCATTCTTTGGCCTCTCCTCCAAGACACGACGTGGAGAAGGCTACCTGTGATTCTTCTTCCACTGGGGTCGTCCCGACGTAGGTCTGTATTTCCGCGATCCACAGTAATAAGTTTCCATTCTTCTTATTACTGAACGTGAAAGGCAATTTCATCTTCACCTTTTCTTTCTTCTTCGGCTTTTCTGGCTGTGCCGTGTTTTCGTTCGTTCCTTTTGGTGATCCGTTAGGTGGTGGACTTGGTGGATCTGAAGGTCCCCCAGATTCTTCATTCCTAACTGTGGCGACCCTTAATGACGTCATTGCATCACTCATCAACTTTTTTGGCTTCTCTTCGTTTTGAGTTTTTTCTACCTTGTTATTTCCTTTCACCAGGTTGGTGACAAGACGCAGGCCGGCAGTGAGCTCTTCAATCTGCAGACCTTGCTGTTCAATTCTGGTTTTTAAATGAGCAAGGTAGGTGATGAGTTGTGGCAATGATACATTTTGTCCATCCTCTCCAATTACCAAAACATTTTCTCTAATCTCCTGCACTCTTTGTTCTTGCTGATTTATTCTTTTCTGTTGTTTTTCCAGTTCTTCTTTCCTTATTCTTTCTTTGAGGAGTGCTTCTTCCAACTGCTTGATGTTCTCATTTACGGTAGCCAGAGTTGCTGGCTGTTCCTTCTTTTCACTGCCATTTGCAACTTCAATATATCGGTCCATGATGTACTTGTCAAGTGCCTCTCGGCATTTGATAAGTACACCCTGGACTTCCACGACTTCGGTGCCAGTTTCAGCGGCTACCAAGGCAGCATGTGTGGCCTCAAGATCATACAATGACCGCACATGTGCCTCTGCCTTATCCCCAGCATCATGCAAGTCAGACAACAAGATTTCCAGGCGGGCAAGAAGGACCTTTTTCCGCTCTTCTACTTGTTGACGTGTGCGAACATCAGGTAAGTTTGTCATCGGGGTCTGAGCAGCACTCTCGGTTTGAGACATTTCAATAAATAAAGAAATCAATAAATAATCAGCAATAATAAAATATATATATATATATATATATATTACTAACGATGTATTCTTTTTCTTTTGCTCTTTCAGACTTTTACAGTATTACGTCAGGCCTTTGATCAGAGACAATCAGCAAGTGAGTACAACACCACAAACAAACGACACAGGGTAAGTATACCAACACAACAATCAAATCGTCAGTATCCTTCTTCCCCCCCTGCAATCATTCACGTTTTGTACCTCCTAACACACCAATTAATCAGACGGCACTACAGYTGTCAACGACAATCAGCTGTACCGCCACTGCCGTCGGAATGTTCGTGCAGGTCTATCAAATGTCAACCCCAACCCGCACGTGGCAAGGTGCCACGTCAGCAATGATGCGGGAGTGACACGTCAGCGTCGTGTCCAGATCGTCCCAGATGCCTGTATACCGCAATGCTGTATCTGTGCCAGCCTCAAGGATCGACAGTTGGAGAATATGCCACGTCAACAGTTGTCACCAATCAAGTACATGTGGTAATCTTGTTTCGCCACATCGGCAAGTGATCACGACGATCTTGGCGAAGTATACCAATCTTGCCACATCAGCAAGTTACCATCACGACAGTGCGATCTTCATTGCAATGGTCCTGCCTTGATGAGACAGCAAGTGATACCTCAATCAAAGCTGCGATAGTCTAATCTGCCCGTCAGGCAGATCTTATCGCGACAATGTTCCTGGTGACACTTATATCATCTTCTGCCACGTCAGCAGTTTCCAAGATCCAGGTCGCAACCAAGATGTCACGTCACCATCGCGATTGCGGTCGCTGTACCTGCCTCGTCAGATACCCAGGTCGCAAACAAGATGTCACGTTAGCGTCGCGATTGCGGTCGCTGTACCTGCCTCATCAGATACCCAGGTCGCAAACAAGATGTCACGTTAGCGTCGCAATCGCGATCGCTGTATCTGCCACATCAGATATCAAGGTCCACCGGTCTTCATTGTCTTCAACGTGATGCCACGCGTACTTCAATCAGGTAAGTATCCCTTTTCCTTCCACTTACCTTGTGCCACCTGGCACTCTTCTCGCACGTGCACGGTCGCGACAAGGTCGCRATCAGGATGAATGCTCCGATACCAATCTGCAATGAACCCAAGTCGTGGATACAATGTCGACACTGAAAGCCAAGATTATCGAACCAATGATAGATCTTCAACGACAATAGTATCCAGTAAGAAAGTGGGGGGTGAGATAATCATACACGGACGAAGAGAGGTGGGGGAGATTAGACAAGGGAGAGGGATAAGGCCCACTCCTTCTCCGGGCTCCTCCTACGACAGCAACCCCACATCAATAATGATCTGAATACAAATTAGAGACTCAGCCTCCGGGTGCCACGTGGCACCGATCAATACATTAATTAGCGCTGGAGCCTCGTCGTCATGAAGACATMAGGTACGTATTCACAACACCTCACAAGTCCTGATCTCATCCCGAATAGTCACGACCCCTCCTTGAAGTAACGAAGCCGATGATCAATAGCCGGTCGTAAGGATCCGACAGTACGACACGTGGCAACGCCACGTCAGCAGCAATACGTGGTGACTGCCTCGTCAGCAGATCAGAGACAGTCGCCAGCCAGATAGCAAGCCAGCCAGCSGTAACTCACCATGTCAGCAAATGYCGGCCTTCCTCCAGTCTCGCAGCGTCAAACCAAGGCTGCGAGAGTCAGGCGCTGAAAACAGCGTCAACGCAAGACAGCCAGAATTCCCAAAGTCAAGGAGCCAATGCTCTTATAGTGTTGACTCGGGGTCTGATCCCCGGTAGTATCCAACCTCAGCCGTCCAGATCTCCCTGCCTGGAGGGTCTGGATAGATCTGCAACTGTATCTTCTTTGGCCTGGGTCGTAGTCTGGGTACCTGCACTCAACAAGTGAATGAATCTGATCCAAGACCTGGCATGGTACTTTGACTGACAGTTGACTTTGACCTTTGATTTTCCGAAGTCTTGGCGTTCGGTCCCACAGCCGTACGCAGTTTACTCAGGCCGGGGCATGGGTTGGTTACACAGCCCGGCGCAGTCTTCCACAGACTGCATGGCCTGGGGCTAAGGTTTGGGCCCCAGGTCGACTGCTGAACAGGGTTATTACAGTTCCCTTCACGTTCCCCTGGTGATCCCCCTGTCACCCATTCCAAATCACCTTGAAGTTCCCCAGCCAACCCCCTTGGTCGCTGCCAAGTCAGTTGCAAGTAAATTGTTGAATGAGTGTTTGGATTTCTGTTTTAGAGTGCAGAAGGTCCAGTTTGGTTTTGAGCACCTCCCACTTTGTCACAATGTTGATGTCGGTCTGAATGCTTTTTTTTTTTTCTTGATGGTATCTGTAAACTCTGGCCCCTCGAGTTGCGCCCCGCCCATTCCGAAGGACTGTTATCATTTGCGCCCTCCTGGCCTACGCTTATGCCGTGCTGAGGCCTCAAATCATCTAAGGGCATAATACCAGCCCGTACATCCCTCCAGATTGATGATAAGGAGGTGCGCGGGAGGCCAGACTGAATTTTCCGCCTTCGCCTCAGGCCTGATCTAGACTGGTCCATTTCTTCAGAGGCTGCAGCAGCTCCATTCAAGGCTTTCCACTTGGCGGCTTGTAAGACAGTGGTGTTTCCTTTTCTTTTTTTCTTTTTTTTTTAACAAGAAAACTACGGCGTAGTCAGGGTTACAGTTTGTAATTGCAATTCGAACTGCGTTTTAGCAGTTTTTTAAGTCAGGGCTCGAGTTTCAAATGCAGTTGAAACTCAGGCTGGCCTCTTTAGCAGTTCAGTCAGGCATGTGGCCCATTCTTTTTTTCTTTTTTTCTTTTTTTGGTCATGGCGGGGCGATGGCTGAGATGTCTCGGCCACGCCCGAGGGAAAAAAAAAGGCAAAAAAAGAGAGCATCTCGTTGTGTGGTGGGGCCACGGCCGAGATGTCTCGGCCACGCTTTAGGGGGAACATAAAAAATAAAAATAAAAATAAAATAAATCAGGCCAATTAACTGACTGAACTGCCTGAAATGGCCAGCCCGAGTTTTAACTGCATTTGAAACTCGGGGCCTCTTTAAACCACTAAAACACAGTTTGAAATGCAATTACAAACTGCTTTCGTGACTGCGCCTTAGTTACCCCTTTTTTTATTTGTTCAGAACACCGGTTGGACTTAAAAAAAAAAGGGGGAAATCTGCTAACAGGGTTGATAGGAGCAGCCCCTGTTAGTAGACCCGCTGGGGCTAGGACCCACCAGCCAAATATTACCACCTGGAGGCCGCGCTTTCAATCACGTGTGGCCGCCGGCGACCCTTCTTGCCCGTCGATGGTGCGGGATCTGGATGGCTGGCATGATTTTGAGCGGGACCACTTTTGAGGTCGCCTTTCCCTCCAATCCGCAGCAAGGAAAAGAATAAGTTGTCATTTTCGTTCGTGCGTTTGCAGTGGCGGAAATTGCATTTTCAAGGATTTGAAAAGGGGGGGGGTGTTTTTGTGACTTCGTTACAGAGTTTTTTTTCGTTTTAAAAATCATGAAAAGAAATAAAAGGAGACAATTAGAGCCTCTTTCCACGCCACTTGAGAACTCTTGAGTTTCAAGTGCGCCCTAATTGCGAAATCTTGATTAATTTACACTACGCCGCCTGCTCTTTCCATGCACACTAGAGACCGAACTTGAAAATGTCGCACTTGAAAGAAAAACACCCTGGCTCCCCCTTGTGCGGAGACCCACCGGCAGGTTTTCGATCCAGTAGGCCGGCATCCGGCCTTGAATATGTCCGCCTCAACAGTTCCACTGCTGGCACCCGGTACCGCCACCGGTAGCCATTGCTCACTGGACCGCAAAAAGGACATGCCGTGAACCAGGAACCGGGGCATAAAAGAAAAAGAAAAAAAAAATACCTGCACCCGCGGCTGAAACCCAAGGGTAGCTCTTGAACTCAAGGCACCTCCTGGAGGTGACTTGAACTCAAGTGCAATTTTGCCTGGGCTGCACTTGAGTTTCAAGAGCGGGTCTCATATTTCATGACTGGACCAATGTAGACCCATCAATCCCTCCGCGCCCCTCCTCAGAGTTCCCAGACCCATTTCCCCCCTCCTCTCTATCGCTGGTCCCCTTGAGTTGGTATGGCTATGTCTGAAAAGGAGATGTTCGAGTGGAGATTTCAGGGTGATCTGGTCAGGTTGTCCACTAAGTTCTTCTGCAGGTGGTCATGGCAAAACAGCCTTTATCAGTATCTGTTACCCAAATTAGTACCAGGGCTAAGCTGAGAAATCTGGCGCCACTCAGATGAGGGTGAAGAGGTACAAGGGACGCTGGGCCTGTTTCCCAGCACTATCTATTTCAATGGTTCACCATTACATGTCAAGGGACGCTGGACCCGCTTTCCAACAGGTGTCGCTCCCCACTACTAGATTGGAGCCCCCAGTGAAACTGGTAGGAGTGCATCCTCTTATCATCACTCCTATCAGCAGTCACGAGGTGGTATTTTCTTAAAAAAAAAAAAAAAAAAAAAAAAAAAAGTCCACCATCTCCCTCTCACCCTATCATTATCTGACTTCACTGCATCAGCAGACTACGAGAGAAAGAGAGAGAGAGAGTTTGGTGACATTGGATCCAGACTCGACTTTTGGGCTTCAGACATTGCAACGAGGGATTATTTGTACTTGTGACAAAGACTTGGTGTTGACGACATTCCCATCTCTCCCCCTCTTCTTTGTTGATCCCCTCCTCTTCGTCTGTGTATGTCTAGACCTGGCGCTTCCTTCCTGTGTACAGCGTCAGGCTCCTTCACACCTTGTGATTGACACGATGTATGTTTGGTCTGCGTTCAAACATTGATTGGGCTAGTCATTAGCATTCTAGCATTCTGCTTCGCTATCTTATACTGCGTGGATGAGGTCAGTCTCAGTCAGGTCAGGATTTGTATATAAGTCTTCCCTGCGCTATTCAGCACCATTTTGTATGTATAGGAATGCACATTGCTTGTTAAGATTCTACTTGCACTGCATTGTCCATTCAGTCCTTTTTATCACATTGCGGATCCTCGGTTATTATGTACATCGCCTATCTGGRCATGTAACAGTTGGTATCGGAACACCGCATGTGAATCAGGACAACCTGATCTGACACGTGTGCGGGGACTAGGTAGCTGATTAGTCTTTATTGATTGATTCGAGCACACTAGTTAGCCCCCAAAATCCCGATTTTGACCTTACTGTCGAAAATCAATTTTTTTTTTTTCTTCTTGGATTTTGTTTTCTCGCATTTCTGTTGTGGAAAATCGCAATAGCGCAACATCTGAAATTTCCATTTTCATTTTTCTTCTGAAAATTCGAAATTTCATTGTTGAAAATCCGGAATGTCCTTCTTTTCGAAAATTTTGATTTCCTGTTGCATTTACCGTTACTTGGAAATTCGAAATATTCTCTTTTCGAAATTTCGTTTGTCTGAAAACGGTACGGGAAATCCCTCCTGCAGGTATTATTTTCCAAACTGTGAATACTCTCATCTGAGTAAGTCCGAATATTTGATTTCTTTTTCGGAATTTTTTTTCACAGTTCTAGGATTCTGTTAGTCAGTTCTATAAATCACAGTCTGAAGTCGAAATTTTTTTTGTCTCTCATTGATCATTTCACACTTCAAGGGAGGTTGGGAGACCTACTGAACTTGCAAAACTCGGGATTTTTATTATTTCCATTTTTTTTTTTGCAAAGTTCAAACTTTTCTTTTTTTTATTAGTGACTCCTTATCTGGGCGATTCTCCCCACCCACCCTCCCCACCTATGTTGTTGCCCCCTTTGGCCTTACCTTCTCTATCTATCTCTGGGTACCCCCTCCAGCGGCATTGGTAAGTTGCCACGTCAGCAGGCCACGTCAGCAGGCCACGTCAGCAGGCCACGTCAGCCGACAGCAGTGCCACGTCAGCAGCAGGGAATACCAAGCACGCCCCGGCCTGGTCTATGCTGTTACGTTCACAAACAGTCATCATGGACCAGAGGTCCGGCGAAACAGACGAGGCCTATCAGGCCCGGATGCTGGCCTAGAGTACCGAAACAAAGCGACAGGCAGATGACGCAGCAACAGCAGCGAATCCACCCGGCTATCAGGATGTCGCCCTTCGAATTCGAGCACGGCTCGCCGGTCACTTCGTCATTGGACACTATCACTCCACGAACGCCCGAGAGCGACAACCATTTTTTTTTCTTGCGTCGGATGCAAGAGCTACTTGTCAAGGCACGCGACCAGATGTCCAAGACGCAGCAACACATGAGCCAACAGGCCAATCGCCAGCGTCTTCCTTGCCCATTCCGCGTCGGCGATCTCATTTGGGTCTCCACCACGAAATTCAACTTTGAACAAGATATCTCTCGCAAGCTCCTCCCGAAATGGATGGGGCCTTGGCCGATCGTGGCACCCGCTGGGGACGCACCCGAGCGACCTTCCTTCACGATTCAGGTGCCCGCCCACTTGCCCGTCTACCTAGTCGTTCATTGCTCCAAGTTGGCTCTTTACACGCCAGCGGAACATGACGATTTTCCCCGGAGAGGTTCGCAAGTCTTAGACCCACCCTCTATGGACGATTTTCAAGAGGTCGGCGACATCATCTCCCAGCGACGCTACGGCAACAGGCCAACCGAGTATTTGGTGCATTTTGCATACTGCACACACCGAGCTGACCGTTGGTTGACCCGTGCGGAACTTCAAGCAACAACTCCAAACATTCTCGCACGCTACGAATGCAAGATGCAAGGCAAGCCGGTCTCTTCGGCTCCACGCCTCGCCCACATCCAGGTTCCACCTTCAGATCGTCGGCTTCGCCCTCGCCCCGGCTTGACTTCTTAAGGGGGGGGGGTGTTACATGTTGCGTCTGCACACGAGGGCCATTTTCCAGGTCCTGTGTCCCTTAGGCTAAAAGCCTAAAAACGAGGGCCTACAAGCCCCGTGTCTGTTCAGCCCGAAAACCTGAAAAACAGGGGCCTACATACCCTGTGTCGTTTCGGACTAAAAATGGCAATAGTCTTTTTAGCCTGAAATGAAGGGCCATTTCCGGTCTGTCACAGACCGGCCTGCCCTAAAACTCAGGCATCGAACCAGGGTTTTAGGAACAGGCTATTTTTGGCATGTTCCCACGACAGTTGCAGCGCCAGCCCCTGGCTCGGTTAGGCATTGGCAACAACTGCCTCCTGGACTGCCCGCCCTGCAAATGCAAGCAGTCGGAGACAGTCAGGAGGCAGGCCGAGATAGTGCATAGGGACTTCCCATGCACTTCACGCCGTTCACGGGTAGGCAGGACTCCGCAGGAGGCAGTTAGTAGTCTTCAGGATTCGGCAGCAGCACTCTGTTAGCATTAGTCCTCAACGCTGGGTGCCAGTAGGTAGCTGTAGTCTTCAGCGTTGGGCACCATTGCTAGGATAACACTAGAGAGAGAGAGATTGGGCGGAGGCCAGGAGTACTTACCCGCAGCGTCGTTGATCCAGCTTCGTCTTCGAGGTACCTGCAGCACAGCGCCAACTTCACAGGTTAGTATCCGGTTCGTGACAGAGGGAGAGTTCTTCTTCTTCCTCTTCTCAATCCACCATCTCCCTCCCACCCTCTCATTATCTGACTTCACTGCATCAGCAGACTACGAGAGAAAGAGAGACAGAGAGTTTGGTGACATTGGATCCAGACTCGATTTTTGGGCTTCAGACATTGCAACAAGGGATTATTTGGGACTTGTGACAAAGACTTAGTGTTGACGACATTCCCATCTCTCCCCCTCTTCTTCGTCTGATCCCCTCCTCTTCGTCTGTGTATGTCTAGACCTGGCGCTTCCTTCCTGTGTACAGCGCCAGGCTCCTCCACACCTTGTGATGGACACGATGTATGTTTGGTCTGCGTTCAAACATTGATTGGGCTAGTCATTAGCATTTTAGCATTCTGCTTCGCTATCTTATACTACGTGGATGAGGTCAGTCCCAGTCAGGTCAGGATTTGTATCTAAGTCTTCCCTGCGCTATTCAGCACCATTTTGTATGTATCTGAATGCACATTGCTTGTTAAGATTGTACTTGCACTACATTGTCCATTCAGTCCTTTTTATCACATTGTGGATCCTTGGTTATTATGTACATTGCCTATCTGGGCATGTAACTCTCTCTCTCTCTCTCTCTCTCTCTCTCTCTCTCTCTCTCTCTCTCTCTCTCTC
>BFEA01000196.1:1241116-1254173 GCA_003427395.1 Chara braunii | reverse complement strand
CCCCCCCCTCTCATAATGGATGCCATTTCTTGATGTCCCACTTGTCAACCTATAGAATTTTTTTTCGTGTCATGCGGCACAGACATCTGCATACGTCATCCTCGGACCAATATTCACTGGCTTTTATTTTTGCGCACTACAGGTCCAACAGGGCGTTATGGCTGAACCAACCCAGATTGGCAGTTTTATTGGATTCGAAACGCAGGTAAAGGTCGTTTCTGGCCATCTGCTCATCGCAACAGGCCTCGAATCGCAGGCCTGCATTTGCCCCATGAGCGTAGTGTTTAGGGAGGAAAGCCCTCATTTGGCTAGAGAAAATCATGGCCCTCGCTCCCTGGTCACCTTCCTGGGGTGCGAAGTCTCAGCCCTGTAATGTCACACCCCCATATTCTCCCACTGGGGAGAGGCCCACTTCCCATTTCCCTTCCACCTTTCTTAGGGGGATCACTAACATCGCATTTGGTTTAGAGAGCGGTAGCTCAAAGAGACCTCGTTCGATGATCTGTCTCAATTTAAGTCTTCGTGAGGTCATCCCCCCATCGGGCTGTTCCGCCCCCTTTGTCTCTGGCTGCGCCGCTTGGTCCTGCTCCTTCTTTTCGGTGTGCTGTGCTGCTGAGGGGGGGTGAAAACGACTTTGGGCAACAACCAAAATTCGTTGAAAGGCCTCGGCCCATGTCAAGTGGGGAGGGGGGCCGGATGTTAGTGCGGTCCTGAGTTCGGGGCTGTTGTTCAGGAGTCCCACTAGTTCGACATACGACTTATCCCAGTATTCTTCTCTCTCCACTGGGCACTCTGATTGCAGATGCTTTAGTATCCAATCCGCCACTACTTGGATTTTCTGATCCAGGCCCATTTCCTGGGGAGGGGCGTCAGGGTCTGCCTGGTCTTGTGGGGGATCCGCCATTTCCACATCAGGGGGAGGGGGGGATGTGTCCACCTCCATCTGCTGCAGCCCAAAGGCGTCCGAGCAGAATTCGGGGGGCAGTGGTCGTGCCTCCTCATGATCCGTCTGCTCAGGCAGGGGTTTTTGTTGTGGTTGTTGTGCCTTCCCCCTCACCTGCTGTTTCAGCCGCATCCCTTGCTGGATTAAGGGATGACCCTTGGTTGCGTCTATCTCAATGCCCCCCCCTTCCCCTGATACGGCTATGCAGTTCGCAGCAGTGTCCTTTACCATGTTTTCCTTCGTGATTTCTAGCGGGGGCGAAGCAAGAGTATCCTGCAGCAACTGCTGCGTTCCTTCACTGCTCGGGGCCCGATTCCCCCCCGGGACAATGTCTCCTCCTTCCCCTAATACGGTTGTGCAGTCCGCAACAACGTTCATTACCGTATTTTCCTTCGTAATTTCTAGCGGGGGGGAAGCAAGAGTATCTCGCAGCAACTGCTGCGTTCCGTCACTGTTTTGGGCCTGATTCCCCCCCGGGACCGCCTCCTTTTCTTCTACTTGGTTAAGTTTTTTTAGGTCCCGTCCCTGATTGTCCCGGTTCCCCAGATTCTTCCCTCTATCCTTTAGGCAGGCGAAACGATTGATGTTCGCGCCTGCTGTATTTTCTTTATTTCCTAATGCTGTTTTCTGCAGCACTCTATTCCTCCTCCCAACCACCTCCCATGTTTCCTGCTTTTTGTTCTTTGCAAGGGGGGATTTTAAGTGTACTTCCAGGGCCTTGGGCGGTACCCATGTTGCAGGTGGTCGGGATCCCAGTTGTGGGTCCCCTTGCCCTTCCCAAGACCAACCGGTGACTTCCCCGCCCTTCCCATCAGGTGCATCAACATACACCCAGCCTTCATATCCGGGATCGACAGTCCGCCACTTGGATTCGTCGAAGGGGTCTTTACTCAGGCGGCCAGTGGGTTTGGCTGTGCGAGATGGGTGGCGGGAACATGCTGTGTCAGTGTATAAGTGGCCATAGGATTGGCACTTAAAGCACCACGGCCTGAGTTTGTGGGCTGTATGGATCCGATATAGCTTCCCTCCCACACAGAAGGGGATGACATCATCGATCGAGAAGATGTGGTCATCTGCAAGGTTGATGGTCAGCATGAAGTAATCATCCCTGCGAGCCATGTGGGGGGGAAGGGGGTTGATGAAGCCTACTACATCATATTTCTCAGCGAAATCCTGCACAAAAGTTGCTTGGATTTCAGCCGGAATGTGGCGGAACTCGACCCAGAAGTGTTCCCTCATCATCTGCTCCCTGAGCTCCCGGGCTGTTGCGGTTTCGGAGGGGCCCAGGGGTAGATGCGGACTTCTGATCTGTCGCAGCGGAGACACTTCCATCCGTCCATTGTGTTTTTGTCCTCCTCCGCCACACTGAGGATGGTGATGATTGAATTTGAGACGGGTTGAACAAGGAACATCTCCCGGGCCTTTAAGTTAGATCCTTTAAATGTTGCCAGACGCTCTCTGATCCATTTCCCGAAAGTGAATTTCTCTCAGAGGGAAGGAGCAGCATCCACAGCGGCCCATTTCAAGGACGCCTCAGACTGTTGTGAATAATATGGCCAGTTTTCGGACTCACATGCAGTTTTTATTGACTGCCACAGTCATGATCAGTGAATTATACCCTGACATCTAACACCCCCACTGGAGCAGACACCATCTGGGAAGAGCACTTTCTTTTCTTTTTTAACGTTTTTCTGTTCATTTTTTGGGGTCATGAAATAGTTTTCTTGTTTTTATTTCCCCTATTTTCACGCTGCCACCCACCCGTCCCCCACCCATCCCATACCTGTCACACTAATTCAAACTAATTCACATACGTGCCTAGTGGGATCTCCCTCCCGGTAGTACCTTCAACATGTGGCAGTACCTTCGACATGTGGTCTTATTTCAAGAGTGTGGAAGTCATCCTGTTGACACATTACCAGATCCGCTCTGATTCTAATGACCGGCAGGGAGGGGGAAAGGGAGTCGGTGCATGGGGGGGTGGCGTGGGGGAGGGTTACTCGGGAGTGGAGGTAAGAAACTCGCCATTCCCGCTACTGTCTCCGGAAGCTCTTGATACCTGATGGTGCGATGTATGAGGGGGAATCGACAACCACTGTAGGGGAGAGAAGCGAGGTAGTCGAGATAGAGGGTCGAGAAGGTGCGGAATAAGACCGCGCAGAATTGATCATGATCCGCACATGCGGGGGCAGTTTCCGTGATCGTGCAGTATACTTCGATCATGTTGTGCCCCCGCCATTCGGCACTGAAAAGAAGAACGTGGAGGGAGAAGGATGGGGAGGCACATTGGGAGGTGGAATGCGGGTACACCGTGGCAGCGAGGCGGGTGGCATAGAAGTGATGGAAGGTGGAGGTCGGGAAGGGGTTGTGCGGGAAGGAGAGCGGGTTATCGATATGTCGGACCATCAGGAAGTCAAGGGGACGGACGGATAATGACCGGGGACGAAGCCCGATGCCCCGGATCGGGACGTGCTCGAACTAGGGGACGGGGGGAAGGGGAGGGGGAGCGGCTTCGTTGCCTCCGTGCCGGCGTGCCCAATGCCTCTGCATGAGGGAGCTCATCTTCTTCCTTCGGCGGCTCGGGACTGGTCGGATCGTCCGGTATAGGCAGATCTAGTCCCACCGACTGCTCTAAGGGCCGCTTTCCTTCCGCTATCTCCGCCCTCCGTTGCTCAGCCGCAGGATCGTCCTCTTGTGCTTCCGCTTGGTCCGCCCCTTCTTCTGCACTCGCCCCGTCTTGTTCTTCTTCTTCGCCTTCTTCGCTCTCTTCGCTCACCGCCCCCGACTCGTGCTCGCTATACTCACTGTAGTTTTCCTCTTCTTCAGAGGTTTCCTCCTCCTCCTCTTCTTTCGCTTCTTCTTCTTCTTCTTCCGCTTCCTCTCCCGACTTCGTTCCGTGTTGGAAGAAGAGAACGTCAGTTATCCCCCTGGGATTTAGGTACTCTGCGTCTGACAGGTAGCTACCGTTCCCCCATTGATCCTCCAGACAAGCCGACCATTGCAGGTAAGGCGTCAAACTCCACGATAGAATGTGTGGCGCCGGATTCTCATCGCAGTGCGAGATGATGTCGATCGGCAGGTCGTCTAATAGCTGCGTGAAGGGAATTAAAAGCTCCCCTACGATCGTCTGTCGATGTCCGGGTGCCACTGTTCCAAAGACAAATCCTAGCAGGTCTCCTTCCACTTCGGTCCTCCAAGCTTGGATAATAAGTAGCTCCACATCTTCGTTCATGGCGCGGTGCTCGCTGTCCCGGGTCCACGTCAGCTCGATCTGGACAAGGCACAGAGAAAGAGTCAAGTAGTGTCCACACCATATCTCCCACTGCGAAGGCTTGATGAGCGGGACTACAAGTGGTCATACGCGGAAGGTAGGGAAGACAGAGGGGAGGCCGGGGGTAGAGAATCGGGAGCGGTGCATTGAGGACGCGAGAAAGGGACGAGCGCAGAAAGAGAAATTGTCGGTTGGTGCCGGAGAGTGCGGATGCTGTTGACGTCAATACTGTTAGTACTGATGACGTTCTTCCCTCGCCCCACAAGCGACTGACTCCAAGCTTCTGCCAACTCCTCGCCCCACTCTCTTAACGAGGTGAGGATGGTCGTATGCGCTCTCGGATCCACTGTACTAAGATCCCCGCTGAAGAAGACGATTATCGAAGTGCGACCGATTTCAGGCACTGAGAGCCGACGATAGGCCGATGCTTTGGCCACCACCTGCGCCCGACATGTTGAGGACCCTAAAGCGGAACTACGCCGCCGCGTGTGCATCTGCGGTGCTGAAGAACTGAGCGAATCCGAGGACGTCCGGACTGATACGAGGATGATGAACTTGCCGAATCGACGAGATGTTCCCACGTGGCGCTAACATTCGTTCACTAAGTACCTGCTCCGTAGAAAAACTCATGGCGAAGAGGAGGGAGAAGAAAGAGAATGGAGATCGTCACTCTCCCGCTCGGATTCCGAGATCGACCCAGCGGGGGAAGGGGGGGAAGAAACTGAGAGATGGCGGAGGTAGGACACGTGGGCCCAACAGAAAAAAATTCCCATAATTAAATAATCATTCTATAGTAAAATTACATTCTAAATTTCAAATTTTTATTCCATCTTAAAAAATGTCATTCTAATTTTAAAATTTTCCGTCTTACTTGAAAACTTTCATTCCAAGAATGGGTTATCCCTTCTTATTTGAACTGCATGCTAGAGATGGAATGAAAGTCTGGATGAGTTCATGAAATATTTTAATTAGACTGTCATTCTAAGTTAGGACTTTCAGTCATAAATAGGATTATTCAATCCAAATTAGAAGATATTTGTTGTAATAGAATGAAAGTTTAATTAAAACATTTCATAAACTCATCCAGACTTTCATTCCATCTTCAGCAAATAGATATAGTTGGAAGGGAAAACTCATATTTAAACGAGAATTTATCAAATAAAACTGTAAATTTTAGAATTGGACGAACATTGGAATGATAATTTATAAATATGAAGGATTATTTTTGTATGGGATGTTTTTTCAACTTTCATTTCTCGTGGGAATTTTTCTGTTTGGCGGAACTTAGGCCTCGCAGACCTACTACCGGACACCTCGGGAGTCGAGAGCAAGCCGCACTGTGTTCAGTGACACCGTTAGGACCGAGCTCAATCACTCGGAAGCACCCGTAGAATCGTGGCCCTAGTTTCCCTTGGCAAGCACATTTCCTTACCTGCACCAAGTCCCCCAATTTATACTGGGGTCGAGGGCCCGCATTCCCATTTCGGGCCTCGTAGCTCCGGACTTGTCGGCCATGGGCCAATTCGGTCATTCGCTGCTTTTTTTAGGCCAATCTCGGAAGGGCCCGTTCCATGAGGTCCAAATGGCGCTTGGCTTTGTCCTTGGCTGTCGCCCTCATGGGGCGTCGGTCTAGTGTCGTTTCATCATTCAAATTCGGTATCGAGACGCAAGATAGGTTGTTGGTTCGTAGCTAAAAGGCGAAAGTCCGATAGATTCATGCGGGGTCCCTCGATGTATGACCAAGATGTAATCCACGATATCAGGCCACTGCCGCGTGTCCTTAGCTGCGATGTTCCGTCGGAGTGTCGTTTTGATTATCTGGTTGGCATTCTCTACGAGGCCGTTCGATTGAGACATATGAGGGGTTGTATTGCGAATAGACACTCCATGTACGACCAGGTTCCTCATAACCTCCCCTCGGAATTCTGCTCATTGTCAGTAAGGATCTCCTCTATGTCCTGATGCATCCCGAGAAAGTGGTTGACATACCTCGCTATTTCCGTCGTTTGTCTTGTTCGGCACAGGTATGCCTCGATCCACTTCCAAAAGTGGTCGACGAATACCAAGAGAACTGAATACTCTGAACTATTCGGTCCAGGGGGCAGGACGATATCCATCGTATCCATGCTAACCCTCTGAAACGGCTGTTGGACTACGATGGGCACTATCGACCTAGGCGGCTGAATCGGCGCTTTGTCGGCCACACAAACATGACAATTTTTAACAATAAATTTGACATCGTCCCGAATATTGGACCAGTACCATTCGTGTTTATCGATGGTTGCCTCGGTAATCCTAACAGCGAAATGCGTCGCTGTCTCCTCATGCGCAGCTCGTACCCAGTCATACCTTACGAATGGGTGTGGTACCACCATTCAGATTTCGCTTCCGTCCGTTTTCCTTTTCTCCAACCGTCCCTCGTTCCACCTATAATCCCGTGTCCTCTCATTGGCCCGTCTCCGTTCCTCCTTAGAGAATTCTCGGAGAGAGTTTTCAACAACTGTGGTTATTAGGGTGACATCTGTTCATACCTCTGCCCGTCCAAACCGTAGGGTCTTTTCTAAAGCTTCCGACGTTGCATCCAGGAATCGAGCCTCCGTTGGAATCTTGTCGGTACGGCACAGGTGGCAAAGCCACGATTTCATAGGATTCCTATACTGGATACACGACCCGTGGGCTCTTGGTACGCACTTACTAGCACATTCTACCCATTCGACGTAACCCTCATTGTGTTCCTTAACTGAAATGGATTGGACCCGCGAGATGGACTCACAGAGAAGACAACTTGAAAAACGATCGGGTAAGGAAAACAAAGAAGAGGAGGAAGGAGAGAGACGACCCTCAGCGTATCTTTCCCCTTGGGCCGCCATGGGGACACATGTCACTTCTTCGTCTGTCGAGGGAGAACCTTCACCTGCCCGTACCCGGGTCCCTTTGGCTGCTCCGGTTCCTTCCACGGAGTAACCTCCTCGGCGCATGGCACCTTTCCTGGCCTGTGCAGACGTGTCAACCCGTCCACATTCCCATGCCTCTTTGTCTTTCGATGGACGATATCGAAATCATACTCATGCAGCCTCACTGCCCATCGCCCAATCATTCTAGTATAATTCGTCAGCTTTTTTAGAGCCAACAAGAGTTCATGATCCGTTACGAGGAGGAACTTTCGCCCGTAGAGGTACGGGTGGAAGTGTTGAATTCCCCAAACCACCGGGTAGCATTCCCCTTGAGGTGCTGAGTCGTTCCTTCTCTCATCCGACACCGTCCGCGAAGCGTATTTGACCACGTGTTCCCGCCCATTCTCCCCTTTCTGTGCTAGGATAGCGGAGATCACTTCAGGCTGCCAGTCAGTACTGAGTAGGAACTGGCGTTCGGGATCGGGCCAGATCAAAATAGTCGCCGAGGCCAGGGCGTCCTTCAAAGTGGAAAAGGCCCGTTCGCACTCCGCGTCCCAGTTCAGCGGCTGGTCCTTCCGTAGGAGGTTCGTCAGAGGCCGAGCGATTGCTACGAATCCATTGATAAACCGCCGGTAGTACGAAGCCAGTCCCAGGAAGGCTCGAACTTGCGTCAATGATGTGGGTGTGGGTGCTTCCCAAACTGCCTCGACTTTCCTCGAGTCCAGTTTCAAGCCTCCTCGGGTCACCACGTAGCCTAGGAACGAGATCTCGGACAGGAAAAATTCGCTCTTCTCTAGTGCAATCTTGAAACCAGCATCCCGTAGCGCGTCAAGTGTCCATTCAATGTGTTGCGCGTGTCAATGGAACGATTCAGAATACACCAAAATGTCATTCATTTACACGATGACGCAAAAATTTATCATTCCCTGAGTTAACCTGGTCTTGTTCACGAAGTTCTGGAAGGTGACATTCATTGCCCTCTGAAAGGTCGCCGGTGCATTGCATATACCCATAGGACAACGAATCCACTGCCACGTGCCCTCAAACAATACAAAGTTTACGCCGTTTTCGACCGATCCGCTTCCCGTACAAGGATATGGTGGAACCCGTGCCAAATATCAAACTTACTAAAATAGTTAGCACACCCAATTGCATCCAGCAAATCATCAATCCGAGGGAGGGGATATACATCCTTGATCGTGATATCATTCAATGTTCGATAACCGATGCATATACGAATCTATCCATTCCTCTTTGGGACCAAAACTACCGGGAAAGACCAAGGACCCGTAGCGGGCTCTATCCAACCGTTATCTTCGAACTCACGGATGCGCTCGAGTGCTGTCTTCCGTTCCGCCAGCGAGTACCGATAAGGCTTGCAATGAATCGGCGAGTGGGCGTCGATCTGAATCTCATGCTGGATTATCAAAGATAATCCTATAACCGTGTCATCAACGTTGATAGCACCCCGGTACTTCGTTAGGATCTCTGCTATGAGTTTATAGGTTTCGTCGGGAACGTATTCTGGCACGTGTAATTCGTAGGGTTGTTTGTGAATGACGACCGTAACGTGTTTGGTGCGTATTGCTTTTGAATCCCGGGGCGGCGAGGAAGAGATGAAAGAATTGTCTGATCGTCACGAGAACACAGTGGTCACCATCTGAGCTTCCTCTTCTCGGATGGCCACATGTTCCTCGGGGATTATCCCGTCCGCAATGTCCCAGGGGTCCACCGATTTTTCAGCGATCTTTATTCCGACGTCAAACAGCGAGGCTTCGGGACACCCAGGGGGTTCCGGAACCTGTATCTCCGCCCCTAGACGCAGCAACCGTATCTCCTTTTCCATGGTGAGAAGCAGTCGGGGAGGTGACTTTGTAACGTCGCAGAAGCACCGTTTGTCCACGTATCGGGGAAGTAACGGGGTAGTGCCCTCGTACAAGGTCCGAGGGGGTTCCGAAGAATCGGGCAGCCTCAACACTTGTACTAGGGGTTCTCCTATAAACAGAGCCCGGGTTCGTTAAGCATTCTCTTCGGTAAGTACGAATGTCTTCATCATTTTCTGTCGGACTGGGTAACTAACTATCTTACGTGTTAGTTATTGGATCACCAGGTCTGTTTCGTCGTCGTTTTCTGAATCTTCGGGAAGCGACGACGCTTGTTCTTCGCTAGTCGTCTCCGAATCGACTTCTTTTTCTGCCCATGTGATCGTTCGGATCGACCCGATCAGATGGTCCTTACGTGTCACGCCTGTCGTCGTGCGGAGGGTGAGGCGCATAGGAGGGTGAGGCGCATAGGAGGGTGAGGCGCATAGGAGGGTGAGGCGCATAGGGATGGTGGATGGGTTGCCACCGGTGTTCCTAAGAACCACTACCCGTCGCTCGAAGTCCAGGTTGGCTTGAAGGGCATTGAGAGCGGGAAGTCCGATAAGCACATCGTATGAGGTTACATTGAGTACCACCACATCTCCCAAGGCGTGGACTTTTCGTAGCTGGAAAGCGACATTTGCCATTCTACCAACCGCTCTGATTTTTTCCTCATCTGCGGAGATCAGTCGGTCTCCCTCGTTGAGTGGAATCACATGTTTCTTATTCCCGCCCGTTGGACTAGTCGCAGGGATATGGCCAACACGGCTGCTCCAGAATCCAGAATTGCACTGTAGGGGACTCCCCAGATTTCCACGTCACATTCTGCGGATTTCCACGGGATGGCTTTAATACGTAGGAAGTGATTGCTTTTCTGGATGAGCCCCAGATGTACGGATTTCGAAGTTCCTGGTACGTCTGGTTTTGTCTCTTTTGCGGGAGACTTTCCTTTGGTCGCTGCCAGCTTGGTGAGTGCAAATCTTTTTCGATTGGCCTTGCAATGCTGGAGCATACGATCGTTGGCTTATTCGGATATGGACAACAAGTGTCCAATCGGGAGCGGGATGCGGCGATCTAAGGCTCGGACGATGTCGAGCACATCGATCTTTCCAGTGATGAACTCAGGGCCACCGGATTCCATCTCACCGGGGGATGGTCGCCACTCCGAGATCTCTCGTTCGTCATCCGCCGGCTGGATCGCCCCTATCATACCCAACCCCGGATATCCCAAGGAGAGGAACTGATCGAGTGGGATGAGCTCCGCGGCCTCATCAATAGCAACTATTGTCGGTACTGCTCCATCAATTTCCTTTACTACCGTCCCCACCCGTCTAGGTCCGTTAGCCAGGGGGGCGGCCGCTGCTGGGGCTGCCCCTATTCGTACTTGTCGCTGGGGACAGTCTCTTGCCATGTGGTTGGGTTGATGGCACTCGTAACACGCGTCAGTTCGGGGAATCGTGCCCACACCAGCCCCCGTGGCTACAGAGGCAGGCGCTCCAGCAGGAAGGGGGGCGGTGCGAACCTTAATGGGACGCATGGAGCGCATCAACGATTCCATTTGGGCGTTATACTCGCGCTGCTCCTTCTTGCTTTCGTGCACAAGGCTGACTAACGTACGCGTGAGGTCCAGTATCGTGTTCGATTCGTCCGCCTTCCCCGTGGGGGCGGGTATCTGTGTCGGCGCCCTTGTCGCTAAGGGTCCCGCTCCCTGATCAAGAGGAGGTCGCTGAGTTGCCACCTGTTCCAGGTAGGTGACTGGTCCTGATACAAAGCCCATATTTTTAAATTTGTGCTGAAGTGCGGCTAATTCCATCTTTGCTCTGGTTAGTTCCGTGGAATCCCCTTCTTTAGCGTGGTCATCTCCTTCGAGGAAGCTGGCAGCGAACTTTCGCTCCATCTCCTCGGCTGCGTCCATGATCTGTGTCATGGTAAAGGTAATGGGGGAAAACTGTTTTCGGAGCTTGGCCCGTATTGCTCTGCTTCAGAGCCCGTCTATGAAGAAATCCCTTCCTACATTTTCGTCTCTTTGGGATTTTACGAACAATCGGTAAAATCGACTGCAATATTCTGCAATAGATTCGAGGGGCTTCTGTACTCGGTCTTTGATCATGAAGAACGCTTGCTCCGGGTGAATGTAGTCGAATCTATGGAGGAAATCTCTCTCAAAGGTAGGGAGGTCAATCCATACGTAGGTGTTGAACCAGTGGTGGGCATCACCCCCTAATCGGGCTGGGATATTAATTCTCGCCTCGTCGTTATCGTACTGCTGTGCTCAGAGAGTGGCAAGCCATGCTCCTGCCAAATGGTGGGTCAGGTCGAACAGATATAGATCAGGCGGGCCCACCGGAGCGCGGACACGTGCAAGCTGAGGGGCGGGCTGGGAGGCGAGTACTGGGCCACCACCTGCCCCTCCCTGTGCCTGGTGAGTCTGCGCTTGATTAGCGTTGGCCTGATTGACATTCATGTTATCGGCTGATATGACGACAGACCGGCCTCTTGTTACACTAGGTTCACGTGCCGACGCGTTCCCTGACGCAGACCGTCCCCTTTTTGGGTCGCCAGGTCGGTTGAACTAAGAGAGTCGAGCCACTTGTCAATCCCTGGTCTTGACACGTGTCGGCTCCGATACCAACCTTACGCCGAGCGCGACTTCCTGTTCCGGAGTGTTAGTGCGCCTGAAAGTGCGAAAAGGGGTGTGCCAAGGATTTTAGGAACGTGGGGGCGGAGTTCCAGGTCGGAACTGGAATCTCCTGTGTCAAGTTTCAGGGGGTAGAAGTGCAAGTGTCTCTTCTGGGCTCAGGGTTGGGGCGATGGCCGATCGTGCGGCCTGGGCCGGGGTGGGGTATTACGGGTGTCTCTGTGGGAATGCTCGTACCGCTGCCGACGGTTGCAAGCTTCAAAGTCCGACGAAGACAAATTGGGTTCTCGTCGCTTGGTCCCCGGGTGGGTTCATTGCGTGACCCTCGCCTGTCGATACTCGCCGGGCTGCCGACACTCCAAGCACGGTGGAAGGGGCCAGAACCGAGCTATGGAATCCCAGGGGATCACGAGTAACCTATGGTAAGGGAGGACGGTATAGCAGGGAGGGAAGTCCGTAGTGATGGCAATGAAGCCTGGGGTTAGAAGATATTGCTGGTTTCAGCTGTCAGGATAATCGAGAATTCGCGGGTCTCAGTTGATGGCCAGCTGGAAATCGCCCCGGCACAGTCGCTCGTTTTCAGTTCGACAGGGGTACTCAAGGTGCTCAGGGTTCCGTAAGTGGCAATGTTGTCGGATCCGCTGCCGTCGGATTTGTTCTCTTTCCCAATACGTTCGTTATTTTGGGTCTCTCAGGCTTTCTCGATCGGTGATCCAGAAAGGAAATTCTATCGCCATGTCTCGTTCAACGGAATCCATGCACACACGTCTTTGTAGGGGCAAGGGGGGGGGGGCAAGATCGCAACTGGTTTTTGCAGACGTGCATGTAGATGGCAAGTCCGCGGACGGGCCGCTGCCTTACACGTGCGTGCGCACCGGCAAGTTGATCAGATCCTAAACTGCGCAAATGAGCAAGGAGCGATCTATCGGCTGAACCATGCAGCTGGTTCCCTCAGGCAATCAACCTCGTTCCCATACCGTCATGCATCAAAGGAAAAGATTATTGGACATTCACAAAGCATACACACCTGGCAATTCCCGTAATCATTCATAAATCAGAAGTTGGAGAGTGGGCAAGCCGTGCGCAGTGGGTACGTCCGGCTAGATCGGGGCGGGGCAAGATTCGCAGACATATACACATGTGTTAGCGATGGGTACTAGAAAGTGACGAAATTTGGATTAACCTAACGCTATTGATAAAAAAGGCAACTCGAAAGAAAGGATGCAAGCTCATTCATCACCATTCATGCATACATACATACATATAGCAAAAAGATCCGAGACAATTCACCCAAGAAATTCCAAAAATGCCGCAACAAAATTAACCAACATTGAAATCAAAATTTGTACAGACAGCAGGGAGAATAGACACTGTTCCACCATATCCCCATCTCTCTCTCTCTCTCTCTCTCTCTCTCTCTCTCTCTCTGATGTGTATAAGAGACAGCGC
>BFEA01000196.1:1229581-1240496 GCA_003427395.1 Chara braunii | reverse complement strand
CTCTCCGTGAACTCCATGACCTCCCGTGTCGTGAACTCTATGACCGGCTCCGTTCACAGACCCCGTGAACGGTGAACGGGGGTACGGCACTGCTCTCTCCCGATGCGGGCAGTCCGTCTCCCCGCACCTCCGACATCAACCCGAGTCGTCACCCCGCTTGGCCTGGGTATGCAAGCTTGGTTCGCCCATGTGCCACAGTCCGTCGCGGCCCCGCGTCAACCCCGTGCACTCAGCGCCAGCTCGTCGGATCGCCCGACTCTCTACTCACCATCTTTCTGCTCGTTAGCCGATCCTCTCGACCGCGCTAACTCCCAAGTAGGTTAGAGAGACAACTAATCGCGCTAAGCCTTGCGAAATTTATAACATGCATGCTTGCGCGAGGGATACAGGATTAGCACCAAGTGATGAGAAAGAGAAAAGAGGGAATGCCTACGTCTGCATGTCCAGGCTGCGGCGCGGGGGACGAAGCCACTCTCCGCGCATGGATCCGGGCATGCAACCGTGGGAACCACTCAGAACGGAGGGAGAGTGTGCATGCAAAGACGAGGCGGGAAAGAAAGGAATACGAAAGCCATTAAGAACAAAAAGATTACAGTTGCGATCGCGCCCGCCAAAGACTACAGTTACACACAGGATTAAGGCGTGGACGGATTCAGAGCCCAGACCCTGTCGGGTCACGGCGCGTGTGAGCAAGAAGCGCCGTGCCGCCAAGTTGCAAGGTGCCTAAATTCCTGGTCTAAATCCTAATTGCAAGACAAAAATTTGAAAAGAGCAATTCCAAGAGCCCGCGGGGGCTCGACATTAGTTCGAATTTCAAAAGCAAAAATTCCCGCGCGCTGATCGCGCCAAAATTCCTAGTGCGCATAGCAAACAAGAGAGAAGCTATGGCAACCGTTATTTCTCGCGCTTGCTAGGGCGCGGTCACTTAATCGTCGGCGCGGGACTTTCCCGGCACTGGCCCGACAACTCCAACGAAAACGAAAAAGAAGCGAGGGCATCCAGGCAACTTGCCCCCCCGATCCCGCTTGCACCCCGCCACCCATCAAGGCCCTCCTGTTCCCCCACAGCAGCCCCGTGCAGGAAGTCGCGTGATTACAGAAGATAGTCCGTCACACTACGCCACCCAGCCCCAGTGGATGCCCGAATGCACAAACCTTGTCACTCTAGGACTTGACGTCAGGCACAATCAGTATCACTATCAGTCCATACCGACAAACCCAATCATGGGCAAGCATTTGCATAGACCAGAGCAAACTGCTCCCCGTAGCCTGGCTCATGACAGAGATCGGTCTGCCCCACCTAACTCTATTGATATGTGTGTGTCGTAACATATGTGTGTGAATACCCACAGGTATTATAAGTAGGACTTGCAAGCGGTGTGCATGGCCGAAGGCCATATGTATCAGCCCATAGGCAGTGTGTAGTGTGTCAGCGACCGTAGGCTGTGCAATTTGCCCATAGGCCACTCTATTGATATGTGTGTGTCGTATCATGTGTGTGTGTATTCCGACAGGTATTATAAGTACGCTTGCATGTATGCCAGAAGGCCATATGTATCTGCCCGTGGGCAGTGTGTAGCATGTCCGTGACTGTAGGCTGTGCAATTTGCCCATAGGGCACTGGTGTGAGAGGTGTGCCCTTAGGCAGTGTAGGTACCAAGAATCACATGTGTGCAATCGCTATGCCAGACTCGAACCTGTAACCTGTAGTATGTAAGTCGGATAACCTACCATGTTATGCTAGATGGAACAGCCGGATGGGGGAGATCAACAGATCTCCAGATCTCCAGACAACCGCCCGGAATAGCTTACCTGCGTTAGCCCTATGCAGCAGAGGTGTGCAGAGGTGTGGCGTTTTGAACCCGCAAACTTATACCGCAATGCACATTAACAACTGGTGCCCTAACCACTGAGCCACAGGCCACTTGCAGTCAGAACCCCAGTTTATGCAGTCGAAATTCGGGCTGCCACTTGGTAGCAGTTCAGGCATAGAGGGTACCGCCACGTCAAGGGATACCGCCCAGGCCTTGTTCGGATAGTTGGACAGTGCCACCGTCCCACCCTCAGAATTCTTTTAAGACCAACCACGTCCCTTTTTTATTGTCATTATAGTATTACGGGCAACACGGTGGCAGGCACATCCGTGCTCAAGCCTCCAACGAAGGAATATGCGGGAGCTGCACCCACCAGGTGCGATAACTGCTACAGCAGGTGGGCGACACTGGCCAGGGGGCAGCCGGTAGCATCAGAACCGACCTTCTTCGATGGGCCAGTCGTTGTGCCTCCCCTCCGGTCCCCTGTGAACATCAGCAGTGCCGGTAGCTCCGTCCTGGGCAGTGAACATCCGAGAGTGGCAACGGTCGGGCCAGTCGGTGAGTTCAAGCCGCCATCTCTCTCTCTCTCTCTCTCTCTCTCTCTCTCTCTCTCGGCCAAGCGCCCAAGCGCGCGCGTGCTAGATAGTGAGATGAAGAGAGAGAGGGAGAGGGCGGCCGGCCATTGTAGTTGTCGTTTGCTCCCCCCCCGTCCCCGCCGCGGCCACTGCACCCGCTGCCTCCTGCTCGTGCTGCCTCTCTCTCTCTCTCTCTCTCTCTCTCTCTCTCTCTCTCTCTCTCTCTCTCTCTCTCTCTCTGTGCTACTGCGATCCTCTGCCGACCGCTCCCGCTGCAGACCACTTGAGCTACGGACCCCGCCCGGCGACAAACGCTCCCGCTTCCACTCTCTCTCTCTCTCTCGCGCTTGCTTGCTTGCTTGCTTCTGTGCGCACCCAATGGGCTGCCTTCGGCTCCCGCTACTGCCGCCTATTGCTACCCCGCCCTCTCTCTCTCTCTCTCTCTCTCTCTCTCTCTCTCTCTCTCTCTCTCTCTCTCGCTCGCTAGCTCGCTCGCGTGCGCGCGTGTGCGCACCCAATCAATCACCTGCTCGCTCCCTCGTTCCGGCCTGCCGCAGACCACCATAGCTGCCTCTCTCTCTCTCTCTCTCTCTCTCTCTCTCTCTCTCTCTCTCCGCCCGCTCCAAGCCCCGGAGACGTGTCGGGGGTGCGTAACAATCCCCGCCACATTCTAAGTCCCCCAAGGGGAAAAAAAAACAAAAAAAAACATCCCGCCCACAAGGTGCACGTTCCAATGACAGTTAAAGCAGTGAAGAATACCTTTTTTTTTCTTCGTCTTCTTTTCCTTTTGAACAGTAATGCGGATTGGCTTTGCAACAAAATTGATCTTCGAAATAATATATCGAATCTATAATTTCTGAATACGACTAGTGACAGCTGCCTTTTGACTAACAATCAACGGACGAAATCATTTCAGGTTTTTTTTTTTTGTGTGGAGAAATTACATAATAGTGATATATTAGTCCTACGAAAAACAACGTTGCCAGTCCAAAGATTATTAAAAAAAAAAGACAGTCATTGGTTGTTTTAGTGACCGGGAGCCAAGTCCCACTAGCATTGCTCCTGTTCGGGCAATGGGGACCTCTCTGTTGTGCGACACTCCTTGCCACCGCCGATTGCCATGGATCGTAGGGCAAGGCCATTCTCCTCATTTTCACGTTGGCTTATTGAGCCGGGCGGGGTGAACTCGGTGCTTCCGCATTGGGGCAGTGCACATGTTCACGTTCTTTTAATGGTCGGTAAGTCCCTTTTTTTTTTTTTTTTTTTTTTTTTTTTTTTTTTTTTTGTTTTTTTTTTTTGTTTGTTTGTCCAGAAAGCAGTAACACACTGATATTCCACCAACGGAGAACCAAAGCACTGAATCCGAATGCCAATGCCACCAAAAACAGAACCTTTTGGTTCTGGCTCCTACCATTCTGGAGAGCGACAGTCTGGTTCCTATTCCCCCGACAAGTCAATATGGAAAATATGGGAGACTCACGCACGCTCCTCCCCATTATGGCTGGGAGGTCCGAGTGGACGGCATTGATTACTTCCCTGAGGAAGGATGTACCACCCCTCACCCCTGCCTATTTGATCTGTCAGGCTGTTGCCAATCTGTCTGAACCCAGTCCCACTCCTTTCAGCTGTGATGCTGTCGGGTTGGTGTGTTATGCTAGAGCGGTCTGGAACGCCTACGAGCCTCTTCAAATCGCTAACATCCTAAGCCCCGTATGCCTTGTTTCTTTTTTTTTTTTTTTTTTTAATTTGGACCATTTCTCGATTTATGCGTGTCATCCTTGCGCAGGGGCCATGCTAATCTTCTCTGTATCGTTCCAATTTTAACGGATGTCCCGAAGGACAGTATGCAAGCCTTGTTTCTGTCTAAACCTTAAAACCTAAACCCTCAAGCTAGAACAGTTGTTGACTGTAGTGTGTTTTTATGGTCTGTCTCTGTCAGAATTTTCTGTGTTGAAGCTGTTGAATATGCCTATAGTTTCTTTGTGGGGTAGTTTGGGTGGGGGGGCCGGTGACTGAGGAGGTTTGTGCAGTGGTGAAGGTTTTGAGATTGTGGGTCGATGGGCTTGGGGTTATGGGCTTGGGACGGGGGAGCGAGGATGAATGTGGCAAGGGAGGGACTGTGTTACAGTTGGGGGGAACGGATTTTGTTGGAGTTGGGAATTTCTGAGGCCTGTAGGTGCACAATGTGGGGGTTCTCAGGTGGTGTCCTGTTCTGTTGTGGTTAGTATGTGTGTGGGTGGGTTGGCTTGGGGGGTGTAATGGGGTGTACGCTGCGCGTTGTTAGGGTTTTGTCCTTGGCTGATTGCTGATGGCCAGATTAACGAATAAGAGAATTTTATTCTTTTTTTTCTTTTTTTTTCCCCTACCCTGCCTCTTCTGAACTCTACACTCCCTCTGCTCCCCTCTGAAACGGTTTTCACCTTTTGCAGTAGCAGATGCAGATCTCAGGGTTCGATCCCTAGACCACACTCTACCCATGTACAGTATCTGTGTAGACCCCGAGAGTTGAACCTGTGACCTGTGTATTCGTAGACAGCTGGTAGGTCTGTCGTAGGTCCATAAGCAGCAGGGGTTCGATCTGTAGGTCTATAGAGTAGAAGTCTTAGCAAGTTCCAGAAGTCTAGCTGTAGTTCTTCTGGAAGGTCGGCAAGTGGGCAAGTGGCGAGGCAAGTGGTGGACTAAACTGCAGTGCAATTGCAGTACGATGACGGTAGGATAGCAGTAAGTCCACAGTCGGTCAGCGGTAAGGTCCAGTCAGTCCCAGTCCGGTCCAGCAAGTACCACGGGGGACTGTGCACACCATGGGCCGATGGCAAAGGGCAGACCAACGAGTTTCCGAAGTATAAATCAAGAGGCAGCGCCCAGCCTTTCATTCATTCCTGCGTGAGCCATGCGGATGACTTGTGCAAGGAGGTCTGCAGTGAGCCCGGAGGACGCAGTGGGTGAGAGAGAAGGAGTTTAGCATAGCGATAGGGTAGAGGCAGCCATAGCTGCCATAGCTGTAGTTAGTGTGAAGTGTGTGTGTGTATGTGCGAGTGTTCAGAGTTACGCGTGTGGGATATCCAGGGTGATCCGGTGTATGTGAACAGTGAGTTGTTTGGGCGCTGAAACGCCATAGCCAATTGGAAGTGAACTCGTATCTGGATACCATATCTCTGAGTTTTGAGTGGGCGCATGTCGCCAGTTTGCTGCGTTGCTGTTTACATGCATGAAAAGTGTGAATGAGAACGAGTCTGATTAAATCGGTATCGGAGCTGGTACCCGCTATTCCATGCGCGCCGTCGTGTGCAGGGCCTGACACGCCATAGCAGAGGTGGCCGCCGAAGGTTGTAGTCCGCCATAGCGGACCTGAGGTGGAGAAGCCGCCGCGCACCTGCAAAGAGAAGACCACGACGAAGAAGAAGACCGAAGAGAGAGAGAGAGAGAGAGAGAGAGAGAGAGAGAGAGAGAGAGAGAGAGAGAGAGAGANACTGTTGAGGGTTCAGCCTCCTGATGAGTCGGTGAAACTCCGACGAAACAGTTTGTCACAGCCCCTCGTTTGTTGTCCTCTTCTCCCTCTCTGCCTACGGTTTACTGGGCAGTTCTATTTGTGACGATATATATATATATATAATCGTTTGTGACGATATATATATATATATATCGTCACAAACAGAACTGCCTATATTATGATATATATAGATATATAAACAGTTTGTCACAGCCCCTCGTTTGTTGTCCTCTTCTCTCTCCCTGCCTACGGTTTTACCGGGCAGTTCTGTTTGTGACGATATATATATATATATTGTTTCGCAAAGTGCGCTCTTTTAGTTCATAGTTATGTGACAATATATTAAGGTGGATTATCACTTCTCGCAGTTTAATGAGTCAGGGGATTCTGCAGACCGTTGATCGTTCAGCCTCCTCATGAATCTGTGAAACTCCGAAACCGTTTGTCACAGCCCTTCGTTTGTTGTCCTCTTCTCGCTCTCTGCCGACGGTTTACCGGCCACTTGTGTCTGACGATATATACCACGACGTCCACAGCACCCTGCTAAAGTTTTCTCCGGTCAGGTTGAGCGTCTGTGGTCGGGGCTGTCATTCCGGGGCCATGCTGTGCCGCTAGTACCAGCAGCGTGCCTTGAGTGTATTTTTTGGCTGTGATAGACCTTCGTTTGTTTCCTGGGTGTTTTCCTGGGTGTTTTGCTGGCTTGTGATGGTGTGTGAACCGACAGTCTGTAGAGTTTTCCATCTGGTGTGGGTGAGTGATAGTCTGCTTTGATTATTGTCACAGGTACCTTGAGGGCAGTGGTTGGTGGTCCCCCACCACCTCAGGGTATCAGTTGTAGGGCAGTCGTTGATGCTTAAACACAATCAGGGTGAATGTGGATTATCACTTACAGTTTAATCAGTTGGGTGATTCTGCAGACTGATGAGGGTTCAGCCTCCTGATGAGTCACTCCGACGAAACAGTTTGTCACAGCCCCTCGTTTACTGTCTTCGTCTCCCACTCTGCCCACGGTTTACAGGGCATTTCTGTTTGACAATATATATACATATATATATATATATATAATGTACATGATATTTATATATAATATACATATATTGCCATAGCCCCTCGTTTGTCGTCCTCTTCTCCATGTCTGCCTACAATTTTCCGGTCAGTCGTGTTTGACGATATATATATATCCTCTTCTCTCTCTCTGCCTACGGTTTACCGGGCAGTTCTGTTTGTGACGATATATACATGTATGTGTACAAAATAAATATATACATATGTATTGCATTGTATTCGTATGCATTTATTAATCTGTAGAAAGAGCGGTTGGGCCTCTGAACTTCAATCCGCCAAAACGGCGCGATCTTGGGCGACATTGGCCGCACAGATTTGGCCTTTTTTTTTTTTTCCCCTTTAAAACACGCACATGAGGGTGTGCAGCTTCACCAGGTGTTCCAAGCACTGCCGCACATGGCGCACATGCTGCACATGCACCAAGCGCCACGCCACCTCTATGTGCATCAGCTTCTCCGTCGCCTGCATTGTGAAAGCAGATCCTCCGCATGCTTCGCACAAAACAACGGCTGCAAGTGCTTCATCTCGTCCAGCATACCACCAGGCTTCGGCGCTTTTAGCGACTGTCTTGAGCTCATTCAAGCGACCATAGCCCGTGATGAACTCATTCCGCGGAAGGACGAACTCCTTCCGGGGACCATAGCCTGTCAATGACATGAACTCAGTCAGTAACTAGTAACTTAACTACGTATGAACGTCCGTAGCACCATAGCTCCTGCAGGCAGTCTTACTTACTTGGAGATATCTCAGAGAGAGGGTAATTCCAAGGGCCTCGCTCGCTCCACGACTCTCGAAATGTGCAAAACGAGAGCGAATCTTTCGCTAGAACATGGAAATATACACGGCCACGATTTTTTTCTTTCGTGTATTTTTTTTCAGAGTAGTGGAGCGACGCCTTAAGTTCATCGTCCACCACCCATCCATGGTAATCAACCATGTCATTCCGGCGATTTTTTTTTTTTTTTTTTTTTTTTWTTTTTTTTTTTAATTTGGCATATTTCCCCTCAGGCTGCCTGAGAAAGTTATCCTCCCCCATTCCTTGTCCCGAAGATTTCGACGATCGGCATGTGTACGGTCGTGCTGTTTTTTTACACAAGTTCCGCATAGAAAGGTGGAAGAGCTTCGCTGTCTAATGTCTAAGAGCGCAAACTAGAAAACTATGGAAATAGAAAGGTGACAAAGGTCCAATGAGTGAGGCCTGTTGGAATCTACTGGCTGGTGTCGCCCACTCAGATTTTCAGTGTCACTCTCTCGTTTCAGCGGGAATCATGTCCATTCGCGGGCACGGGCATGCAGAATAATGCGCGCGCTGGATCATGGGCTTCGGGGCATGCGTTAAAATTGGACGGATACAGAATGAAGATTAGCATGGCCATTGGCCACTAGTACGCAAGGAAAGGACGACAGATAAATCGAGAAATGGTCGAAATTCGATTACAGAAAAGCCAAAGCGCGTGAAACATATGTGCAGGCGGGTGGGGTCCGTCATGCAGGGGCTGGTATGGTCCCGTTCGACGCATGTGTGGCATCTATCGTGGTTCCATTTCCATTCGTGCGGGCGAGTGGGTGGGCCCCGCATGCAGGGGCTGGCATGGGTCCATTCATGACATATATCGTGTACGGGACGTCAGATAGAATGCAACAATGGCACGGACCACAAGGAACACGTGGATGGGCGAGGCCTGCAGAACACGCGGAGCTTACGCTATACCGGCCCTACGCGTTGTTCAGCGGCTGCTAGGTCTTACTACCGACTCGCGTGGCATGTGCACAGCTTTCACGGCATGGACCACACCCAGCGCACCTGACCCACAGTTTTTTTTTTTTTTTTTTTCCGAGAGACCCACACAGTTTTTCAACGCCGGTCCCCAACGCGTCCCGCTGCTCGTGGAACCTGCGCACCTTCCACCCAAGGGTTCTCCGATCGGGGCGGCTGATGCATCGGGCTCACAGGTTTCCACCGCAGCATGGTGCACGGCCATCCAGGCGGGTCCCACTGCCTTGCCCAGCTGCGTCACAGGTTCTGCTACAGTAATAACTGCTGCACTGCACTCAGGCCACGGTGACTTCTACAGTGTCGCTCATAACCCTTCCCTTGGTGGTCCCCTGAGAATGCGGACTGCTGCACTGTAGCATCTGATCTGATGAGTCTGAAGTAGGTGGGCTTCTAAGTTTTGGACGCGTGGGACTTGGTGGTCCCACGGTCCGTGGTTCGACGCCCGAGTGGCGCTGCTTACTTCAAGGAAGTAATGGCTTTGGACTGTTCAAAGGGAAATTTTAGTGTCGCGTGTTTTTTGGGGGTGTTCTGCTGACGGTTCGGACTGTCGACTATATTTGATAGTAGCTCTTAGACCCACGCAGGATAGAGATACGTGTTTTCATTCCACTCTTGTCATCTTCCGCGACCCCCGAGTGCTGGTGGCGGAGATAGCCCAAACTACCGTCTTTCACCCACAAGCACAACGCATCATCATTTTGGGCGCACCCTACCGTAAATGTAGCTTGTATACATCCATTATCAGGGTGCGTATGTTCGGGGGACGACAGTAGTCGGGTCCACACCCCGCTCGAACTTCATTGTTATCATGTTACTCGATATTGGGGTCCACGCCCCCATATCACTCATATCACTCTACTAACAATTACACCGAGGCTGACCCCAAGGGGCCCCAGAAATGTTTTTTTTTCTTTTTTCTTTTTTTTCTACTTGGCTAAATCCTTCTCTCAATTTAAAGGAGAAAATTTTGTTTGCGGAGTGTGTCATGTACCTTCCTGGGCAAGCTTGGCGCCCGCCACCTAGAGATATGCCGTTGGTCCCCCCGAGTGGCATCGAGCAGAGACTGCTGATGTTCATAGGGGGAGGGGACCGGAAGGGAGGCACAGTGACTGGCCCATCGAAGAAGGTCGGTCCTGATGCTACCGGCTGACCCCTGGCCGGTATCGCCCACCTGCTGGTGGGTGCAGCTCCCGCATGTTCCCTCGTTGGAGGCTTGAGCACGGATGTGGCTGCTACGGGGTTCCCCGTAATACTATAATGACAATAAAAAAAGGCCTGAAAGGCCGTCCTGTCCAGATTTGACAGGTAATTTACCAAAAAAAAAAAAAAAAAAAAAAACGGGGGATAGCATCAACAACGACAATGTAAAAAAAAAAAAAAAAAACCAGCGTACGGAGAGTTGTACGGGTSCCTTGCATGAACACCACATTTTGGTCTGTGAGACGGCAGGAAACGGATGGATTAAAATAACAACAGCGCGTGTCAGTAAAATAACAGCAGTGTGTGTCATCACGTCACATCGTTCTTCTGGAGAGAGAGAGAGAGAGCTCTCTTTGCATACCGCAGTGCCAAGATACATGCACCCGACCTAAATTCATCTCCGTTATTGCTCACATCATTATCTTCATTGCGAGCGAAACGTATATGGTGTCCAAAAAACGAGGTTGTTGCTTGCTATACATCAGGCAAGATTTCAATGCTGTATATTACTTATAATCACTATATTCCCTCTCCCTGTTATATGCTGTGCCTGTATCGGAAGCCTTTTTTTTTCACTGATCGATTTAAATTTGCGAAGTCTTGGAAATGTGGCTGTGCTGCTGTGCTGCTGTGCTGTGCAATGTGCATATAAATCTGCTTCCAAAGTTGAACAAGGTGTGGCATCGGTTTCTTGGGGGTCTTGTGTCCAAGTAACGGCTTCTGGGGGGTGTTAAGAGCTTATTTCTCTTTCGCGTCATTTCGTCTGTCCGTTCCTTTTGTTGCCCGCTCCATTGGCATTACAGGGAAGACGACCCTGCGTCGTTCTAGCAGGGGGTGCATAACAAACAAGGCCGTATTTCTGCGAGCGTGTTTCACAGCTGCGTTTGGAAACCGTCCTCCTCCGGAAGCGCAGCACTGCGTATGCCCCAGACAACTCGTCCGAAGACGCCTGTACTACCCGTTAGCGGATGCTCATCGACGAACGTCGCTAGGAC
>BFEA01000196.1:1218216-1229463 GCA_003427395.1 Chara braunii | reverse complement strand
AGAGAGAGAGAGAGAGAGAGAGAGAGAGAGAGAGAGAGAGAGAGAGATGGCGTGCAGGGCGGGTGGTGCGCTGGTGGGGGCAATGCTTGTCCTCATCAGCCTGTCGTCAGTGGTGGAGGCGCAGTTCGGAGGATTTTGCGATCCTTTCCAAGCGCCGACGGGCGGCTGGACGGGGGGAACTGCGACCTTCTACAGCGGCGGACGTGGTGGAGCATGTGGGTTTGGTGGACTGGGGTACGCCATATACGGGGAGAGATACGCCGCAGCGTCAATGAAAATCTGGCAGAACGGTGCCGCCTGCGGAATGTGCGTTGAGATCAAGTGCATGGGTCCCAGCGGATGCTATGCAGGGAAAATTGTCAAGGTCACCATCACCGACTTCTGCCCCAACACTCACCCCAATCTTGCTCACTGCGGGCCTGAAAAGGTGAGAGCTGCTCTCCTCTCCTCTCGGAGGAGCCCCCCGTTTGTTCTCCCTTTCCTGTCCTTCTTCCTTTCATTTGTTTTCGTTCTGCTCGTATTTGAGTGTCTGCCTGTGTTTCTGTCTCGCGTCTTTGTCAATGACTCAATGAGTGTCTGTCTGTGTTTGTGTCTCACGTCGACCAAGCCTTAGGGAATGATTGTGCAACAGGACGTGCTGTGCAGTTCCCTCTTCCAGAAGATGACATATGTCGAGCACATTTCCGTCTTTCCAGAACGTTCAGTTTAGGTTCAGCAGCGAAACGGGTGAAACACCACGGGTACCACATTGGTCTGAAGGGTTTGTCTAACTTGGTCCATCTTCCTTTTTTCTCTTTCGAACGAACAATGTCATGTGAGCACATTGGTGGTTGGTAGTTTCTGGAAGTCTGTTCTGAGTCCCTATGAAAGAGACGTCATGTTGAGCTCTCCTTCCTCTTTCCTGCTAGACTGTTCAGTTCATGGTAGTTGGTTGAGCCGAGATGGATGAAAGGCGACTGGCTTGATGCAAGCCCCACACGTTCTATGCTTTATTATTGCTCAACTCTCGTTCACCCCCCAACAGAAGAGACTGTCGTTGTAGGTGTACCGGAGTCTGAAAAGGGTAGACCAACCCAGGAGCCTAGCTCAGTGGGGACACCGATGAATTGTTGAAATACGGACCCGAGTTCGAATCCAGATGATGATGCTAAGATTGACGAGTAACACCAAATATTTCAAAAAAAAAAGAAGTGGTAAAGTTCGGTTACGGCACAAACGAGTCTGAAAAGGGCAACATAATAATCGCATGCCGACCGGCAAAAAACTCGTGCGCGCCGAATTTGAAAGGGCAACCAAAGCATTTTCATTTGCACACGGAGTTTGAAAGTAAGGGCAACAAGCTCTTTTCTTTTTCTTTTTCTTGTTCTTTTTCCTCTGACACTCTGTGAGTGCACACTTTGCTTGGTGCTGTTTTTCTTGTCTTGCTTGTGCAGAACCACATTGACATGGGACAAAACTCCTTCCCCGTGATCGCCAACCCACGAGTCGGTGTCATCAATATCCAGTACCGGGTTGTCCCATGCAATGCCTACGGCAACTTCCAAGTGCAGATTAACGGCAATCAATATGGCTGGTTGTCCCTCCTCATCGCTCAGATCCCCGGCAGTGGGCGCGTAGTCGGCTGTGAAGTTCAAGGCGCGGGCATGAATTATTGGGAAGGACTCAGGAGAGTCTGGGGAAGCAACTGGATGAGAACCGGGACGCCGCTGAAGACTCCAATCCATGTGCGACTGAGCCTCCTGGGACAAATCTGCAAAGTGACATCTCGCAACTGTATCCCAAATGGATTCTATTTCGGTCAGGCGGTGAAATGCAACCTGCGGTAATGGAGAGCTGTTGGTTGCCCAAGTGACTTCCTTCCTCCCTCGCTTGATCTTTCCCCCTTCCCCTCTCTCTCACACACACAGACTAATCCCTTACAACTGCACCTATCCGTCGTCCGTAAACTACTAGGAGAACCATAGGTGTTTGTTCTTCCGTTCGCTTGTTCAAGTGATTTGTTTCCCATTCGAGCGACATAGAGTTCATCTCTCTCTCTTCTCGTCTATGGAGCCGAGAGGCATTAGATCAACTTAGATAGACGAGGTTAGACGGAAGGATGTACTATCGTTGAATTGACCGATGAGCGTATAGGTAGGCGGGCAAGTGCTTTTCGACAGAATCCGTGTTAGTGCTTATTACTGTGCGATCAGACAGATATTACACTTGAGTAGCTAGTAAGGACCGACTGGTGCGGCTCACCTCCGCAAGTGACCGAGGACTGACAAATGGAGCGATTCATAGATCAATAGGAGTCTTTTTGTGCGCTGAGTGAGTGTCATTACTGCTTGGTTGTAGCGCTCTACCTCACCCTCGGAAGTTATGGGATGCTAACTACGTGGTCCGTTTGACGAGCTGCCTTCCGGTCGTGGTCTTGGCACAGTTGCATAGTTGTATCATAGATGAAGACGCCAGCTCGGACGGCAAATATGCCTGAGTTGATGACGAAGCTGCCGCTGTCTTTTGTCTTTTCCAATGGGAAGCTGTGCGTGCTTGAGTTGAGAGCACGGTGTGGTGGCTGTGAATGCGGGTGGGTGGGTGTGCTTCAGCTGAGAGCACGGTGGCTATAAATGCGGATGACATTTTTGTGCATCCACGAAAGTGGGGCTGTACGCTGGTCTTGCAAATGCTCTCTGATTCTGCCGATTTTGCTAGCGTGCATTGCGCTGTTCACATTAAGATAATGATTTCGGTTTTGTAGCTACCCATTCGATGAGCATCATCCATCACCTGCCTGTTCCACCTCGAGGATTCATGTCTCATTTGCCCGTCGTTGGTTTGCTTCCATTCATCCTCCCTCTGCATTTCTTCCGGGAACCTCTTCCCACATGTACCGTATTCTTTCAGCTTAGTGGCAGGCACTCCCGAGTTTTATCAATCCAGTATCATGTACGTTAGAGCTATGTAGTGATCGCGCAAACAACGCTAGCTAGCCCATATTGGGTTTTGACTCTTGAGCATTTAGAGGATGAATGAAAGTGTGTAGTAAGGACCAGCGTTGGCGAGCGACGAATGAGTGATGATCGGCTTAGTAGAGTGAATTTGAGCGAGGCACACTGCCAGAG
Source organism: Chara braunii (assembly GCA_003427395.1). Taxonomy (NCBI): domain Eukaryota; kingdom Viridiplantae; phylum Streptophyta; class Charophyceae; order Charales; family Characeae; genus Chara; species Chara braunii. The sequence continues at coordinate 1,226,359 of BFEA01000196.1, read as the reverse complement.
CAGCTGCTATGGAACGTTTGTGGTTTCCCTGCCCCATGGGAACGTTGTTGGCCGGCATAGCGTAGGGTGTGCATCCGGCTCGCACTGGGATGGCGTCCACACAAGCGTCTTAGCTAGCAGCATTTAACAATGCGGAATGAATAGCAAATGAAATGCTCAGTGCCTTTTTTTTTTCTGTACTATGTAGTTCGTTGTACTTTACTGCGCTTCTTTTTGCTCTGTACCAATATGCTATGTGCTTTGATATGTCGGATGATACCCCCTTTTGACGGCTCCCCTGCTCCGCCTTCGACAGGGGAAAAAACTTAAAAAAGCCACCTCCGTAGCAGTTAGTAATAGACGCCAGCATTGCAATATGCAGCTACTAGGTTCCTGGAGGGGTGGAGTATGAGTTGTCTTTTTCTCTGCAATCGCGTAGGCTGTCAGATTAGATTGGCTCGATTTTGTCCCCCTTTTTTTTGCCTGCTCCATGATCGTGTATTCTAGTGTATTTGTGCTCAGATAGCTCCCTCCATCGGACTTCATGTCAAACAGACGTTGCCAACTTGAACCGAAAAAACGGGCCATCCCTCCTCAACTTTCTCCTCTAATTTCCACTCCTTCGTCGAAGATGCTGAGATGGTAAGCTTCTTCCTCCTCGAGCTCGTGTATGCACAGCCGAAGACACAGGCAGGAGACAGGCCAGGAGGTAGGGGAAGATACTGCCCGTACACACACACACACACACACACACACACACACACACACACACACACACACACACACTACATACACTTCCGCATACACACGCACACACACACACACACACACACACAGAGAGAGAGAGAGAGAGAGAGAGAGAGAGAGAGAGAGAGAGAGAGAGAGAGAGAGAGAGNAGAGAGAGAGAGAGAGAGAGAGAGAGAGAGAGAGAGAGAGAGAGAGAGAGAGAGAGAGAGAGAGAGAGAGAGAGAGAGATTGGTTTTTCACTCGTGGTAACGGTTGCTAGTGTTTTGAAGTTCTCAGAGGCAGCTGAGTGCACACTATTCCAATCGTGACATTATAGAATTGACCATTCTTTTTGCTCGTATAGTGTGATTGCTCTGATGTAGGGAAGGCCTGAGAGTAAGTGCTCAGCAGTAATAGACACAAGGATTATGCAGTGCACTGCCTTTTGATTTGTTGGTTGGCGTTCCTCGGTACAGAGAAAAAGCATATCACAGGAGAGGACCCAATTCGACCACCTTAAGGGTAAGATATTCCACGAAGATCAAATTTTCCGGGTTTAACTTACCGTATCGTAAGTGACCGGCTGGCCTGCCTTGAAGATGATAGAATGACCAGCCTCCTGCTGTAGGTAGACGAATATCCAGAGGCGAGGGTTTATGGAGACTGCGGAAGCCTTGTTGTATCTTTTTTCTTCCTTCAATTTCTTCAAAGCCCTGTTCTGATTCTCGTCGCAGGGGGGTTTACTGAGACTTTTCTTATCTCTAATATTTCCCTCTCCTTTTTTAGGTCTTCACTTTCTTCCCTACGTAGGCAAGCACATATGCTGGCGCTAGCGCTCTCTCGCACACTCACGAGCATATAATCTACAGATTCTACACACCTAGCTTAGAATCCCTCCGGGTAGAGTAGTGTGCCTCAAATTCTGTGCTTTTGCCCTCGGTCAGTGTACTAGTACTGTAGTAGCTGGAGCATTGTGCGTCCCACTGGTGACGTGGTGAACCTCTTGTGATACTCCTTGAGTGCTTGATGCCAGGTCGACTCGGCGGGCTGAGACGTAGAAGTGTTTTTGTGACTGCTGAGGCCTCTGGCAGAATGGCAGAGAATGCCTCTGTTGATGGCCGTTGGCTGTTCTCTATTGGTCGTGCGTTCTGCCCACCGCACAACCGCTGGCGTAGACCAGGTGACCTCCTCGACCACTGGAACGCAATCCAGTCCAGTCATTTCTCTTTTGATTCTGATGATGAGACAGATCAGATTCTGTGGGCGGCAACGACGGCTGAGTTGCAATTTTCAACAATTCACTTATGAATCCCTCCTACCTGTTTGTTTTCCAAGGCAAGATTCGGTCCAGAGGACGTCGACAGGGGGAGGAGAGGGGGGGGGGAGATAAGGTGACGACATGAGAGGCGAGTGGAAGGCAAACCAAGAGGCATCTGAAGATTCTGAAGTGTGAAGAAGTGTGAAGCACGTACACGCTGTTGCAACGGACTGGACAGTATTTTCAGGGAAGGGAAGGTCTACATTCTTCTGAGATGCTGAACTTGATTTAGCGTCGGCACGACATGACATCTGGTGACGATTTATGAGCTCTGCCAGCAGGATTGTGTACGCTAAGGTATAAAATGCATGACCCACAACGTTGATCTCTGCCAGCTGAGGGTATGCTGAGGGTACTATGTATTATCAGGGAAGGATCATGGATCATTCATTCTCCTGAGATGTTGTAGTTGAGCGTCGGCAGGATATGACGTTTGACGATCTGATGCTTATGAGCTCTGACAGCTGGATGGTGCAACTCCAGGAAGTGGTGTGTACGATATATAACATGCGTGACCAACGACATTGATCTGTGTGCCAGTCCAGTATACCACCGACGGACTAGAAGAGTTCTTTCCGCTGATGACGGGCTTTCGACCGAAGCTTTTGATAGTTCCGGGTTTTTTGACGAGGAGTTTCACGGTGTTTCTTTTTTTGTGTTTGTTTGGAAACCTGGAAGGTATTGCTTGGAGAATGTTTTGAGTTAGGCCCAGCCCACTCAGATGCCAGCCAATGGGACTTGTCTCTCGCTGATTGCTTTGTCGAATATTTTTCGGTAATTCGCATAATTAATTATTTAATGAATAAGTAAACTGCGTAATTAACGACTTGGATGGAGGTAAGACATGTCCAAGGGTGTGTCATTTTCAGAACTCGCGTTGCAGCTGTCAATCACCCACAGGACCCCCTAGGAACCCCGTAGGAAAAGGTGAGTCAGGTGACTGCATCCACCCAGATGAAGTAAGGTCCCTTTCCACGGTGGAGACTCTTTCCCTTGCTTCCTCATCTCCGTTTTATTTTTTCTCTCCTGCATGCTTAGATCAGGGCATAGACAGAAGGACAGTCTCACCCTGAGCTCACGCTTGCGCTGTGGGCTGCGTCCGTAAAACTTGAGCATTATCTATTGGCGATCTTAAGCAAGTCATCTCGCAGCGGGCAGAGGTGCCGAGAAGCCTCCTTCCGGATATTGGGACCCCGGTAAGGAGAAGTGGTCGTGAGGGCCCTGTATCTCCTCTCCTGTTCTCCATGACTGTGCAGCGTAATGTGGATGCCTCACAAATTGTGTACCTACGTTGCCTTCATTCATTGATTGGTCGCCAGTCTCTTTCACGAACCTCAGGAATTACACGACTGTACGTTCATCCGTCATCTTGACACTTTCTGAAGACATGGTTCAGACAAGGTACAGGGTCTCGGGCGGTCAGCTCAGAGTAGTCTTTTTCTGTTAGCGGCTGGGGGACCCTCGTAATCTGCCTGAGAGGAACCGTCATAATTATTATGATGACGAGATGGTGGCTTGATGGAAAAGAGGGTTGACGGTGACTATCGTGACAAGGAGGATGATCGATATTATGGCGCCAATCAGGAGGGAATCAAATGTGTTATTGGAATGAACTTGTGATTGATGTCCATCAGGGGAGAGTGGTACAATAGCTATGAGCCTATGAGAGAGTCGTTTGTCTTCTGTGCCGGATATGATGCAGTGAACAATTCAGGGGCGGGCACAAACAATGTCGTGATCCATCCTCTTTGTGGCCAAATCTAATTTATTATTACGTTGTCACAAGGAAAAATGAGTCGTTTGTGAGTTTCCTACTTGTCTGGTCAGTGAGCATGTCAGGGAGGCACTACGGTATCACTGATTGTTCTGGATTGCTTATCTTCTACAGATGTCAAACTCAAAATGCTTCTTTTGCCTTGATATCGGCAGAAAATACAGGGTTCGAGGTCATCATGCGGTGGATGTTGATCTTTGCGAATACAAACTGTTTTGGAATTTCTTTCTGCGTGTCTACGGGCAACATGTTCTTTTCTTTGTGTCTGTGTGCATGCGTGCGCGTGTGTGGGGGGGCTGCACACACACACACACACACACACAGGAGAGAGAGAGAGAGAGAGAGAGAGAGAGAGAGAGAGAGAGAGAGAGAGGGTGATATCAATATTCAGTGACGCTGATGGACTGAGCAGGAGGTTGAACCCAGAGCAGTTCTTTTTTTCTTTTCTCTTTTTTTCAACCAACTTTGCATTTCATAACCGGGAACAGCTTAAATAATCCTGTCGTGACTTGTGAGTAGACCTCTAGGCCGGTGATAACCACATCGGCAAAAACAGGGTCTGCATCGTATTTAGCTAAATCACTACTCAATTTTTGATGTGGCCCTGAGGGCGCACGCAGGCCGCAACCCCGGCCTGGGGCCGCAGCGAACCAGGGGAATACCCCCCCCGAAATTGGCCCCAGGGCCTGTGCGCTTGACAGTTGACTACGGCCAACTGCCCAGCGGCCTAAGAGTCAAAGTCTACATGGACCCAGCCCAGGCCGCTGGTCAGACACACACACTTGTTTGTATGCAGGTACCAAGACAACATTTCGACCAAGTGGAGGACTGCAACTGTATGAGATCCAGGCTCTCGGCTGCGAGTCAATCTGAGCCGCCGTGGATGGGAGACCTGAGGTGGGTCAACCTCGTCAAACATTACATAAGTCCTTGCCTCCAGGGAGTCAACATTCAGTCTTGCTACACTGATTTGATGCTGGCTTGATGCTAGCTGGACGTTGGCTTGATGGTGGCTGGACGCTGGCTTGGTGCTGGCTCGATGCTCGCTGTGCGCTGGCACTGCGGACGACAACGAGAGACTGCTGCTTGCTTGCTGGCGCCTTCCTGACTTGGCGCCAGCCTCTGCTGAAGTGGTGCAAGCCATGCTGTCTTCGACATTGCTGATGTGGGGCATGCCACCCTGTCTTCATTGCTGACGGGGCATTTGCCACACTGTCCTCATTGCTGAGTTGGACGAGACAAGGAGGGAGATTGGGATCTGTTGATGATTGAGAGAGAGATAGAGGATTCTTACCTGCTACTGATGTCGATACTGTGAGCTGCTGAACGTCTCCCCACGGGAGAACTGTGCCACGTGGCACTATGATGTGATCAGGCCCTGTCAGGCTCATTACTGGACACTGTCGCTGACGTGGAGGCGAGGGGAGCCCAGAGAAGGAGAAGGAAATGTTGGGCTACTATCTCTGTGGTCATTGATGGACACTTACTCTTCCACCCTCTAAACCGTCTATTCTCACTCTCTCCTCTTCGTCTATTGGCAACGAGATGTTGTATTACAGATCACATTCACCATTATTGGAGACATTATTCAGCACTGAGTTTCCTTGTACTTCCACATTTGACGAGTATCTTCCCGACTGGGTTCATTACAATTTGGTATCAGAGCTTACCTTCTTCGTCGTGATGTGCTGTCAGGCGCCAGATGGCGCCCAGGCAAGTGGGAGGTGCCGTGTGCCATTGGAAAGAATTGTGTTTATATTATCATCACAGGCAAGACATTGACTGCCACACGCGCACACGCTCCCTTGAAGATGATGACGTGGACATGTTGAAGTGAAGACAGCAACATTGCTTACGTGGCACAGTGTTGCTGATGTGGCGATCAGATACCGGCGAGAGCCTCCTTGGCTGCGGGCTGACGTGGCCTGAGTGATCGAGAGAGAGAGAGAGGGAGAGAGAGTGGGATATCGGGACTGCTGACATGGTGCGCTGCAGCAGGGTATTGTCTGACTTGGCACTCAGCTGTGTTGCGACTTACCTGCTGATGTGGCACTTCACACTCCAGCAGTACTTCGATCTGACATGGCATACCAGTGGTGGATGATGTGGCAGCTGGTCCTTGCTGATGTGGCACCCCTTCTTGGAGGCCTATTGGCCATTGTTGCTGACGTGGCAACTCTGTGGAGTTGCTGCGTTGACATCCCTGGGTGACATGTGGTAGGGGCTGAGCATTGCTGCTGGTGAGAAGTCGATACTCGCACTTGTGTGCTGGCGGGCAGTACAGCATTATGATTTGGCTGTAGTGCCACGCATCGTCCCTTGTGCCTGGCCGCATTGGTATCTGCAGACGGTGCAGCTGAAGATGAAAGGATGCTGACATATTGATTGTTGTTGTTGTGTTGGCTGACTTACTCACTTGTATTGGCTGTTTTGTGGATGCTGTGCATACTCACCTGTGTATTGTGTCTTGATCACAATGGCCGTGGCTGCGGTACCTGTGCACTCTCGTTAGAACTCATCACACATAGCACAGATAGCAGAAGTTAGAAGTGCAAATAAATAGAAATATGTTCCCTATATATTTTCGTTGCTTATTTCTTTCTGCATTAAGTTATTAACTGTGTGTGGCCGTGGAATTTGTTATTTGTCTTGTAATTATTTATTGTGCGGCAGACACAGATTGTGGGAATGTCTTTCATCTGGAAATGTTTGTGTGCCTCCATTCTCATGAGATTCATTCCTCTTTTCCTCTACCCATCACTCTCACTCTGTTTGCTGACGAGGAAGAGGGAGTGTTGCGGACACGTGGTCAAACTGACGAGAGACAGCAGCTAATGCTGACCCGTCTTCGCACACTGCTCACAGAAATAAGAATGCTGGCCCTGATGCTAGACAGCATGTAAGTAGCTTGTTCGATCTGCCTGCCACAGAAACCGGACTACACAAAGCTGATACTGCTGCCCGGATGATGGAGGTCAGTAGAAGAGTACAAGAAACTATCAATCAGGCGCGAATGACACTTGATCGATATGTTGCGGAGCAGTATGCAAAGATCGCTGAACAGGAAGAGAAGAGAAAGATGAAGGGGAATATCAAGCAATTGGAAAATGCATTAAATGCAGAGAAGAGAAAGATGGAAGAATACCGGAGGATGAAAAGGGAAAAAGAACAGCAGGAAAAAAAAGTGGATGAAATCAGAAAACGGTTTCACTCAGGGGGAACAGGGACTGACCTTGTATCTGTTTTGAATGATATGATGGCTTACCTCGCCCATCTCGAAATGAAGATTGAAGGTAACAATGACCAGACTCATCAAGGGGAAGGACAAGGTAATGTATGAGGAGTAGGCCAAGGGGGAAGAGAAGAAAGAACCCCAGGAGAAGCTAATGAAAAATGCAATGAAAATAACGAAAGTGACGCTGGAGACACCCAAGAGTTTTAAGAAAGAAACTGAGAAACCGGCGGAGAAAAAGGAAGAACCCGCTAAGATAGAACCGGCCAAAGAAGCAGAGAAACCGAAGAAGAAAAAAAAGGTAAAAATGAAGTTGCCATTCACGTATAACAAAAAAAGCGAACTAATTTGTTGTTGTGTATTAGCCGAAATCTAGACTTATTGTAGCACCACTCGAGTTGAACCTGAAAGTCAGGTAGCGTTCTCCACGTCTTGTCTGGGAGAAGTGGCCAAGGAGGAAAAAAAAAAAAAAAAAAAAAAGTGGCCAAGGAGTGGGTCCTGTCGGAGGCCAACACTGCTGGTTTCGAAGACATCGGTGAGTGGGCCAAAGCCTTGACCCTCAAGTAATTTCTCCAACAGATCAAGGAGAGATTTCTTGACAACACAACGATGGACAGTGCCGGTCCCGTGAACGTGACCTGCACTGGTCACTTGAACGTGACCGGCCGGTCACGGGGGCCGAATTCTGTGAACGGCCTATCACGGGGATTCCGCCCACGTGGAGGCCAGACGGTCGGGATCGGGGCAGGAAGCTATGTGTCCATTCAACGTGCAACGAAAAAGTTTCAACTCCGTTGTACCCATTGAATATCTCTCGAGCCCCAGTTGAATCCCCGTTGAATAGAAGAACGGGCCCTCCCCGTTGAATACTGTTCAACGGGGAGGGCGCATCGGGCCTCGGACACGTCGCGGAGTGCACGTGGAGCAAAAAAAAAAATTCATCCCGTTCGTTGAATCCCGTTGAATTCCCGTTCAATCCCATTGAATCCCGTTGAATTCGAGTTGAATCACGTTGTTGAGTTCAGAAAACTCAACGGTGTGACGGCATTTCGACATTAAATGAGAGAGAGAGAGAGAGAGGCCGTCAGCCAGTGTCTGACGCCGAGTTTGGTGC
>BFEA01000196.1:1155402-1170193 GCA_003427395.1 Chara braunii | reverse complement strand
TCTCTCTCTGTCGTAGTCTGAGAAGTCAGGTGGCGAGAGGGTGAGAAGAGAAGGTGGACTTAGAAGAGGAAGAAGAAGAACTCTCTCTCTCCCTGTGTCCAGTACTAACCTGTGAAGTTGGCGCCTTGATGCAGGTACCACGAAGCTGGAACTGGAGAGATGGCGCCACAGGTAAGTAACACTGGCCTCCGCCAGTCTCTCTCCACTCTACGATCTACTACCTACCAGCGCCTAGCGCTGAAGATTACAGCTACAGCTATGGCGCCCAGCGCCGAAGACTACAGCTAGCGCTACCACTACTGCCTAGCGCTGAAGACTACTGCAGCGCTCCTCCTGAGTGCTGCGGCCGAATCCTGAAGACTACCTCTGCCTACTGACTCTCCCTTCCCGTGAAGTGCATGGGATCCTCCTATGTACTATGGGTGTGCCTCTTGAGCCTGCCGAAGGAAGGCAGGGGCTTCAGCTGCAGCTCCTGCTCGAGCACGTGAGGAACAGGCTATTTTGGGCCTGTTCCGCATCCCTGTTTCCGTGCCTGAGTCTTGGGGGCAGGTCGAAACAATGAGGGCCTGAAAATGGCCCTCCGTTTCAGGCTGAAAACTCTGGGTCTGAAAAGACCCAGAAATAGGCTGAAACGAGGTAGGGCCTGCAGGCCCTCGTTTTTCAGCATCCAGGCTGAAATGAACGGGGCCTGTAAGCCCTAAGTTTTAGGCTTTTAGGCTGAATGTCCGGGACGGGCCCTATAGGCCCGTGTGGCTACGCAGTATGCCACACCGGGGCACTGCCACAACGCAGTGCCAGGCTCGCAGTTCGTAGCCACACTGTGATACCTCCATGGCCTAAGTATCAGCAACAACGACGCAGCAGGCGAACGGCTCCAGCGGCATCCAGTACCGATGCAGCAGCTGGAGTACCGGTCACCACAGGGGTCCTTCCCGCCTGTCCGGTCCAAGGGGACCACGAGACTTTGGCAGCTTACCTACAGCGGGTGCAGGCATTCATGGATGTCGTCGCCGCAGCAAAGGCACAGCAAGAGGCAGCAGAAGCAGAACGTCAGCGGCTTGCCCAAGAGGCGGCAGCCCAAGCTCAGCGGACTGCTGAGGCTGACGCAACGGCTCGAGATAGGCGGAATGCCGCCAACACTGAGTCTCTGATTCAGAATGAGAGTCAGTGGACAGCACTATGTGCCTACGGAAGAGCAGGCGGATCCGACACCGGCGGAGGCAGAAAGGAGTAACCTGGCTAACTTAATGTTGGGTATGATGAGGGCGGTAATGTGGAACAATACGATGCAGATTGCCCACACACAAACTGGACGGCAGCTGAGACAGACTCAACAGAGAGAATCTGCAACTTGGACAGCCGCCATCCGCGCAGGAACACAACATCAGCAACAACTGTTGGCATCCACTATCACACGTGTCAACAACATCGAGGCTAAGCCCTCAGCAGCGCCAGGCTGCACGACAGACATAGCGAAGCAGCTCGGCGAGCCCATCGACCATGTTGTAACCATCATCGGCGACCTGGGTGACTTTACCAGTCCGACATCGATCAGCAGCACTGTGGCCGCGATCAAGACAGACATCACCAAACTGCAGTCACGACCGGAAGCCGCCGCGAAGACATACAAGATGCCATGCTTCAACATTGGGAAGTTTGATGATTACAACAAAACAGACACTTTGGCATGGTGGCATTCCTTCATCACTGAAGCAGCTTGCCACCACGTACCAGATTACCTGATGATGACAGCACTCTACCTCCAACTTATTGGAGGAGCACAGTCATTCATGAACCATTTGTCGACCAATCTGGGAGCTACCATTGCCGACCTGCACACGCACATCACGTCGGAGCAGCTCGAGCAAACGTGGCACACTCGTTTCATGGTCCGGAATGTAGTTAAGGTGGCCATGAACGAGGTCTACTCCAGCTCGCAAGGGAACATGTCAACACGAGACTGAACGATCAAGTGGCAGAAGATAGTAACCACTCTAGGGTTCGACTTAAGTTTCTCAAACCTGCGATCCGAACTCTTTTTGCGATCGTGCGCAGGACTGTGGTCGGCACTCGGTAACGAGTACGACTTTGCCTCATTCCAGGGCATCCTTGATCGTGCTAACCTGGTCATCCAAACGGATGACAAGGCCGCCAACGAAAGGCAGTCCCAGGCGCAATATGTGGCTAAGCAAGGCTACCAACGGCTGACGCATAACAATGCGGTGATCGTTGACGGATCACCTGATCTCCACGCTGCAGCCGCCTCCTCAAGTGATGGAGGAGTTGTCGTAGCGCTTCCGCTGAAGCATCCAAAAAGGGTTCGAAAGAACAAGGCGACGCAAGGGACGACAACGACGGAAACTGTGCAGCAACCATGGACGACATACAACATCACCAAGGAAGTTTTCGAACTTCGACAATGGTATGGGCATTGTTTTTGGTGCAACAGTGTAAACCACACTACGACACTGCGCGGACAAGGGCAAGGCAAAGGTACCCCGTCCAGCTAACTCGGGAAACTGAATTGCGCTCTGCCAGAACCGGTTGCCTTGCTAGCAACCGATATCTATCACTGCCGGGGAGCATGCATTAGTCGTTGATTCTCGTGACATACGAGGATTATGCCGCCCAGTTGGTGCCACCATTGGACCAGCCTAACCACGTGCACCTAGATAGCGTATGCGTAGCTTGTATACCGTCGGCAAGAGAACCGGTTAGTTCGCCACTTATTTCCGAGGACTCGACGGCGTGGTCAAGGCTCAAGGACCTCGACCCGCTCACGAGAGAGGACTTCTCTTGGATGCCTCTACCCTCGACTGGATCCTTGCCAAAGCCACATTGTAACGCCTTGATGGCAAATCCACGCTTCTATTTGCACGCTGCAGTACCAGCTCTGTTGACGGACGACGGAGTAGCTGTTGTCGATCTCCGCTCCTATCTTGCGAAGATTGACCGCGAGTACGCCACCCAAAGGTACGTTGAGACCGCACTCCTTTTCTCTACATCCGCATTCAAATCGGAAAGGCCACCTGCAGTGCCTTGATTGATTGCGGAGCGTCTCGCAACTTTATGAGCCAAGCCTTTATGGCACGCGTAGGCCTCGGCCCCCACGTTCGAAGGAAGACGCAACCTACGCAAGTCACACTTGCGGATGGCCGCACGCAAAAGTCAATTGACCGATGCGTCGACGGTGTTCCGGTGTACTTTGCGCCCCTTGCGTGCGAGCCGGTGTCTTTCCACATCCTCGACGCCAAGTTTGACATGATTCTAGGCATGTCTTGGTTGCGTAACGCCGACCATCCGGTTAACTTTCATGACTGAACCGCTCACATCCGTGATCGGAACGGAGTGTTAGTCTCGTGTATGGTCGCGACTCCTCACACTTTGATGGCTTGTCACGTGGTTTTCGTCGTGAGGATTCGCGACGCCATAGCTCAGAATGACGTAGAGGAAATGGGCGTTGTTTTCCTACATGCCCTCCCCTCGACGGACGGACCAGCCGCGTCGCCGTTGGGCACATGCATTACTCACCTCTTAGATGGATATGGAGACGACTTCGAGGCTCCCACCAGAACGGTTCTGGATTGGCCCATACGTCACGGGATTACTCTCGAGGCGGGGGCCTTCCCTCCGCGTGGATGCATTTACCACATGAGCGAAGAAGAACTTGAGGTGCTTCGCGCACAACTCAACGACCTTCTCGACAAAGGCTGGATTCGCCCCAGTTGCTCGCCATACGGTGCACCGGTTCTCTTCGCCCGGAAGAAGAACAAGGACCTACAGTTGTGCATCGACTATAGAAAACTTAACGCACAAACCGTAAAGAACGCCAGCCCTCTCCCTCGGATTGATGATCTCCTTGAGTGGTTGGGTGGCGCGACGTACTTCTGGAAGTTGGACTTGTTGTCGGGTTACCACCAGATTGAAATCCAGCCTCAAGACCGGTACAAGACCGCCTTCAAAACACGGTATGGGCATTTTGAGTGGGTCGTGATGCCATTTGGACTCACCCATGCCCGAACAACCTTCCAAGCAGCCATGACGACGAAATTTTGAGATTTGCTCGATCATACCGTCCTCATCTACCTCGATGATATCTTGGTCTATAGTAAAACGCTTGACGAGCACCTCATACACCTTCATGCGGTTTTGGATCGTTTGCGAGTAGCCAGGGACAAAGCAAACCGCAACAAGTGCGAATTCGCCAAACAAGAGCTTGAGTACTTAGGCCATTACGTGACGCCGAAAGGCATTCGTCCCTTAGTGGACAAGATCCAAGCCATCGTGGATTGGACGGAACCCCGTTGCACGATGGACGTACGCTCTTTCATGGGTTTGGCTGGATACTATCAGCGCTTCGTCGAGTCTTACTCCGAAGTGGCAGCCCCTTTGTCGAGACTTCAGTCCCTGAAGGTGCCCTTTGAGTTCTACGATGCAGCTCGTGGCACGTTCAATACGTTGAAGGCGGCGAAGCAAGACGCATCGGCCCTCCGTATTTATGACCCCATCCTACCCACCCAAGTGACTACGGATGCTTTCGGATACGGTATTGGTGCGGTATTATAACAATGCCACCCGGACGGTTGGCACCCGGTTGAGTACTCCCAAAAGGTGCCTCTCGTCAACACTCTCGACGACGCTAGGAAGAAAGAGTTACTCGCGTTCGTCACCGTTCTCAAACGGTGGCGCCACTTTCTTCTCGATCGTCAGCGTTTTAAATAGAACACGGATAACAATCCGTTGACCAACTACAAAACGCAAGACACGGTCACTAGCACGATCGGTCGATGGATGTATTACATCGACCAGTTCGATTTTGACTTATGCCACATTCCCGGTCCCGCCAATCGAGCAGTGGACACCCTCTCACGACGACCCGATTTTTGTGCCCTAGTGACTACGACGTTCCAGCTCGACGACGATCTGCAGCAGCACTTCGTCAACGGCTACAAGTCCAACCCGACATACTCCACGCTCTACGCGAAGCTTTCGTCGGATCACCCACCGGCTGGTCACTATCGTATCTCCGATGGGTTCTTACTCCTCCACACGAGAGGAAAGGACTTGCTAGTGGTGCCCCAAGATCGCATCTTATGGACTCGCCTCCTTGGCGAATTCCACGACGCACGACTTTCGGCACACCTCGGCGTGACCCGCACATTGGCCCGCCTCCGCCAATGTTTTCACTGGCCCGACGTTCTTCACGATGGTACATTGAGTCATGAGCAGTTTGCCATCGTAACAAAGTTAGATCTCAGGTCCCTTATGGCGAACTGAAACTGATGCCAATCCCTCGGGCACCACGCCTCTCCATTGCTATGGATGTTACAGACCCGTTTCCCTGCAATCGCCTCGATCATGACGGCATCCTCATGGTCGTTGACCGTTTGAGCAAGTACGCTCGTTTTCTTCCATGCAAGTACCGTGCTATAGCCCCCGAGCTCGCACGACTCTTGCACACCGGCTGGATTACTTGCCATGGTGTTCCGGAAGACATTGTCAGCGATAGAGACACTCGCTTCATGTCAGCCTTTTGGACTTCCCTCATGACGGAGTTTGGTTCAACTATGAAGCCGAGTTCTGCATGGCACCCGCAGACGGATGGGCTGTCGGAACGAGCGCATCAGACCGTTCAAATGATGTTACGTACACTCATCCGTCCCGACCAGAAAGATTGGGTTGACCGGCTTCCGGACATCGAGTTCGCCTATAACACTTCGGTGCACCCGACGATCTGCATCCCTCCAAGAAAGCCCGAGTCTTTGCTGATCTTCTGCTACCACGGGCCGCCGACATCGACGTCGCTCTCTCCCGCTTCCGTTCAGAAGTACCGGGACGTGCTGATCAAAGCCCGCGCGAACATGTAAGAGGCTCAAATCCACATGCAGCAGCAAGCTAACCGACGTCGACTCCCATGTCCTTTCCACGAGGGGGACCTTGTTTGGGTCCTCGCTAAGGAATTCGCGCTGGAGGAAGACGTCTCGCACAAACTCCTCCCGAAATGGTTTGGACCATGGAAGGTAATTTCTGCAGCAGGCGACGACCCTGCTGGCCCTTCCTTTGTGATTGCCATCCCCCCACACCTCCGCGTGCACCCGGTTTTCCACGCGTCAAAGCTGGCCGTGTATACGCCACCTTCCGAGGACGAGTTCCCGGGCCGACGATCACAGGATCCGCCCTCTATGGATGGACATCAGGAAGTTGACCGTGTCATCACGCATCGCAAGTATGGCAACAAGCCAATGCAATATCAAGTCACATTCAAACAATGTGCCCCTGATGACACGCGCTGGATCTCCCGCACAGACTTACAGGCATCCGCACCACTCATCTTCTCCGACTATGAGAACCGGCGACTTGCCAAGGACAAAGTTCGTCCCACCCGACCCACCCAGGTATCGGACAGACAACTTCGCCCTCACAGGTAGCTCGGTCTTTTAAGGGGGGGAGTGTGTTACATACTGATGCCACACGGGTCCCTTTTGGACCCAACCACTAGACCAAGGGGTACTTAGGCCGGCCCAGCCAAAGGCCGGACCTTTCTCCCGGTAGGCCGGATGAGGCCACCGGATGGTTTTCCTGCAGCAGACCAGGTATAGGCCCAAACGGCATTACCATTGGGCCTGGCAGCGCTCTTGAGACTGCCGCCCGCCGGTCTGATCTGAATCGTCAATCTTGACGATTCAGATCACGGCGCGCTGGGGCAGCATTGAGGCCGACCGGCCGCCGGACGGTACTTAGGCCGGTCCAGCGGCCTTTCCAGCAGGTTGGAAGGCAGTACAGCAAGAGGCACCAAGCTGCGCTATTCCTGGTTCAGCGCAGTGGTTGGAGCTGCAGCGCTAAGCTTAGCGCACTGCAGCAAAGGGACGCGAGGAGGGAGACTAACCTAGAGAAACGTGAGCGCCATAGCTCCCAGCGGCTCAGCCCAGCTCCTGCATCAGCCAAGGCGCCATCTTGCAGACGCAGGTTAGGCCTGAGGCTCCTCGCCATCTCCCCCGACTATCTGCCTCCCCTATCAGTCTTCTTCTTCCTCAGACTTCATCTTCTTCCTCTTCTTCAGACTTCAGACTTCTTCTTCTTCTTCTTCTTCTTCTTCTTCTTCTTCTTCTTCTTCTTCTTCTTCTTCTTCTTCTTCTTCTTCTTCTTCTTCTTCAGACTGGAGACTATTGATACGAGTTGGACAGAGAGCAGTGGTTGGACTTCGGTGGTAGGAGGCTGTGATACTTACCGGATCCGAGACATTGGAGATAGTTGGGAGTGATACCTGGCGGCATCACGGATCGGGCATCGGTTGCATTAGGATTCTGTACCTCCGACATTGGTGACTTATGTCTACGACATTCTGATTTTGTTCGGTGACATTTTGGGCTACCATATTGACGACTTTCTGGATTCTATCTCGGTGACATCTGGCGCTGCCCATATCTCCCACGTCCATCGTCTCTCCTCCCACCATTCATCTGTGTATGGTTGTACGGGGCCTGAAGCATCGTCTATGTATGGCTTCAGACCCCACCATCTCACGATTGCTTGTGTGTTGAGTGATGTTGGGGTAAGTCCAGTCAACGTGAGTCAGTCCATTTCTCAGACTTCCGCTGTATACATGCTCGTCCTATATTGGTTGATCTTTGGTTCTGCCCGTACTTGGTGAAGTATTCACTAGTATGCAACACCTGATTACCTGATGGAGCCCCCGGTTGAAGATCATTTCTCTCCGGAGCACATACCGGAGCCGATTGGTCAAGACCACAATGAGTCTCCGCCACCTGTGCAACCTGCAGAATCGAACGAGGATCCCCTGGCTGTAAACGGATCCCCCACGCAACCTGCGGAATCAGACAATGTCATAGCACTACAGCGAGGGCGCTGTGCGTACTATGCCATTAATGTATTTCTCCTTGCTTACAATTGTAATCCTTATACTGTTGGTAATTTCGCAGACGACAGCGCTGCGCCTGGGGTGAAACTAGAAGTCCTGGCTATGGCATTTATGGGTAGGCGACTGCAATTCCAGCCTGCTCCGCAAAACCACGTGCCAGGCACGGATCCGAATATTCGTCCAGGTCACTTCAGTGCTCTTACCTTTGCAGATAATTCATGGACCCTATGGGACAATGGCGATAGGGTGCACACAGTGGGAAATATTAACGCTCTCTATCACCAAATGCTGGAGGGTCACTCAGTCTGGCTCGTCCATCAGGAACAGTATGTCAACGAGCATTTGCAAGCACTGCAACCCCCGGAGAGCAATCCGGCTGATTCTACCACAAACAGTGAAAGGACCTCTCCACAGGATGATCGCTGTGCCCTCCCGTTGTGTCGTCGCACAGGTGTAGTTCGGTTGGCATGTACACGACATAGCCTCTGCTCCGAACACTATGAAGGGATGGTCGCTGCTAGCCTCTCACACGAAAATTGTGATCCCCTGTCCTGTGCTCATCCCCTCCTACCCCCTGATTACTTGCCCAGCATGCCGTTGTGGCCTTGATCTGCCATGCTTAAATAACTGTGCACGTCAGCCTTCCATACTAATGACATGTCAGCAACATGCCATGTGCCGTCAATGCTTCCAGAAAACTGTCATAGAAAGTATGCGTCTTTACTGCGTGGACTATCCCCAGTGCCATCACCCTCTACATCCTCTCCTAGCATGTCCCACATGAGGTGTTGGTCATACACCTACGGCAACTGCTGACGGATCTCCCTCTTGCTTGCCGGACAAACGACGGACACAGCAGTCCGAGGAGGAAAAGAGACTTCTATATGAACCACCGGCAGAGCGATGTGCTCATAGTTTATCACCACCAGGGCGAGCTGTTGCGGATCATATCCTGCAGCAGCTGAACGCCCTTGCGTTGGACCGATCGTCCCTGTCGTCATCTGCCCATAGAGAAGGACTATATTCTGAGGAAGCCCAAGAAAGTTGCTCCATGCCGCTTTGTGATGACCTGCCGGAGATCCAACTAGCACGTGGTTCGCATGCCTTGTGCCGTGAGGATTATGAAGGGATAGTCCATGCGAGTTTTTGCTTCCATACGTACGATGACAGTCAGTACTGTACTCATGTACGGCACCCTGGCATGTCATGTCCAATTTGCAGACAGGGGCTGGAACGACAATGCCTCTATAATTGCGGTCTATGTGCCTCTGTGTTCCTAGCATGTACGAGCCACGTAGCCTGTGACATCTGTCTGCGCCGTGCCATTCGACACAGCAACTGTGACTGCGAAAATTGGATGCGGTGCTTCCATAGCCCACACCCGGACCGGTCCTGTCCAGTTTGTAGGGGTGGCCACTCGCCATAGTTTTTATACACCTCTCCCCTGCTCTTTGCATGTCATACTCTATCCTGCCCTCCACATATTTCTTTCCTTTCCGTTTCCCCTACCTTCCCTACCCCATACTNAAGCTCGTCATACACCTCTCCCCTGCTCTTTGCATGTCATACTCTATCCTGCCCTCCACATATTTCTTTCCTTTCCGTTTCCCCTACCTTCCCTATCCCATACTCCTATAGAACTCCGCCTTCTATCCCTTACCGTCCACCCTCCCCTCCACTCCCTTTGTGCTACTAACAAATACATACGAATGAGCATCATTAAGAGAACAGACGATATGAAGATCAGAAATGAAATGAACGGAAGTATGAAGATGAAGGATGGACACAAAGACTGTATAAGCTGAAGATCTGAAGTGAAATGAACAGAGTACGAAGCTCTGAAGAGAAATGCACAGGAGCATACCTTCCCTTTTACTCTGCCTCCTGAAGTAACGTGCAAGTGGGCCGTGAAGGCACACGGGGATGAGGGCAGCTGCCGCTCAACCACAATCAACGTGGGCAGCCTTGTGCGTAAGAGGCACAGTAAAAGGGGAGCTGCAAGAACAATGAAAGGGGTACCCCAAGGACAACCAAAAAACTGTCTAATTATAAAATTGCTTCAATATGTTGGACATCTCAAATGTTCTCGTTGTCTGCAATAGGACAAAGACTGATTTGATTCTGAATCTATTCATCTGGGTGGAATTGGGGCTGTTGTGGGGAAAATCGAAAACACACACACAGCTCAAGTGTGTTGCAACTTCTCAAGTGTGTTGCATGGCTTGTGTAAAGGTGAGATTCCTTGCTTGTTTGAAGGTAAGGTTCTGAATAGATATTGACTTCACAAGCACAACTGTTTCATTGGTGGATTGGCTCATCTTGAGAATGCTTCATTGTCTGCAATATAGGAAAAGTTGCTATGACTTTGGATCTACTCATCTGGGTGGAATAGGGGAAGTTGTGGTGATATTTTATAACACACACACAGGTGCCTTCTTGCTGGAGTAGTCTTCTGTCTTAGGTATATTGCCTTCTGCCCTCCATCCCCTTATGGTTTGAAATATATATGCATACATATCTCTATGTGCAAGCGTGCCGCTTTGGCGGCAGACAGGTGTGTGGGCACTTGGCGCTGAACCACACAAACGTGGCCAACCTTGCATTTTCTATTATATTGCCTATCTATACTTTGCTGTTATGGATGGCTTGTGATGATTTGTGAAGGGAATGAGAGAGAGAATCTGGGGTCTTTTAAAACAACACACACACACACACACACACACACACGCACACACACACACACACACACACACACACACACACACACACACACACACACACACACACACACGTGCGCGCGCTTGGCAGATTTGAGCGGCCAGGATCGGGCGCGTACTAGCGAGCTATTCTTTTGTGTGGTCAGATAATTTGTTGGTTGCTCTTTATTCATACATGGCCTAATTCTTTGCCCTTCTGTTTTGCGCTTCGGTTTCTGTATGTATGGTTAATCAACAGGCAGCAGACTGGTGTTTCAATCGGCATCGGACTATGCTCAGCGATTTGTTCTCTGAGTACCCAGATTACAATTTGACACTTGTTGGGCATTCCCTGGGAGCAGGAATTGTGTCATGCCTGACACTTTTGATGATCAGGCACCGAAAAGAGATGGGAATCAACAATGCATCACAAATCAAGGGATATGCTGTGGCACCACCACGTGTAGTGTCGCTAAATCTTGCCGTGCAATATGCTGACAATATCTGGAGTGTTATATACCAGGTGAGAGAGTGCAATTTATCCGACAGGAAAAATGAGGAAAAAGAAACCAACCAACGGGCCTAGCTCAGTTGGTACACCCAAAGTTGAAGTACAGACCCATGTTCAAATCCAGATAGCAGCCAGGTGATTTGAATAAAATAATTCTTAATTAGATGGGGCTGGTCTGCTCATGATGATATCTCAAGGCCGTACTGGAAAAAAACGAGAAAAAACTTCAAAAAAGAGAAAAGGTAAACCAATTGTGTGATACATGTGCAACCCCAGTTACCAGACCGGATAAGATTTCCAAAAGTTTCAATTGTGAAACCAGTTTATCTACGACACGAATGAATGCACGTGCAATTAAAGTTTATCAAAGATGGAAAAGATTGCAGCAATTGAAGTTTGCGTAGTTTATCGGACTCGTGAAAAATTATACATTGCCCTTGCTTCATGGTTACAATCCGGATGTCTGGATTGCAGTGGGATGGTCTGGGTCCGGTGTCTGGTCCGGACCAACTTTTTAAAAAATCTAAAAAACTTGAGAAAAAGATATGTTATGCTGTTTATGCAGCGTTGCAATACAATTTTATTTCGTCTCAAAATTCGTAGCCAAATCCAAGGAAAAAAGGGGAATTAAAAAAAAAAATGCTATTTATTTATTTATTAAGGGGGGTGTTTCAGCCCGGAAGGTCCAGGCAGTCCAGACAGAGGTCCTGCCGGATGTCCAGATTGGTCCGTTGTCCAGGTCCTGTGTAACCATGCTTTCCTGTGAATGGAGGTGGTTCTTGTCTGATTGTGCATATGAAATGCATTTGCAGCAAATGCAAGGATCTTTGTCGTCGGCAGGCTCATAATAGCGAGCCCTGCAAGCATTTGCCCGCCCTCTCTTAGGCCGGACTTGCATTTCGATGTGCGGCCTATTTTGGTCTGCTCATGGGCGCCAGACAGTTACCAGGCACAGGGAGAGCTTATGGAGCGCACATTGGTTGAGTGTTGTTTTTCCCACGTCCTCTGCTCCTGGAGGCATGCTTTTTGACTTTGAGAGCTATAATCCTCGGCTTCCTAGGGGCTCGAGATACAAGCGAGCTTGGTGGATAGCTGGCAGCTTCCACAGGCAGATGTGGCGGGCCAGTCGGAGGGGCAGGGACCAGCTCCTTATCTGGGAGATGGATACAGTCACCTGGTTGGCTCTGAGTTCGCCATCCAAGCGTTCTGGCGAAACCTTGGCAGAGACAGGTTCCTCGACCATTCTTATGACTACTTTCATGGGTATGGGCGTTTAAAGGTCATGACAAAAGCAACTGGTGATATCTCTCTGGCCGAGGAGTTATACCTGCATTCAGACTCGTCTCGATTTCATGCCCAACATGCATACATGCAGATGCTGATGGCAAAACAACTTCCTCAAAGGAGAATCAGCAATAAGCTTGAGATTGCGCAGTGCGTCCCACACAGAGAACTCAGGGATATGGCCTTCGGCCAGGAACTCGGCTCAAGACAACTTGTCACATCTTGCGGCTGTGGCGTCTGAACGCCAGTCTGAAATTCCCACCCGAACACTGTATCCACCGTCAGACACACTTACACGCACGTACGCACACAATACTTGGATCTACCCTGAATGTCTGCATTCACACACATTATCTTCTCTCTTCTATCTTCTTCACACTGGCGGATATGGCCGCCGTCGTCTTCCTCCTCCTAGCAGCTATGGCTGCTTGCCGTCTTCAACCGGGCTCTCCTGCTGACCACCTGTGACTCAACGGACAAGTCACTTAAGCAGCGCTTCCACGTAGTTTGTCTCAGAATGAGTCCATGACTGATCTCTGCCCCTTTATTTGCTTGGTGGTCTGGTCCTGCCCAAAGTTCCAGGCCCTCAAGATGTGCAGTCCCACTCTGGTACTTGCTGCAAAACGGACTGGACTGGGATTGACTTTTCATGTGCCCCTTCGGGATTGACTTGGGACTCTTGACCTTCAGAGATTTGACAGGCTGCCTCTACTGACTTCGAGAGGTCAAGTTGACTATTCGAGACCTAATCTAGCCACAACCTACTGACCTTTCAGAGGATGTATGGCCAGTTGACCTTTCGAAAGGTCAAGTGTAAACTTGCCTTTTCGGGACACCTACAGACGACCCTAAGACTTCTAAACAATAGACCTACGGATCAAATACACACTGCCCGGGCTTCATACACAAGGCATTTATACACGGGTTTGGGGACAGGTCGTGGGTTCAAGGCACATGGGGTCAACGAACAACACAAACATACTGTACACTCGGTTGGGGAAAGTTTGGGGATCAAGCCCCGGTATCTGCAATTGTTGCACGAACTGGGTGAAACTCTTTCACTCCCACTGTCCTAAATTTGGGGTCCTCCGAGAACCCTTTAATCCAAGGCAGGACCTTTTCCTTTTCTCGCTCTCTCATAAGCACGGACTACTTCGGGAGCAGATTCTAGAAGTTTTGTCCTGGTGAACCATTTGTCGTCCTCAAGTTCCTGGTAAGCAAACCTGACTTTGTATTGCTTCTGGGGACGACCTCTACCTCTGGTTCGGAATACATCTTCTTCTAATATTCGGTCTATGTCATATGTGCCATCTATATCTGGCGAAATCATGGATCTCCGCGAAGGAAGTTGGTCGCTGGTGACACAAGGCAACAACTTTGATGCATGAAAGACCGGATACGTGTGGAGGTGAGACGGAATCTCTATGGTATATGATGGTCCCTCCTCTCCACCTTTAACTTGTAGGACAGGCCATGACCCTCTATATGTGGGCAAAAACTTATGTGAGATGTTTTCTTCTGGTGCGAATTCCTTTGACTTGAGCCAGACTAAATTGCCTACCGTGAATTGCGATGGTCTGCAATGCTTATTCGCTTGCTCAATCATGCGATGCTGGGCTTTTCTAAGGTTTTCGATCACCGTTTTAACTTCCTTCTCGTGCTGCAGAGCGAACTCTCTTGTACCGGGAGGTAAGCTTTGAATCTGGTCCCGGCTCAGTCCTTCAAACGACCTACGTGGCCTAAAGGACTTATGCAGCTTATTAGGAGTTCTGGATGTAGCTAGGTGTACGCTGTTATTGTAGGCACAAGGTATTTTAGGGAGCATCTCATCCCAATTCACTTGATCGGGTCTCATATACATTATGAGTAATTGCTGCAAGATCTTCCCTACTCTTATAGAAATCGCTATTTGGCGCGCAACATTTGGCCGATCCGGGCCCCCCACAGCCTACCGGCCGACGGCCCGGATTTCCGCGCGATCTTAAGACCTTAAGACTTTAAGACTAAGATTGCGCGGTGATCCAGACCGCCCGCTTTGCCGGATGGCCTGGATTGATGCGCGGTCTTAAAGTCCTTAAGATCGCGCGAAAATCCAGGCCATTAGCCCGGTAGGGCCGTGGGTGGCCCGGATCGGCATGCCCATTGAGAAGAGGTCCTGTTGCGGGGCGGCGCCATGGCCCTCTTCGCGTTGAACGGCCCGTTGGGTTGAGGGCTGTCCGACTTCCTGCAACTGCCGTACGCGACAAACTACTACCGTACGCGACAAACTACTGCCCTATGCGACAAACTGCCCTACGTACGGCGTTCTTGGTATTGTGCCCTACGGTCTTGCCTACGCGACCTACTGACTTGCCTACGCCCACCTAGGCGACCTACCTACAGCCTACACGATCCATGCAACCTGCCTACGGCCTGCCTACC
>BFEA01000196.1:1131397-1142289 GCA_003427395.1 Chara braunii | reverse complement strand
GGCGAGGGAGGTAAGGAAGAAGAAGGGGATTGGCGAGGAAGAAGTGCCGACAGCCATAGCTGATCGGGGAGTTGACCGAGAGGGTTGATCGGAAGCGTTGACCGACATTGACCGGGGGTTGAACAAGGGTCATAGCAGCGTTGACCGGCGTTGACCAAGGCCGTTGACCAAGGCCGTTGACCAAGGCGTTGACCAAGACTTTGACCAAGCTGGAGTTGGTAACATCTCGCCAAGCCCTTAGCCTACCCCTTGCCCTATGGATGTGCACATACCCCTTGGTACTTGCTGAGTACAGTCTGTCTGTCTATTCTTTCTGCATTGAGTCTCTTCTGTCCTAAGTTATAGTACTCTGTGGATGAAGGATAGGGCTTGGATGACGAAACCCTAGTCTGACCTAGTAGGGCTAAGACTGTGGCTGATCCAACTTTCCAGGGGGGCATAACCCTCCCAAGGACCGGTGCTGACTGACTGGAAACGATTGGTAGGACTAAGTGGGCCTGAACGGCAGTTAGGGCTGACACACCAAGCAGTCTTTAAGTGTTGAGGGCCTGTTTGAACCACTCCCCTGCCAGACCAAGTAAGGCTGATGATCTGTGTCTGACGACTCGACTGTCCCGGGGGATACGAACCCTCCCAAGGACCGGTAAAGACCGGCGGGCTGCTCGGTGTGGCACAGTAGGCCGGAAAGGCTGAGTTGTGGGCTGAAAGCACAGGCAGAACCAAGCTGATCACGTCATCCTGTCTGCGACGTTAAAGAATTCTTGAGGAGTTACGGGGGATCTCCTTAAATGCCTCCTGATCAGCCAGTGGTTCAGTAGTGACAGCCATAGCATAGGTCTAGGCTAGAGGCCATAGTTGACAGGATCCCTGTAAGGATTCTTTAAGTCTTAGATTGAGTCAGTAGGTCTGTTAGTCAGGGGTTGGCGTCTACGTGGTGAGGTTTGGAACCTCTAACCTGGTTGTACACCTATCACCATGGTTTAGACTCGCACTGGGAAGGAGACTAATCCCTACACCCTTGAACAGCAAGCGAAGATGGACGCCATAGTGAAAGAGAATAAGGAGAGAAAAGAGCGTGAGAAGCAGGCGAGGCTATCGCAGACGAGCGGGCGGCGAAGATGAAGGAAGTGGAGGAGGAGATGAATAAGAAGGAGAAGGCTGTTGAAGAAGAAGCGGCAGCAGAAGAGGAAAAAGAAAGGATGAGGATTGAAAGCAGAGAAGGGAGCAGTGGCACGAAGAAGGGCACGGACGCTGAGATTGAGAAGAAGATCAGCAAGTGGGTTGCTAACTTATCGTTGGGGGAAGATGAAGAGGCGGAGTCATATGTGACTGAGGATGAGAAGGCCGCACTGGCCGCTGAGCTAGCAACCATGACGGACCCGATGGAACGAAGAGAGAGGGACGACGAGCAGAAGTTACAGTGGAAGTTGAGGATGAAGAGGGAGAAGAGGAGGATAGAAGAGGTGAACAAGATGACCGCAGCAGTGGCAAAGGTGCAAGAGTGTAGAGCGGAGGTATTGGCCCAGCCAGATGATAAGGCCAAGTGGGACAAGGTACTGGGGTACCTAGAGGTATTAAGCAAGGTCTGGATGGAGGAGCGTCAGGGAAGTTGGAGCCAGGATGTAGCCTCGAGCGCCATGCGGTCCGGATTTAGGGAGTTTGCGCGCGAAATCGTCACCCACATTGGGGGCGAAGTGAAACAGTTGAGAGACAACATAGGCAAGTACTGCGAAGGCGCCATTGAGGGTGCCAAAGCCATAGCTGCTGCAGAGGGCGAGGGTAGGCCCCGTAAGGAGCCTGTAAAGCTCAAGTTCCCAGACGCGTACGGGGGAAAGAAGGAGGAGAACTTTGACAACTGGGAGACCAGTGTTAACAGTTATATTTACTTGCAGCATATCCTAACAGAGGAGCAAGTCCTCGTGGCCTTTCAGGCCCTCAAAGATGACGCGGCTAGTTTCGCTAGGTCTCGTGCGCGTACAGCCGGTTGTGAAAACAACCTGGTTGCATATTCCAAAGTCACCCCTCTTTCCCAATTCCTCAAGCTCCTCAAGGAGCGTTTCGCTGACCCAACGCGAGGCATAAGAGAATCTGACAAGCTCCAAACGATCCACTCACGGCAGTGGAGGAGTGCCAAGGCACTCAAGGGTACCATGGACGACTTGGTAGCCGTCCCGGACCATGGGGTCACTGAGCCCCAGTTGGTCCAGTTGTTTTATCGTGCCATTCCAGAGGCCCTACACGGGCATTTCTTTGACAAATCTCAGCAGGCCGTCATCACTTACGATGCATTGAGTAGAGAAGTCGTCCTGTATGAGTCGAAGTCTATGCCAGTTACCACTTTCTGGCATAAGGACCTGGAGAAGGGGAAGAAGTGGAAGGATCGTACCATCTCGGGCCAAGTCAAGGCCAAGGATCACTTGATCCTGACATTAGAGGAGGGTGGTACAGAAGAGGTCCCATGTGATCAGATTGAGTGGGGCCTAGGGGAGGAGTACAGTAGTGTAGGGCAAGGGAGGTCTTACGCTGCTGTCGCGGTCGGAGGGAGGCCGCAAGGTAGAGGAGGAGGCGAGGGCCAAAGGGGTCAGGCCATGGGAGGCCGAGGACCGGGCGCACAGGGGGTTGGCGGACAGGGAAACCGCCAAGCGGGAGGTAGGGGTCAAGGTCCCCCGTTAAATCGCCAGGGTAATCGGTCCCCGCAGCGAGGAGGTGGAAGGGCACCTCAAGGCTTGCCGCAGGGCAGGCTCTGGGAAGACTTGGGCTTGGACCAGCGATTATGCCAGGAATGCGTGAACCTGGGTCAGTGCGTATTATGTGGTGACCCGACGCACGTAATTAAATTTTGTCCAAAGTATAGAAAGGCCCGTTGGGCTGCCCAACAGTCAAAAGGCAGCCGCCAGTAGGTGTTGCAACTGCCCCTACTTCCAGGCTATGTGGAGAAGTGAGCGCGCGCGAACAGGACACTCCCAACCCACATGAGCCTATGGCAGAGGTTGCAGGCCCGTGCCTAGGTACCTGTCCAGAGACTGCTTGTGTTAGCGTCTCTTTAGGCACGTCCCTCACAGGTGTGGCAGAAGAGTTAAAGGAGAGAATGCCAGCCTGGGCCAAAATGAAAAGAGAGAGTAAGGGACAACTGATTTTGGTAGACGTAGAGGTTCTTAGAAGTAGAGTAGGGGCCCTTATAGACTCAGGGGTTACCCGTAGTTACATTAGCTATAGGGCGCTGAATAAGCTGAGCCTAGGACTAAAGGTCCAAAAGTTAGTAGACCCCATAGTCAGTATCCACACAGACAACCGCACGATGCGAGTTGAGGACTACGTAAAGGGAGTCCAGGCGTACTTTCGTCTAGAGAAGAATGGAAAAGTGGAGAAGATCCTCCATTCTTTGACTCTCCTCGTGCAGGATGACCTCCCTTTCGATATAGTGTTAGGAATGGATTGGGGAGAGGCAACAGGGGCCACACTTCATTTGAGAGAGCATGAGTGTAGGCTCCCTAGTCCGTCAGGCGAGGTTAAGACTGCCCGCTTGTTTCATGTGTCTGGTGTAGATAACACCTTGGCACATTGCTGTCTCAGTGCTCCCGCGTTCGCGCGATTAGTAAAGGAGCAGTTAGAAGACCAGGTCTTTGTAGTTYATGTYAGACCTGTCACTGAGGCCCAGGAAAAGGATAGTTCCACAGATCCAACAATTGCCAAGCTGCTGGAAGAATTCAAAGACTTGACTGAGTCGCCGACAGGAGTAGTGTCGCGACCCACCCAACACAGGATAGAGATAGAGCCTGGCAGTAGAACTCCTAAGGGTGCAGTCTACAGGATGTCCCCTAGAGAGTTAGAGGAGCTTCGCAAGCAGCTAGACGAACTCCTTGAGAAAGGTTGGATCAGGCCCAGTTCGTCTCCTTTTGGAGCACCAGTTTTGTTTGTCCCCAAGAAGGAAGGAGAGCTTCGTATGTGTATAGACTATAGGGGTTTGAATGCGATCACAGTGAAGAATGTTGAGCCGCTGCCCAGGATAGACGATCTTTTAGATCGGTTGCAGGGTTGTAAGTATTTCTCTAAGATAGACTTAAAGTCCGGATACCATCAGATAGAAGTCCATCCTGATGATTTGTACAAGACTGCATTCCGGACTAGATATGGGCATTATGAGTTTATAGTGATGCCCTTTGGACTGACCAACGCGCCAGCTACTTTTCAGCGTTGTATGAATGACCTGTTTAGACCGTGGTTAGATAAATTTGTGGTAGTCTACTTAGATGATATCCTCGTCTTTAGTAAGACCCTCCAGGAGCACCAGGGTCATCTGAGGCAGGTCTTGGAGAAGCTTAGAGAGGCTAACTTCAAGATCAATGCGAAGAAGTGCGAGTGGGCCAAGACGCAAGTCTTAGTAAGACCCTCCAGGAGCACCAGGGTCATCTGAGGCAGGTCTTGGAGAAGCTTAGAGAGGCTAACTTCAAGATCAATGCGAAGAAGTGTGAGTGGGCCAAGACGCAAGTCTTGTACTTGGGCCACGTGTTGGACGGAGATGGCATTAAGCCAGAGGACAGCAAGATAGCGACGATTAGAGATTGGCCGACGCCCCGCACGTTGACAGAGTTGCGGTCGTTCCTAGGCTTAGCTAACTACTACAGGAAGTTCGTGAGGAAAAGTTAAAGCGCGCTTTAATAGAGTATCCTGTCCTCAAGGGTGCAGATCCGTCCTTGCCATTTGTCCTCACCACGGACGTGAGTCAGTATGGGATAGGCGCCGTGTTGCAACAAGATGACGGCAATGGGTATAGACCCGTAGAGTTCATGTCCGCGAGGATGCCTTGTGAGAAAGACTCTACCTCCACGTACGAAAGAGAACTCTACGCCCTCAGGCAGGCTTTAGACCATTGGAAGCACTACCTGCTTGGGAGGCACTTCAAAGTCTACTCGGACCCAGGCCAAGATGACACCGAAGTTGACCAGGTGGGCCGCAGAGATAGACCAATTCGACTTTGAGCTCAAGCCAGTGAAAGGCAAGTACAATGTAGTGGTGGATGCTCTAAGTAGGAGATCAGACTATTTTGGAGTCGTAGTACATTATCTGGATATAGGGAGAGACCTGCAGGAGAGTGAAACAGGCGTATACGCAGGACCCTATCTATAGAGACCTCCTAAAGAGAGTTAGAGAGGCCCCAGAGACCGAACCAGATTACCGCACTACCGACGGGTTGCTGTTTGAGAAGACTAATGTGTTTGACCGCCTGTGCGTTCCCAACAGCGAAGAGATTCGTARTCTGATTCTAGGGGAATGTCACGATACTGAGGGACACTTCGGTTGGCAAAAGACGTTAGCCAATCTGATGCGTGTGTACACATGGCCAGGGATGAAGAACGATTGCATAGAGTATGTCCGCAGTTGTAAAGTATGCCAGCGAAACAAATCTACTACACGCGCGCCCTAGGTCTTCTCAGACCCTTGCCAATTCCGGATCAGCTTGGAGACTCAGTGTCCATAGACTTTATGGACACGCAAATTAAGAGCAGACATGGTAAGAGCCAAGTCATGGTCATAGTCGACCGTTTCAGTAAGTATGCAGTTTTTGTTCCTTTGCCTGCAGAGGCACGTAYMGATTTAGTAATACAGAAGTTCTTTGACTTTKGGKTWAGTGAGAATGGAATCCCATTGTCAATAGTTAGTGATAGAGATAGTCGTTTCACCAGCCAGAACTGGCAASAACTCATGAGAGTCTACGGATCTAAGTTGTTAATGTCGTCCGGYCGTCACCCAGAGACTAACGGTSAGACARAACAGATGAACAAGATCCTACAACAAGTTTTGCGCATGTATATTAGACCAGATCAGATCAACTGGGATGAGATGTTGCCCAAGGTCGCTAGTGCGTACAACAACAGCGTGCATCTATCCACCTGCCGCACTCCCAATGAGTTGCACAAGTCCTTTAGACCGCGCAGACCGTTCGAAGGACTGAACCGGGATCAGATTCACAGATTACCGCCCGACACCAGGGAGTTTGCGATACAGCACGAGAAAGAACTAGCAACTATTGTTGAACAAGCTAATAAGCACCGCTGCCCATCGCAGTTTCAGGTAGGCGACTTAGTCTGGGTCAAGGCTAAAGAGTTTGCACCTGAGGAAAACATCTCACAGAAGTTACTGCCTGCATATAGAGGACCGTGGCCGGTTCTAGAAGTCAAGGGCGGAGAGGATGGGCCGTCCTATAGCATAGAGATCCCAACACACCTCCACACATACCCTATGTTTCACGCTTCAAAGCTGCTGCCGTGTGTCACAAGTCAACAGTTCCCTTCGAGAAGATCCATGATCCCCCCGGATATGGATGGAAGTTATGACATTGAAGGCATTGTAGATGAGGATGTGTTCAGAACAGGAGGTAGAGGTCGTCCCCAGAAACAATATAAGGTCCATTTTGCTTATCAGGAACCGGAAGACGACCGCTGGTTCACAAAAACAGAACTTCTGGAAACCGCTCCCGACATAGTCAGAGCCTATGAACGTGACAAGAAAGGTAAAGGTCCCGCCTTGGACTGAAATGTTCTCAGAGGACCTCGAATTTAGGACGGCGGGAGTGAAACGGTTTTCACCCTTTAGCAGTAGCGGATGCAGTACCCAGGGTTCGATCCCTAGACCTCACCCTACCTATGTACGGTATCTGTATAGATCCCGAGAATTGAACCTTTGACCTGTGTATTCGCAGATAGTTGGTAAGTCTGTCGTAGGTCCATAGGCAGTAGGGGTTCGATCTGTAGGTCTATAGCGTAGAAGTCTTAGTGAGTTCTGGAAGCTTAGCTGTAGACCTTCTAGAAGATAGGCAAGTGGGCAAGTGGGCAAGTGGTCAAGTGGCGAGGCAAGTGGTGGACTAAACCGCAGTGCAACAGCAGTACAACGTCGGTAGGATAGCGGTGAGTCCACAGTCAGTCAGCGGAAGGTCCAGTCAGTCTCAGTCCGGTCCAGCAAGTACCACAGGGGACTGTAAGCACCATGGGCCGATGGCAAAGGGCAGACCAACAAGTTTCTGAAGTATAAATCAAGAGGTAGCGCCCAGTTATTCATTCATTTCCTGCGGGAGCCATGCGGAAGCGCTGCCACAACGCCTTGTGCAAGGAGGTCTGCAGATGAGCCCGGAGGTCGCAGTGGGCATAGAGGAGGAGTTAGCATAGCGATAGGTTAGATGCAGCGATARCTGCCATAGCTGTAGTTAGTAGTGAGTGTGTGTGTGTGTTCGAGTGTTAGAGTGATGCGTGTGGGATATCCAGGGTGATCCCGTGTATGTGAACAGTGAGATGTTTGGGCGCTGAAGTCGCCATAGCCAATTGAGAGTGAACTCGTATCTGAAAGGCATATCTTTGAGTTTTGAGTGGGCGCATGTCGCTAGTATGCTGCGTTGCTGTTTACATGCATGAAAAGTGTGTTTGAGAACGAGTCTGATTGCACAAGGGCTAAGGCTTACTGCTCCTCGCTCCGCACTCCAAGCTTGGTCAACGGTCGATCTTGGTCAACTGTACCGGTCAACACTTTGGTCAATCCTTTGACCACCCAGCTATGGTGGCTTCCTCTCTCTTCGTCACCTTCGTCCACTTCGCTCGCTGCTTCTTCGTCCTCAAGCTTAGCTATGGCCGACTTCTTCTTCTTCGTCGTCGGCTATGGCTGCTGTCACCTTATTCTTTGTCACCTCTCTCTTCTCTTATTTTCTTCTTCATCACTAGTCTTCTCTCCCGTCCTTTGCTATGGTTGTGCAGACAACGGGAACCAGCTCCAATACCACTGCATCCAGACTCGTCTCAATTTCACCTCCAACATGCATACATGCAGATGCCGATGGCAAAACAACTTCCTCAAAGAAGAATCAGCAACAAGCTTGAGATGGCCAGTGCGTCCACACAGAAAACTCATGGATATGGCCTTCAGCCAGGAATTCGGCTCAAGACAACTTGTGACATCTTGCGGTTGTGGCGTTTGAGCGCCAGTCTGAAATTCCCACCTGAACATTGTATCCACCATAAGACACACTCACACGCATGTATGCACACAACACTTGGATCTACCCTGAATGTCTGGACTCGCACACACTATCTTCTGTCTTTATCTTCTACACACGGGCGGCTATGGCCGCTGTTGTCCTCCACCTTGGGGCTATGGCCGCTTGCCCTATCCAACCGGGCTCTCCTGCTGACCACCTGTGACTCAACGTACAAGTCACTCAAGCAGCGCTTCTGCGTAGTTTGTATGAGAATGCGTCCATGACTGATCGCTGCCTCTTTATTTATACTGTTTCGTTTGGTGGTCTGGGCCTGCCCGATGTCCCAGGCCCTCAAGATGTGCAGTCCCACTCTGGTACTTGCTGCAAAACGGACTGGACTGGGACTGCCTTTTCATTTACCCCTTTGGGGTTGACTTGGGACTCTTGATCTTTCAGAGATTTGACAGGCTGCCTCTACTGACTTTGAGAGGTCAAGTTGACTCTTCAAGACCTAACCTAGCCACGACCTACTGACCTTTCAGAGGACGTGTGGCCAGTTGACCTTTCTGAAGGTCAAGTGTAAACTTGCCTTTTCGGGACACCTACAGGCGACCCTAAGACTTCTAAACAAGAGACCTATAGATGAAATCCACACAACCTGGGCTTCAAGGCACACGGGGTCAACGAACAACACAAACGTATTGTACACTGGGTTGGGAAAAGTTTGGGGATCAAGCCCCGGTATCTGCAATTGTTGCACTGAAAACCTTTTATACCTCAGGAACGTCGACCCTCTCCCACGCATCGATGATCTTCTCGAGCGATTGGGCGGCGCCCAATTTTTCTCGAAGCTGGATCTCAAGTCAGGATACCACCAACTCGAGATTCGCAAGGAGGACCGTTACAAGACCGCATTCAAGACACAGTATGGGCATTTCGAATGGTTGGTTATGCCAATTGGCCTTACGAATGCCCCGACCACTTTCCAAGCAGCTATGACAACAAAGTTCAGACACATGCTGGATCGATACGTACTTATCTATCTAGACGACATCCTGGTGTACAGCCGGAGTTTGGAGGAGCATGTGGAACACCTGCGCACGGTTTTGGAGCGGCTACGACAGGCCAAGTACAAAGCCAACCGCGACAAGTGTGAATTCGCGCGGCAGGAGCTGGAGTACTTGGACCATTATGTGACGCCGCAAGGCATCCGTCCGCTCGCGGACAAGATCGAGGCCCTACGATTATGGCCCGAGCCCACCAACACCACGGACGTTCGTTCATTCATGGGATTGGCGGGCTACTATCAGCGAGTCATCATCGGATACTCCAGGATTGCTGCACCTATGACGAGGTTACAGTCGCCAAAGGTGCCATTCGTATTCCATGACGACGCACGCCGGTCATTCCAAGCACTTAAGACGGCCATGCTCATGGCACCCGTCCTCAGTATCTATGAACCCCACCTTGCCGACGAGAGTGACTACGGACACTTTCCGGCTATGGCATTGGGGCAGTCTTGGAACAGCACGACGGCGACGACTGGTACCCTGTGGAGTATTTCAGCCACAAAGTGCCTCCCATCAACTCGCTTGATGATGCAAGGAAGAAGGAGCTACTCGCGTTCGTCATGGCTCTCAAGCGATGGCGGCACTTCCTCCTTGGGCGTCGTAGGTTCACATCGGTTACGGACAACAATTCATTGACCTACTACAAGACGCAGGATACGGTGAGCAGCACGATCGGACGATGGATGTACTTCATCGACCAGTTTGACTTCACACCGAAACATCTACCCAACCTCTCAAATCGCGCAGCAGATGCACTCTCGCGAAGACTAGATCTTTGCGCTATGACACATCATGCCTTCGCATTTGACGAGGAGCTTCAGCGACACTTCATCCGGGCATATGAGTCTGATCCGGACTTCGGCACTCTCTATGCACAACTATCTTCGGATCACCCGCCGGCCAGCCATTACCGCATTGCCGACGGGTACTTGCTCCTCCACTCGAGAGGCAAGGACTTACTATGTGTCCCACGCGACCGTCGTCTTCGGACTCGCCTCCTCGGCGAGTATCATGATTCACGACTCGCGGGCCATTTCGGAGTCAACCGCACTATTGCACGGCTTCGACAGCAATTCCGATGGCCCGACCTCATTACCGATGTCACTCGGTATTGCGACTCTTGCGAAGTTTACCGACGCAGCAAGCCCCACAACCGCAATCCCTACGGCAAGTACCACCCGATGCCTATCCCACGGGAACCCGGTCTCGCCATTGCCATGGACGTTACCGGTCCGTTTCCTCGCGACCGGCTCGGGCACGACGGCATCCTCACGGTTGTGGACCGACTGAGTAAGTACGCGCGTTTTCTTCCTTGCAAGTGCTACTCCACGGCTCCCGAGCTGGCACGCCTCCTGCACACTGGTTGGATTTGTGGCCACAGTGTAATCGATGCACAACCGCAGGTCCTTGTTCTTCTTCCGGACGAAGAGAACAGGAGCACCGTATGGCGATGAGCTAGGCCGAATCCAGCCTTTCTCTAGAAGGTCGTCGAGTTGTGCGCGGAGCACACTTAACTCTTCCTCGCTCATTCGGTATATGCAACCGCGCGGAGGTACGGCCCCGTCCTCGAGTATGATCTCGTGGCGGATGGGTCGATCCGGTACTACTCCGTGCGGGCCTTCGAACAAGTCGCTATATGCGTCGAGAAGCTCGGTGATGCGTGGATCCGAAGGTGAGTCCGTCGATGAAGCGTCATGGGGCGGGAGGGCGTGGAGAAAACACCCCCCCATCTCCTCGATGTCGTCTCTGATGATGGAAGCTCGCATGCTTGCGGCGGATACCACGTGGCAGCTGATCGAAGGATGAGGAAGGGGCACCGTGCATGAAACTAATACTCCGTTCCGATCACGAATGTGAAC
>BFEA01000196.1:1069950-1099128 GCA_003427395.1 Chara braunii | reverse complement strand
TCTCTCTCTCTCTCTCTCTCTCTCTCTCTCTCTCTCTCTCTTTCTCTCTCTCTTTGTTTTCCTTTTTTTTTTTAATAGAAATTCTGGAACTTTTTTCTTTTTTTTTAATTGTTTGTTTGCATTGTTTTGTATGAAATCGTTTGTTTTGGCCCGTTTTCGCACCGCACGGTCGTTGCTGTCAGCCGACCCCATAAGGCTGTGGCGCGCTCACGGGCAAGCCCGCTGCCGATATATGGCCCATGTACTGGTGGTTTAAGAATTAGCAACTAGCAAATGAATGATGTCGAAAATGACAACAAATATCAATGACATCATCATTATATGAGTTCCATATCCATGCTGGCACATGAACACCTTGCTTGGCAAAATATGTTTACTCTTCATCATGGCTCGCATCAATTGAATCAAAACGGTCATCCGTATCCTTCTTTTTTTTTTTTTTTTAACAGTCATCCGTATCAAGGCCGTAATTTTAATTGTTGGGACTGGCCAATCGGCAAAGCTTACCGCTTCAACTTAACATCATATATGGTAGCCAATAGTTGCCTTGACAAGCGCATCGCAATGATATCAGACTACCCATCAATCAGTTAGGAACGCAGACACGAATAGATTGGAGCTCTTTGTCCCAAAAAAAAAAAAAAAAAAAAAAAAAAGTTAGGAACGCAGAGGAGAATCTACATCTGGATATAGCGGGGCAGTCAATCCCGTCGTAACAGGGCAATCAATGCTGCCCCGCGTTCTTCGTTACATAAATGTACTCTCATATGACACATCCACACTGTATTGGATGCATAGTATGACATCCTTGCCGTACGACATCTCCACATAGCATGTACAGGGACGCTGACCCCAATTTCCAGCTGATACCATATCTTCGTATAAGGGACGCTGGACCCGCTCTTATCACCTCATTAAGTGGGTTCCCTGCATATGAAGTTTCAAAAAAAAATAATAATAATAAAAAATCGCAAGGAAGCACTTGTGATCATCAATCCTAGTACTACCTTTTTTTTTTTTTTTAATAGAAGGTTATGCCATTAGTATTAATACTATTGAGGTTGGTTTGTAAATAGGTTTACGGGTAAGATTAGGGTAAACACCCCTCTCAATTATCGGTAACCCCATGGCTGATATTAAGCCCACGTTATTCACATTTTTAATTATAGATTAATCTTATAGAATGAATATTTTGCTTGATAAGATTGCTGACAACCGCCCTCGTTATTGAAACGCTTATCGCAAAAGATGTCACAAAGTTGGCTACCAGAGTGTCCCGGGGCAAGTTGCTCATCCGGGCAAAAAATAACAATAAAATTGATAAATAAAAATTGGCTTGTCTTTTATTAAACCACCACTACCTTTCCAAGTTGTAGTCCCATTAGGGAAAATGACCTCAACCGCAAAGGTCGGGGGTCCGGGCGACGGTTGGCAAAAACAAAACATTTGGGCCTTGTGGGCCCGATCGGAGGAAAAAAAAGGAAAAAAAATAAATAAAATTGCAGAGTTGAAAGGAAAGACGTCAGGGAAGCCCAAGAAGGAAGTGTGCTCACAGTAGTGCCCCCAGGAATGCATCTGGCCAAAATCATCGATAGTTTCATTTTTGGTTTTTGTGTTTTTTTATTTTTTGTTTTTGTGTTTTTTTTTCTTTTCTTCTTCTTCTAAGTTAGTTTTAGAGCCTTGCCAAAGCGGCAGGGCGCTTTCCAAGGACAACTGACACTTGCAACCAGGGGGTGCACTCTCACATGTACTGAAGAGTCCAGTTGATGTAGCTTAGTGGTTAGGCACCGGTTGGAAATGCGCATTGTGGTATAAGGTTGCGGGTTCAAAACTCCGCAGCCTTGTGCATGGACACCGGCAGGGCGTTAGTTTGACGCACGGCTGGACACGCACAATCCCCTGGGCTGACGCATGGTACTATTACAGACACTGCCTGCGCACCACCCAGGGGGGTCAGTTCATGGGTGTTGTATGCTGGTTGTGGGTCTACAGGGTTTGCTTGGGGTGTTGGTCTTGGGTGTTCTGATATTCTCCCCGGTCTGGCATATCACACGATCGATCCATATCTGGTAGTTGTCCATACGGTAGAGTCTTCGATTACACGTTACAAGGTTACGGGTTCGAGCTTGGCTCGGTCCTAGCGGGGGGTCCTTGTCCAGCTTGACCCAGTCCTCCTTGATATATTCATACGACTCATACACGTACTAGGGGAGGTGATACGAGCACTTCTCACTTGTACTTACTAGTTACTTCGTAGATGCTCCATGGTGGGGAGTAACACACAATCATAAATACACATATTCCATATATATACAGATTCACAGAGTATACACACAAAAAACAGACTGGGGAATTAGTCACTGGTAGGGTCTAGGGCCTGCAGTAGGTTCAGGTTGGTTGGATAGGGTACCAGTGGGTGCAGTTCCTACTGACATTCGGATAGAACTGACTGGTGGCTATATATGGGGGCCTGTATTTCATTGTCTGGGCCTGGCGTCCGAAGTCCTCGTTCGACATGGTTCATTCAAATCCGCTTCCACCAGGGCTGGCTCAGCCCTGGTGCCTATCACTGCTGTTCGGTCCAAGTTGCCTGCTCGTGGGTAGGGCAATGGTCCTGAGTGCTGGTCACACTGAGGTAGGATAGTAGGGATAGGGGGTGCGCTAGGAGTATTGACGTAAGGATGGGTTGGGATGGGGTCTCATAAAGGAATACCTACGGCTCACAGTTCCAGGTGATCACTGTGTACTCACTGACTGACCTCTACAACACCCTGGACTTATTAAATTAAAAAAAAAAAAAAAAAAAAAAACCAGCTCCTTTTATGTTCAAAGAGTTGTTTGTGTTTTGGCTTCTTTTTTTTTCGTACAGCAGTACTTGCTGAGGGCGGTAACCCCCGTTGGGAGGGCATATGCTCACTTGTGCCCAATGTTCTGTATCCAGCTGAGTTGGTGTTTTTTTTTCCTTCTTTTTTTTCCCTATTGTCGTGTTTTGTTGAGGGAAGTAATGCTCTTTGGCAGACTCACGTGTACCCAATGTTCTGTATACAGCTGCTTCCACGTCCCTACCGTCTTTGCTTTTTGTCTTTTCTTTGGGTTTTTTTTTTTTTTTTCCGACGGGTACCAAAGGGTGCATACAATGGGTCCCAGGCTCGGCCAAACTCGGTGCGCAGTAAAATTTAGGGTCGGCAAAGACAGGCTCAGAGGTAGTGGTGGCTTAAGATACTTAAAAATTTTGATATGTTTGAATAGATTTGTATCAAAATTGAGGTGCCCAGCCTATCTTTCCTGTAAAATAGTATCCCTCTAGTAGTATCCTTCCATACCCATTCCTCTGGGTCTAGAGGGAATTGTGATGTTTGTCCACCCTTGGATGGAGGACATATGTACAACTCTAATTCGATGAAGACAATCAAAAGGGAAAAAAAACACCTCATCATTTAAGGAAGCAGAAATTAAGTGCTCCCTGTTTATCACTAGAAGGAGAACCAAAGTTCCCTTCAGAAATAGGTATCGAATTGGATCCACTCATTAGGTTGTCAGCCCGCCACCCAAACTCCCTCACGAAAAATGATACCCTTCCTTGGAATATCCACCTAGTCCAATGCAAACACTAAAAATAATTGGTCCAGTCAAGCAGAGAGATGATAAGTGTACCTAAGCTCCTTTCTCAGCTGCTCTGCAGATTTCCAATCTCGTTTAGACGTGTGTCATAACTCTTTAATGTGCTTCAAAGCTCACACCCTTTTCGCCTGTATGGATAACGATGGGAGCAACCATTGTCATCAGTAATCCAAAGGCTCCCCAAAAGGGGTTGCCGTAAACCTCCTCATAGCGACTTGCCTGTTGGGCAACGGTAGACGTCTTCAATTTCGCATCAAGGAGATTCATTAATTATCCACCACCAGATCACTTTTAGCAGCCCCTCTGATTCCTTCCTCCTTAGATTGAGAATGAGCCCTGAGATACTCCAAAACCTATCCTCAAACTAGGTGAGTGGGTGTATATTCTCAGAGAATGAGGGGGTTAGCCTTCTTATTTGCTTAAGGGCTAAAGATTGTCAAAAACCATCTTCTTAACCCACTGCAAAGAGGGTTCGATTTTGAAGTGTGGGATCCAACACCCCCAATCCCGCTTGTCCCTTTGGTTAAATAATTGCAATTCGGGTCACGATTGAAATGGCTTTATCAAGTTAATGGAAACCCCTCCAGAAGAAAGTCGAGACTTGTCTCTGAAAAGATTTGGTTTGTCCCTCACTAATTGATCATAACGTAGATTTGTACCAAATAAATGCAGGGAAAAAAATAATAATGATCAGGCTCATCCAAAAAGTGAGGTATGCTGATTTTTCCACAGATTTATCTTATGCAATGCAGGCGTGGTTATCCAATTATCATTGATGATTGGTTTTCCCTGTTTTGTAAGTGAAAACCCTAGGACTCAATCTGGTGCATCAAACGGAATCCAATTGACTTTGGGTTGATTTGGAGGTCGGTCCCCATTTGAATGAATCCACAAGCCCTATATTTTACTTTCGCAATTAATAACCATGTTTTGAAATCTGGGGTAACTTATCCATTAAGAATTTAATCTCCTTCATGTTTGATTCAGACGTTTTCAACATAATAGTGAGATCACCTGCAAACATTAAACTGATAGGAATCGTCTCCTTTGCTATGTATAGATACATAATCGTGTA
Organism: Chara braunii; assembly: GCA_003427395.1. Classification (NCBI taxonomy): domain Eukaryota; kingdom Viridiplantae; phylum Streptophyta; class Charophyceae; order Charales; family Characeae; genus Chara; species Chara braunii. Next base: position 1,094,432 of record BFEA01000196.1, on the reverse strand, counting down.
AGATAATGATGGATCTAGGTTTAGCTACTAATGCTGCCATTATTATCAGGAATAGAAAAGGAGTCACATGATTCCTTTGCCTAACAAACCTTTGCAAATGAATCTTTGGGGAAAGAGGACCATTGATTTGTACATGTGTCGTGGTGTTTGAGTATAGGATACTAACCCAATGTCTTATGTTATGTCAAAAGTTCATCTTACTGAGATATGCAACATGATCACATGTCTTTTCAAAATCAATAAACATAAAGGCTGCACTTTGTTTAGATTGACGCGTAAGTCTAACCATCTCATTGATTAAAAAAAACATATAGACTCAATAGAGAAAGGCGAATAATATGAACCATCACGGTAATTAAAAAAAACATATAATTCTTTAACGAGCAACTTATATACCACTGCAAGCAAAGTGATCAGTCGATACTTTCAGATGTTAGATTCCCCCTCTTTTTATATAAAAAAGTGAGGACCCCTTAACGCATCATTTCTCGCACATTCCTCGATTCAATGACTGAATGGAAAAACTTCATTAAATCAGATGAAAAGTAAGGCACACAGTTTCTCAAAACTCCTTAGGGAGACCATCAATATCCGGAGTTTTGTCGTCCTCCATCTTCAAAAGAGTTCAAATTTCCTCTTTGATCAATGTCGTTTTTAGCTAGGTTACCTGATCGGACGTCCAGGACTTGTCCGCTCGGACAACCGATCGGACATCCTCCCCTGGCAGATTGTGCGAGCCCGAACGGCAAAAAAAAAAAAAAAAAAAAAAAAACGTTCAAAAAATCTGGAAAAAAAAACTATGTTACGCAGAAAACATAAACTGAACAATTTTTGTCTTGGGATGATATCGAAATTCGTTGTCAAGTTTAAAATAGAAAATAAAATTAAGGGCACCCCCAATTTTTTTTTAATTTTTTTCGTGCATTTAATTGCTAAAAATGAAGTTGTCTGGGCCCGGAGGTCCGGGACTCCCCGGACTGTCCGCCCAGGACGTCCTGCCATCGGACAACTGGTAACATAGCTTTTTAGGTGTTTTGTTTACGTGTTGGTAAGGAATTGCGTTAAAGGAACAAAAAAATCCTCAACCGCTAGCTTATCCTCTATTTGCTTAGTTGGATCCTTAAATGAAGTGAAAAATTATATATCTTATCCTCAAACTTTCTATTGAAAATGAAGAGATAGAGGATTCCTCTAAGTCAAAAAATCTGCAATGCTCATACGACGCTAATGTATTTTTACTAGAGCAAAAAATGAAGCATTCATTTATCCCTGCACTCACTGACGGGATGGTTTTGCCAGCGGTGTGAAATAAAATTCAAAAGTTGTTTTTTAAGTTCTTTGATATCATTTTGATTTAGATCGTTTGGTCATGCGTGTAGTTCATAATTCAGAATTTGTTCTTGAATGTTCATTTTTTGAAGCTTATGACTCTTTGTTAGGAACTTTCTAGTACTCATTACATTTCACGACCATAAACACTACACCATTAGTAAACCATGATGTAATTTAGTCTTGTTTATCTTTAGTTGTATACCACTAATCCCAAACATTCTTGACGTGTGGACAAAATCGATGTTGAAAGAGAAAGGATGTATAAAGTTTGTAAAAACTCTCTTCTTTAACTACCATTTCGTCAAAATTAACATTTTTTATTTTTTGAACGAAATTGAAATTGAGCAATGCTGGACCCCTTGGATGTACCAGGACTAAGCTTGAGACAAGATACATTCAAGGGGATCGCCTGGATGTATCTGATCTCAAGCCAGGTCCACATACATCCAGGATTTCAGGGGGTCCAACGTTTTAAAAATATCGGCCCCTTAGGAGCAGCAAAATTTAGACGAGTTTTCAGCCCAAAAAAAAAACTCAATTTTAATTTCGTTGAAAAAATTAAAAATGTTCATTTTGACGAAATGACAGTTGTTTGATCTAATTTATTTTTAAAGGTTAACAAGACTGCACACATTTTGTAGTAGACCCTGTTTTGGGGAAAGAGCAGTCCACTGCAGCGCTCAATCCAAATCATTTAATATCCTAATCAAATTGATTTGTAATCCAGTCTGAAGCGGGTGTCACTATTGCGGATACACGTAAAAAAACGTTATTGTAAAAAGATCTGACGACAAGTATCAAACAATTTTTCAGACTCACCCAACTTTCGGATGGGTATTTTATCCTGCTTTATGTATCGTGTACATGGAGAGGGTATCCTCCATTGATTTAACCATCTATCAATTGCTGCATTGAAGTCCCATGTCAGAACGAGTGGTATTTCCTTAGGAGTTCAAGCCCGCATTTCTTGAAAGAAATGAACCCTCTTTTGAACCACGTTAGGACCTTAGATGTTGACAATAGAGGCAATTTCTAGTTCAAGAATTACGAAAGCAAACAGTAGTCTCTCCCATTCTTTATCTTCCACCCAATACGCAATTTTTGCTTGGAAGTTTGGTGGGATTCATATAGCCACCCCTCTTGAACCACTACGTGGGGTCGAGAAATGGACTTTCTGATAAGGTCAGATAGTGTTATGAGCACAAATATGCACTTGTGAATTGGTAAGGTGAGTTTCCTGAACACAAATCAAATTTGGTCACCCTCTCCTACCAACCCTCTTAAACTGTTTTATTAATGCTCTTCTATTAGGTGCATCAATCGTGGCCAACCCATTCACATTATGTGATCTCAAGATCAGGGTCAACAACCCTGGTAGCCTAAGTTAAATGATCTTAAAAATTAAAATCATGTCAGCAACCCTGGTAGCCTGGTGCGAAGCAGGATTCCAACTATACATTCATATAAAATTATAAACTACCCCAAGAGACAGTTTATCCTGCAAATGAGTTCAACTGCCATTATCAAACTTGGAGGAAGATTGCAAGACCCCCCTTCGTGAGATAGAGTAAAGGAAAGCTACGACATTGAAAATTGACTATAACGAATTGACGTTAATTTTCATATATTTTTCGTGAATCATACTGTTTTTTTTAGATTTTTCATCACGTTGGAGAAAGTTTTTTTTTTTTTTTTTTTTTTTTTCCCTTCACCGATCCTTGCACAGTAGGGCCGAGTGGTTAAAGAAGGTGACCCGGGCGACCCGGGCACATTCTCATCCTTCCAAGTCATATACCTTATCTTGACTATTTGCACGTTACTTACGATATCAATAATGACTATTAGCACATTACTTTCGACATTAAGAGGACTATTAGCACGTTATTATCCTTCCAAGGCATATGACTTATCTTGGTTTTAATTGGCAAGATCAAATTACCGATCGATAACTCAATGCTTTACAATATTTAGAGCATGTTGAATATTCAAAACAATCATGAAAGAGATATAATGAACAGTTGAGTATGTAAGGTATTTATTTCCTATTTATCAATAATTACGCACTCACGAACCTCAAACCACCACTCCTCTCACCAGCCTATAGTCAATTTTCTGGGGAATTAGGGTCGTGAACTGCGTGGGTCGGTGACCAAAAAAATAAATAAATAAATAAATAAAATGAAGTTGTGAAAAAGTCGGCGTGAGGTTTTCAATTCAAGCGCTGCAGTTTTGATCTTCTTTTGTTTTTTTTGTAGGAAAAAAAAACACATGGTGAACCTTGCAGCACAACACGGAAATATACACCACAATCATCCATGTGTGTCAGGGGCAGTGGATTGAGGCACGAAATGCGGTGACACCTGCAGTTACGGAAATATACACCACAATCATCCACCTTGTATTACCGGTAGGCCGAAGGTGAAATACTAATATCGACCTACCAGTCCCACTTACTTTATGACATCAGGGGTAGCGGTGGTTTAATTTGGCATTGCTTATTTTACGAAAATTTTAACAAGGTGTCATTTTTCATAATTTGAGTTTTTTTTTAATATTCACAATTAAAAAATATTAAGAACTTTGATGGTAGCATTACTATAGGTGACATGGGCATCCTCCGGTCATGCCAACCCCACAAATGACTTTGGTCTATTAGTGGGGAGCTACATTTGCTGGAAATAGGTTAAACAAAAGGGTCATTACTCAACTTAAACTTTGAAAACTGGACAGTGTGGATTTAATTGAGACGTTCACCTTGAAAGACCCCATGGGGGATGTGAGATGAGCAGTGAGTGCTCGGGAGGCCATTGGTGTGGAGGGGCCAACCCCAATGGGTATGGTGTGGCATCTAATTGGTGCCCCTCTGCCACCTTTTGTTCAGGGTGTGTACCGTTTGATATCTTCCAAAGACAAGTTGTGAGATAAGAAAAGGATTAGGGAAATCAGATCGGTGACACATCGGGAATAATGCCTCAATCCTGGTTCAGTCGTTGAAGACCAAATGATAGTCCTTGGTGATACGTTTATGTGATCTTTACTCCTCCCCGTGGTCCCCCTTCCATACCACCGGCCCCTTCCACCCACCTTTGTGCCCTCCCAACCAATCCTTATTGAAGGTTGAAATGGTTTGTAGAATGTTCTTCACAGTGTTTAGCAAAGCATAGTTCTCCTTGAAAGTTCGCAAAAAGGGTGTGAGTTTCATTTCAATTTGTTGTTTAATTTGTTTTGCCTAATCCTCACCCTTGATCCCAATACCCTCTAGTGCCAAGGTGCATCTTTGGCACCATCAATCCTATAATACTGAACGTTGAACCAACCCAAAGATGTCCTTTGTGAACGCGTCAACATGTAAATATGGCCAGTCGCCTGTCAGGATGGCACACGAGTCTTATGGCCGGTTGGGGTTGTCCACTGTTTTCCGCAATGTCCTGTTACAGGAGGACCGTGCTTGTACACTAGAGGAAAATATGCTTTGTGGTTTGCGCCCTCTTTCTTGATAAGAAATTATGAAGGCACCGTTGACAACACGATAGAGCCAACGCCCCCTGTTCCAGGTTGGTGTGATCTATCAGCCAACCCTCAAGTTGTTTTCCATTGCAGAGGGGTAATCTTGGTTGGTATGCATTTTTGCTCTTGTGACCAGCGGATCGGTTCGAGCAACGATCCGATTATGTTGAGTTGCCTCATTCATCTATCATTAACAACGTCTCTCAATTTTGTTTTTCATTGCATTTTGTAGGTTGCATGAATGTCCAGATTATGCGGATGTTTTATTTATGGGGCTCGGTTTCCTGGTCCCTGTGGATTATACCATCCCTATTCCAAGGGGATCCAATGGTAAGAAATAAGGGTTTTCAACTCGAAGGTTTTTTGTTCCTCCCTTTCTTCGAAAAGCGGCATCTTGTACATCTAAGCTTTGTTATGCCACTCAAACGGGGGTTCATTGCCTTTTAACAATCCGTCATATTGTAACACGTAGTATTTCACCAAGGCATGATCTTGACACACTAGGTGAATCCTTGCAACCTAGTCTACTTCCTCTTTCAAGGCAATATAGTCCCCTTCTTCCAGTATTGGTCGCTTCCTCAGAATGTGGTACGAGGCAAGAACTAGGGTTTTGAACAGGGCTTCTATATTGTCTTATATATGCTGGCAATATCTTAAGCTCTTCGCGAGTGTTTCCCTTAGAATCCAGTCTTTATTTTTCCTCATCCCAAAGCTCCGTTGCTCAAGTGAGGCCACGCTTAACCCACCCCTGTCGAGGGGAGAGCATGACCCTTGTGTGTCAACCAGTGATCCACCAGTTCCCAAATAAGGGTTGTCTACCCACCTCTTGCCATCGCTCCGGTGGAGCTCGGTTTTGCAGGATGAGCCACCTTCCGGTTTTGATCGGGTTAGGTTAAATGTTGCTTCGGGGCATAGTATATTCACTATTCGTTTCAGTTTCCTTTGTGAAACTCAGCCTGGCAAGGGAAGCCACCTCCAGGTTTTAATCAGGTTGTCCTAGATGTTGTTTTGGGACAGAGTATATCCAATGTTCTGCCCGGTTTCCTCCTGGTCCTTAAAGTGCGACTTTCGGCGTACCATTTAATATCGGTCTTATAGCCACGCTTGTGGGTGTATTGACTGGGGTGCCTTGGGTGTGAGATGGGTCAGTTATTATAAGGTCAGGGGGCTCCATAGGTTATATGTAGAGAAGATGAGTTTCTTCACCTATTGAAGTTGGTTGTAGGTTGAATCACAGAGTTTCAGACTACACGACTGATGGTGTTCCGACTAATCTGTTCCCCCACCATAAGAGAGCGGTAATTTTTTTCTTATGAGGTTTGATACTTTCCTCACTCAATGGCGATAAAACCGATTTTTGTACCACAAAGATGCAAAAAACACGTTGATGATAATGAGGGTTCACCCTAAGATAAAGGTGTGTTTATGGCCACATTTAGCAAGTTCTAGCAATGTTGGCTGACTCACCCATTCATCACTTGTTTTGGGTTTACTATATGTCGTGATCAAAACTCATAGGACCCTCACAAGTGCCTCTACCAGGAGCCAACTTTCCAAAGACCTCTCACCTAGTAATAGATCCACTACCCCAGGGTGTCATTGCCCCAATTGACTATCATGTTTGTCACTCTACAAAAACGGTCAATCAAATTTTGAATGTCTTTCATGTTCCTCTTTGTAGCATTCACCATTATTATGAGGTCATCTGCAAAGAGGGAACACACCGAGATTGCATTTTGCAGGATCCATGATATACTCGTTCGGTTAACATCTTTATTTTCGTAAAATTTTCGATAAGGGCTCCATGATGACAAGGAATAGAAATGAGGGTTGGTTGATTGGCAGGAAATGAGGGTTGGTTGATTGACCGTTCAAGTGTCACTATGAGTGTCAGGTTATCGTTGATTTGCACCCTCGTGGTGACATTCCGATAAAAATATTCTAAAGCAAATACCAGAGTTAATTTTTTCTATATATTTATTCACATGGCCGTACACTTTTCGAAATCGATGAAAATGAATGTTCCTTTTTGTTTGGATTGCCGCGTGAGTTTGAACATTCATTGACCACTAAACTATTTTCTTTGATGTTTCAATTTCTCATGAAGCGTGATTGGGACAGGTGGATGATGTCTTTCATTACTCCTATCATCTTATTTGCGAAGACCTTGGATAACAACTTGTAGAGCACTATGGAAGGGTGATGGGTCTATATTTTTTAATATTTATCCCGTCCTCTCTCTTAAAGAGGAGAGATAAGTCCACACATGTTGTAGACCAATAATAAAGCGTGATGAGTCTTGCCACTTTTCTTACAGAGGAGAGATAAATCCATTTGTCTCACAAATTCTCTCATCTTCCTCTTTCTCCACACTTCACTGTGAAAGCTCCTCAAGTTTTTTTTTTTTTTTTATGCTTACAGGACCTACCCCAACCTACCTCACCGATCTTCTTCCTTAGTGTAACACCTGCTTCCCCATCTACGGGGGGCATTTGTTGGCCGTATCTCGGATGTATCGGACAATAGTCGCATACACCAACGCTAGGCTAGGACAACACCTCCAACCCTAGTTGAACCACTGACACTATCAAACGAGCCTTGCTGCACGGGTACCTTGGTCACTAAGCTTGATCATCCTATATTTTGTTTTCCTTATGAGCACCACCTGGGGTTGGTCGGACAACTAACATTCCATAGAGTCACCCCTAGGCAGTGTCTAGTGGTCCTACTTTGACCAAGGTCTGACCTAAGACAACCCATGACCCAATCCAGACAACATGTTCCTAGCATAGCCTATTATTGCCATATTAGGTGTTGTGTTATTGTTGTGGTTAGTTGTCTGGTTCATATTGAGGGGGCCGTTATCGATCTAGTAACCCGCACCAGTTCGTCGCAGGGGCGATTCATGTCACGGAAAACCTCCGGCTCACCCCCTTTGCACCCTCCATTGATTATTAGTCATAGGTTGTGAACCAAGGCTACTCTAAGACTATATGTTTCCTCGGAACCACCCTAGGCAATATTTTACCTAAGCCAGCTCTAGACTAGTTTGTATGCCTATCGGGGTTATGTTATGGTTGGTATGGGTACCGCTCCAAGCAAGTTCTGTTCAAGCCAGGTCATAGATTTCATCTTAAATTAAAAAAATGGTATATATATATATGGTTAAAACCAAACAAATAAAAAACTTGACTTCCAATTTTGGGAACTAAATGTTTCCAAGGAGCTATCCAGGCAGTGTCTTACCTAAGCCAACTCTGTGTGCAAGTCTAGACCAGCTTGTGCGCCACTTCAGGCAAGTCTGGAGCCGAATGTTTCCAAGAAGCCACCTTAGGCAGTGTCTTACCTAAGATAACTGTAGACCAGCCCGAGTACCTATCGGGGTTATATTATGGTTGGATTGTGTGTTATTATTGTGAATATATATATGCTCACCAACCTTTTACCCTTCCGATTGTTATTGGACAAGTAAGAGGATTCCCTCCCCCTCCGAAAGATTATTTACTCTTCTCTCCAAATCCGATATCGGTTCTACTAGACTCCCCCTCCCTACAACGGGGGTTACTACTACGTCGACCCGGACTACCTCCCCCTGAAGACAAGTGGCGAACACAAGCACCATGCTAATACGAATGTATCCCCAACAAAGGTGATCTTCAAATTGAAAGCGTAAAAGCAGATAATGCAAACAACTTATAGTTTAAGCATGCCTAAAATGGATACCCATCACCCCCCTTTTTCGTCTTTTGCCCACTTTATTACTTCGAACCTAGATTTGGGCAATCTCGAAATTAGTACCGTGACAGAATAATGTGACGTGACTATTTTTGGGATTGTATCAAGACCTACAGGGGGATGATCATGTTGAATGAATGAATTATAAAACTTCTAAAAGTCAAATTGAATGTTGATGTGAGAATTCAGGTCGTATTCAGGGATGTTTGTTGAATTGTTGTGTACTGTAACTATTGCTTTCACATGGGACTTTCGTAAGAATCCTAATGTCCATTTGGATAGGGGACGACAGAGAGTGTCGTTCATTGAATGTTGGTAAAAACTCTCTGGCTTAGTTCCGGACGGTTGCTTGATAGATTATACAAATGAAGTTTGTATTCTTATCTTGATTAAGAGGGACGTGAATGTCGCTCCATAGGACTCATTCATGGACGATAATAGTATTGAGCAGTCGCCGGTGAGATGCTGTCGGGACTATTCTGATTGTAGTGTCCTCAGGTTGGATAAAGCCAAATGGAGGAATTATAGGGTTCTGGAAAAATACCTGTCGGAAATTATATCTGGTATCATTCCAATAAAGAATGATTGAATTTTAGACTACGGAGGGAATGACTTGGATTCTGGTATAAGCTTTGGCCTAATTGTGATTGGGAGAATTTTGTTATTATTTTTACAAAGGAGTTCCATAAGAATCCAGACAGACCTATATTATTTGTTAATATAGGGTGAACAACGGGGACGTCGTTCAATGGGGCATGAGAATGTTGTCGGGGCAAATACCCTGACAGAGAAATTTGCCGGTGTTTTTTCAATGTTGGACGCCGTCCGACTTTTTCGTTGGATTGAGGGACTTGATGATGCTAACGTTTGCCAAAATTTTATTCAGACCAACTCTATGACCGAGAGACTTGAATTTCTCGTGACGTCGTTGACGTCTCATCAAAATAGCAGTAGTTGGCAGTACGACCTGTCATCCACGATTCTCGACAGGGCCGCAGGGGTACGGGGTCGTGGAAAGACTGAAGCTAGGCTATTCTATCTAAAAGCCTGACGCGCGGCTGTTAAGTCGCGCGATTCAGGGCCTAAGCGGGCTAAAAAAAGATTGTTGCGACGAGGTTGGAACCGCAACCTGAAGGGATATAGGAAGTTTTTTTTTGGTCCACGGGTTTTTTTTTCGAGGACCGGGGGCGATGGCGTTATGGCCTACTTAGTAGGGCAGTTGTTAAGGCCGTGGGCCGCCAACCTAGTCAGTCAGCCACGGTAACAGGCGGGCTTACACAACCTGCTAAGCGCTGAAGGGAGGTCTGCTGGGCATCTATGCTCTTCATGTAGAAAGGTTGTTCCTCTCTAAGCGTGAGAAAGGAGCTAGCCCAGTAGGTACCATTGTCAGAGTACTACCCCTCTGACTCAGGGATCGAGCCCGACAACAAGCAACTAGGCTAGCTCCTTTTGCTGAGAGTTGCCCGGTCCCCCTTCCCTTGATGTGACGAGGTTGATTTCAACCTCGCGATCTACCAGATCGCGCGGCCGAAATCGACCGTGTGGGTCAGTTTGGCCCTGCGCAAGGATGACACGCATAAATCGAGAAATGGTCCGAATCCCAGTCAGGATTCGAACTCCGGTCTGTATGTCAACAGTTTGTCGGTGTATCACAAATATAAAGTAAGCGTTGACATAGGCCAACGGTTTTCATTTCTGGAAAAAAAAATAAAAAAAAAATAAAGAACTAAAAAGTATAGCGCCATGTGGCGCACTTTGAAGTGACTGGGGCTTTTTCAGTCCTAGTAAATCAAACAGTCGCCCTTGAAACGGGCGACCATTTTTATTTTATTTTTTCAGAAGTGAGTTCTTTTTTTTGTTAGATTTCGTTTTAGATGTTTTTCTTTAGATTTTCTTCTTAGAATTTATTTAGATTGTTTTTCTTTCTTTTTGTTGTTCTTACCTGGTTGTTAGGTGCCCGTTCGTTCGAACGAACGGAGAAGTATGCCTGTGTTAGACTGTTTCGTCGGACTTCCACTGACTCATCAGGAGGCTGAACCTCGACAACCATTGACAAAATGGCAAAATCGAATGAATCAGCCGCATAAACGCGGCTGTATTTGGGCATGACGGGGGGGTCACACACACACACACACACACACACACACACACACACACACACAGAGAGAGAGAGAGAGAGAGAGAGAGAGAGAGAGAGAGAGAGAGAGAGAGAGAGAGAGAGAGAGAGAGAGAGAGAGAGAGAGAGAGAGAGAGAGAGAGAGAGAGAGAGATGTGATTGGGTTAGGCTATTTCGTCGGACTTGCACGGACTCATCATGGGGCTGTGCCCCGACAACCCATCTGTGGATGGGCAAAGGCGAATGGAGGCGCCCCGTTAAGCAGCTACATACGGGGCAGGTAAGTTGGTTCCATTTTTTGTTGTTTTTGTTTTTTATTTTAATTTATTTTTTTTTGTGTCCTTGATTCCCCCCCCCCCCCTTGAAAGTTGTGGGCGTGAACAGCTGCGCCCGTTCCTGATTGAAAATGGGCAGCAGTTGTTTACTGTTGCCCGAACCTGGCATTGTAGGTGCCCAGGAGCGGGCATATGTTGAAGGGGGCAGGGGTGGAAAAGAAAAGAGGGACGAAAAAAAAGAGGAAAAAAAAAAAAGAAGAAACGTCGTGGTTTTGGTCCAAACGTCGGGCCAGATGCAGGGCCAGAAGCATCTGCATCCTGATGAGACAGCACTGCTGAAAATGGCTTGGTACAGCCATTTCTGGACCGCGTTTGGCCGCGGGTGAAGGCCAGATGCATTACTACGGCCCAGAACTTGGTTCCCCTTGGGGAACATCAAGTTTTCTGGCCCTTGATCGTGATTTAGATCAAGGGTCAGACCCTATTCCAAGTTTTGGCTGGGGGCAAAGCTGCTGCTCTTTGCCCTCAGCTGGCTATAAAGGAAGCCAGCAGCCAACCAACCAGCATTCATTCGTGGTTGATGCTGCTGGCATTCCACTTGAGTGGAGTGTTGGTTGTTTGGAGGAGGAGCTGCTGGCTGAGGGTAGAGAGTGGAGGTCTGCATGAGGATTGGGGTTGGAGGATGCCATAGCCACCACCTCTGCGAGGAGGGGGAAGGCCGCAGGAGTGGTGTAGTTGTGGCATAGCTGGAGGAGACGCGTGCTGCCATAGCTATGGCGGCAGCAGGTAATTTCTTTGGGAGTGAGGGAAAATGTTGCACGGCGGCAATAAGTTCTTGTTGATATACTGCGGAGGCGCTGCCAAATGTTTACGGCGGTGACACTGGTTTTAACGACAGTAGTGTGGAAGCGCTGTCGAATTTTACGGCGACAACACTGTCGGGCGCATCGGTCCGGCACCACACGCGGCAGCGCAGGACCCTCTCGGCCGCGTCACGCAGGAGTTGAACCAACCTCGTCACAAACACACAAATGGAGCTTCCTTAAGCCGCTCCGACCGATTGCGCCAACCATACCTCTCGCGAGCCCCTATGACAGGATAGGGCCTATGCGAGGCACGAATTACCTCCACCTTACGGGAGTTGTCACCTCCCTTCGGTGGGCGTATCCCCGCCGAGCTACCAGTCCACAGTACGAAAGCTAATCAGTTGCAATCGCAGAGGTGGACCAGCCAAGGGCGTTTCTCGTTCGCTGTAGCATAGGGGGTACGCGCGGTAATACGCCTCTATCGGACCCACACGCGAACCGACATCTTGGGGGGCTGAAGTCCCAAGCGCGGCCCGTCGTCGGTCGACTAGGACATATCCCACACACCACGCGCACACCACTTTAACAACCACAGGATAGCAACACACACACACATACGCACGAAACGACACAACACGAACAACGCTACACAAACAACGCGACAACCCTCCTAGCCCCTCGGTAGCCATCCCATAACTTTTCGATACGGAAATCTGATGGGCGTAGCGCGTGAGACTTGATATAAGACCGCGCGGACGCAGGGCTAACTCATATCAACTCGCAATGCAAGCGTACGCAAGCAGTCGCAATAACGGCGTACTATGTAGTACCCATACTCACGTGGCCCTCGTTAATCTCGAGGGTCGCGTTCGACACTCAAGTGTCGCCTTGAGGGTTAATCTCTCGACGAAGGACAACCGCCAAGCGCGGTTGAAGACCACACACCCTCTTCTGCACTCTGTGCACAGTGGGTGGTACACAGGTCCATACCTGTGGTGGTAGTCGTTTCTTGCAGCCCTGGGGATAAGTCCTACCCCAGACCTGGGCGAAAGTTAAGGGGTTTGACTTTGACGGCTGCCACGGACTACAACGTCCAACCATAAAAATTTCCAACAAGCAAAGGGTAAAAGGGGATCTCCCTTTTCTCTCAAAGACGTAGTCTGGTTAACCCTTACGCACAATTACAGTAGGTCTCTCAAATACTCAGGGTACTCGTACATATATAAGGGTTGATTATATAGGACGATCACTTCTCACAGTCACAGTGGAGCTCCTCTCAGCCATATATGTATGTAATCGCAGACAATCACATCCAGAGTCCGAACGACAATCGCACATGCAATCGCATCAAAGATTCATCCAGAAGTCCACGCACTACACGGGTTCAACTTCAACCATTCATTGCACTCATACCCCTCGCTTTAGCCATACAAGCCTCACTCGTGCAACTCTTAAATAAATACTCAGTACTTTTGTTGGATGACCATTCAATAAAGTCCGGGTGAAAACACAACAAAACAGTTCAATCACAAGGCTAAAGCCTTTAGGTTGAGTGGCAGGAGTGGATTGGAGTAGAATCGTAAACCGACGAATCGGCAACCGACATGTTATCAGTGATAACATAAGATGATCCTCAGGGGATCAAGCTGAATCTAGTCATGATCTTGAATCAGACACCCCAAAGGACCTGTAACATAAGATAGGTCAAATGCCCAAGCTTAATCATCAGCATATGGAGGATAAACCTCCATAGCACATTCTCACTTCAAAGTTACCGGCCAACTAAGTCCAAGCTTACCTCTAAGCCAGTGCCCAAAGCAAAGGTAGACTAATGACAAAATTTTCTCTATTCAGGGTGGGTCGTCAGAATTGCCACCTGTCAAAATATAATCTAACTCCTCTAAAAACAAGAAAATTTCGGCAGCGCTTCCCGTAGGAAAAGTGCCCTCTCAGAATTTATATAAGCCCAAACATGAAATCAGAAATAACCCTTGACTTTTCAAAGTCCAATTTTGTCTAACTTCCTGAATTAGCAAAAATTTGGGCAGCAGTCCCTTTAGAAAAGGAGACTTCCCAGATTTTTACTAAGCCATATATGAAACTTAGACAAGTTGAACTTTGAGACGTCATAAATTTGACTAACTCCCTGAATAAGTAAAAATTTGGGCAGCACTCCCTTTAGAAAATGAGGCTTTCCAAATTTTTACTAAGTCAGATCTACAGGAAAGACAAGTTGAACTTTGACAAGTCAAAATTTGACTAACTCCTTGGATTCGTAGAAATTTCGGTCGGGCTTCCCGTAGAGAAAGTTGCTTACCAAAATTTATACAAGGCCAAGTATAACAAAAGATCCCAGAAAATACGAGAATTGACCTAAGTAAAAATAAACTTAGCTCAGAAAATGCAGGAATTGAAACTAACTCTTATCGCTCTAGCACATGGCAAGCAGCTAAATCAACTACCTATCAAGTTGAAACTCAGATCATGTAGCCATCTCACTCAGCCACATGCAGGTCAAACCACAAAGGTAAGTACTCTCGCCATCCCAAGGTATACCTGAACAAACAATAGTTCATGGTCTCTCAATGATTTAGCCCTTTATACCCATCTTTACATAAGGCATAGGCGAGGCCGCCTGAACTTACAGAGCGCGCCCAGCTTAGCCAGGCCTAGAGTCAGAATACCTAAACTTATAGAGCGTTCTGACTTGGCCAAATATACACAAACAGAGGGCACAACTACTTTTCTCTTCTTTGGGCACATGACTAGACCACTCTAGTCGCCCTGAACTGTTTAAAGTATCCAAGTTATTTATACTTGTCTTCACCTTTGTCTTCTAAGGCTGCACATGACTGAACTAACTTAAGTTCAGTCTGCCCCAGTTTACCACCAGTTTTATTCTTAGTTATATTGTCTTCAAGTTGTGATACGGCTATAGTTAGACCACCTAAACTTATAGAACAGTCTGATTAGCTCGTTCTGAGATAAAATAGTAGTAAGGTATAATCAAGTTATAACCATTGGGTTCCAGCATGTGCGAGGCTTTGAGCCAGACCCCCTGAACTTACAGAAGGGTCTAACTCTCTGCCAATTTAATTTCTCTCTGAATCATCATGTGTGTGGCATCGAGTCAGACCCCCTGAACTTACAGAAGAGTCTGCCCCTTTGTCAGGTTCCTTTTTTTTTAAATAAAAAGCAGGAAGAGGTTGAGCCACCTAAACTTATAGAACAGCTCAGACCTCCTCGTTCAGAACCAGATAAACATAGGAAAACCCAAAATAAACAAGGCGACCAAGGCATCTGAACTTACAGAATGCACTTGGTCCCTGAAAAGTCAACCACAGTCAGTCCTCACAAGTCAGAGCAGTTAGGCCACCTAAAATTATAGAGCGGCTCAACCCTCCATGAGCAATCAAACCCCCTAAACTTATAGAAGAGTCTGACGCTCCATGCAAACCAAAATAAGCAAGGCACTGAGTCTCCCCAAACTTATGGGGACTTCCCAGCCTTAATGACCCTATCAAACCCTCAATCAACATAGTCCTCCATCCTGCCTTCCCCAAATGCAGTTTTTTTCAGCAATCTGAATTCACACAATCAATAAAGCTGAAACTGAAACTTGAACAGACATTCCTTTACTTAGTCTTGTTCAGTGTCCTGAAAGTCAAAAGATAAAGTAGGGCTGCACTCCATATATTCAGTCAGCGATGCAATGGGAGATACAAGTATGGGTTATAATCTGGGTTTATAGAGGGAAAGCAAAAGATTACATGTTGGATCCCTGCCTCTAGAACCCCTCCTGAGTTCCGGCAGAGCTCCCGCAATCGGTGGGCTGACTCCCCACAGAGTCTTGCTGCGGTCCTACGGGTTGCAATCCCGCCTGCCGCCTTCCTCTCAGAACCAAAAGACCAGACTTAGAGTAAGAAGGATAGAAAGAGAAAGTTTTAGACTCTCAGATCCAAGAGGGGTGTACTCAGGCTCGCGAAAGAGGGCCTTGATTCCTCGATTCGCCTGAGGGCCCCGCAATGGTGGCCAATCAACAGCAGCCGCCGGTTAAACTGAAGCCAAGCTGTTGAAGTCAACACTCTAACAACCTCCTAGTTCGCAGCAATATCCCCCTTTCGCAACCAGTACTCCATGTTGTAATAGCAGCCTCCCTTGCCATCCAATCACCCCCTTCACATCATACCTCCGCCCCCAGCCAGAGCCTTAGCAGTGGCACCTGCAACAGCAACTGTAGCGTACGCGGGTGCCAAACCTGCAGACCACTGACCCTGCAGACTGCCGCCAATCCCAGGTACGTACCACTCTCCTACTCACTCTATTGTTGTCTTATACGCAGGCGCACGCCCCCCCCTTCACAGCGCAGCTATGGCAGACTTCCTTCCCGGTGGCGTTCCTTCACTCGGGCGCCCTGCGGCGCATGGGATAGCGGGTATCGGCTCCGAGACCAGTGCAACCACGCTCTCGCTTGCTTCCTGTGCAGGTGGTATGACAGACTGGTGGCTAACGCCCAAACTTGAGCTCGGAGACACGGCAACTTGGGGCACAGTTCGCATACAGGCTTCCACCAGACGACCGTGGGGCACAGCGCTCAGAACCCCCAGCTTAGCAGTTACACTTAACTCACTGTTCGAGCACACCCGCTCTTACACAGAGGATCACGCTGGATATCCCATACTCTGCATTTCGTACGCCGGCTAATGACTAGCCCCTGCAGCCTAGGAGCTAGCCCATTCCTGTGTCCACGCTCGCTCTCCAACTGACCTGTTTGCACTCGCCTGCGTAGCTGTGTCCGCCCGTTTAACTCGAAGTCTGGTTCTTTCTTACAAGACACCCGGCTTCAGCTTTGACGACGAACCTCCTAGTGATACTGACCGGTCAACACAAAGGGACACACCCTGTCGCGATGCCGGCTGCTACCGGTAAGTTCCTCTCCTCCTTCTACGACCTGCCCGTTGATCTTCCGACTCCCCCTCGCTATTCCCGTCGACAGGGTGCACCAAATCGAATGGATATACCCTTAGTATACGGATAGGTTCATTCTACATCTAACCAGCTATTCCCCCGGTCGCAGCCTACGTTCAATAAGCCAAAAATTTACGCCCTCTTTCCCGAATATAACTTCATCAATGAATCCACAATACCTAAAAACCCCTATCTAACGCTCTTTCCTGCTCGATTCCGTTCATCAATGAGGGGGAAAAACCCATTTTTCTCCCTTTCGTCTTTTACCCCCTCCATAGCCCCGCGCAGTGCCTTTCTCACTTACCCCCGATTCTACTAATCGATCGTCAAAACTAACCTCACCAACAGGTTCGCCCTGGCCAAAAAACCCCGGAGCGAATCTCTCCTCCCCCATTTTCGTCCTCGAACGAGGGAAAACTGCTCATTTCCTCCTCTTCTCTCTTCTCTCCACCATAGCTCATCACGACACTTCTCCCTACTAACTTTTATCCTACTAACCTTTCTCTACAACTGATTTCATAGTCAGATTCGCCCTGGCCCATAACCCCTATTTAGTATCTCATCTCACTCGAATCCATCGAGGATCGAGTGAGGTTCGAATCTTCTACTCCCACCTCCTTCCTTCTCCACCATAGCTCTGCGGAGCTTCCTTCTCACTAACCTCCCAATCTACTAATCTAATCACTAAAACTAACCACACTACCGACTTCGTCCTACACTAAAGCTCCCAAATTGTCTCTTTCCCCGCCCGATTCCGCCAAGAATCGGGCGATCTATACTTCCCCGGCCGCGCTTAGCTCGTCACCCCGTCATCTTGTTTTCGAATGCACCTGGCGCCGCCTGCGTCTAGGTTCATCCACTCCTCCCACTTATCCCCCTAGCGCTGCCCCGTCGCTTCCTAGTCGGCCCCTTCCTACTGTTCAACGCCCGTTCCCCGTCGTCCCTTTCCGCCTGCCTCCACTACTGCCTACTCCGCTCCTCCTCTCTTACCTCGCATGCATCCAGTACGCCTTCCCGTCCGGATTTGCTCACCGTTTTTCACCACCCCGCTTGGCCTCGACGTGTGGGCGCCCGTCATCCCGCTGCTGCTGGCCCTGCGCCTGGTAAGACGTAGCGGCCCGACCCCATCGCCTATCCGTCCGGGTCACTTCCCCCATCGCTCCTTGCTTCCGCCAGTTCTCCCCCCCATAGCACTCTGCTCCTTCTCTGTTGCGCTTCCCCATTCCTCCATAGCTCCATCGTCGTCCTGTTTTGTTTCACACGAACCTAGCAAGGCCCATGTCCAGGTTCTTTCGTCCTTTCTTCTCCTTCACCCGCAGCGTCTGCAACTCTGCCTCGCCCCGCCCGCTGCGCTATTTTCTACCCGCCCCGGCTACGCTCTCGGCTCGCCTCCGCTGCCGGTCACTACAGCCTATGGTCCGAGGGCAGCCCTCTACAGCCTTCCCTTCCCCGCTCCACTTCGACAGTACCCTGCCACCACCTCGGGCTCACAACGGTTGAGCTCCCGAGGGGACAACCTCAATGCGGGATTAAGGGCACGACTTGCTGTGGAGCAGGGGCGAGGGCCCAGGCGGCCTGGGCCTAATGCCGGACTTGGTGATAATAGTAGGCGTCCATATGGGGATTTCTGAAGACCGTCATAGTCGTTGCCCGGGCGTACTTCAGCGCCTTATGGGGCCCGACGCGCATACGCGCACTCGAACCTCCCGCCCGTGCTTTCAAGATCGACAGGATAGGTGAATTTCTGCCGGCACCCCAAACTCACGGGAACCCGAACTCAGAACCGTTTCCCGTAAGTCTGCCGGTGTATCAACCGAACCAGTCCCGTTGGTCTCAGAGCCGATTACCAACAAGGACAAAATTTAATAATAAAATTAACAAAAAAATAAAAATTTAAAACATGGAACTGAATAAAAATCGGTCCGTCGCCCCGCCAACCTTCGATGCTGCTACCTTGTTTATCATGCAGAAGACCTACCGTTGTTGAAGCCGCCCTCCGCTCATACGCATAGGTCATAAGCACGTGCACCAATCAGGAGACAAAAATCTTTTGAATCCTTATTTTAAATCAGACATAAATAAATAAGTAAAAATTTGACCGGCGATCACACCGGCTCTTCAAATATCAATAGATAAAAATCACGCGCGCCTCAAGTCAGCGCGCCCACTCACACTCTATTCTAGTCAACCATCCAGTCAAAGTAAGCGGCGAACAGTGCCGCAACTCGTGCGGTACACTCAAACTTTAAATTAAACTTAATTCCTGTCACTTGCAAAAAACAGGGCGGATACACTTGTAAGGGTATTCGCACCGACAACGCTGGTTTTAACGGCGGTGGTGCGGAAGCGCTGCCGAAATTTTGCGGTGGCAGCACTGGTTTTAACGATAGTAGTGTGGAAGCGCTGTCGAATTTTTGCGGTGACGGCACTGGTTTTACAACAGTGGTGCGGAAGCGCTGCCGAATTTTTGCGGTGACGGACCTGGTTTTACGACAGTGGTGCAGAAGCGCTGCCGATTTTTCACAGCGATGGCGACAATATTTTTGCACTGACAACATAAAGCGGTGGTTGGGCATTGGTGCAGGGAAGGTGCCGCTGAAGTGGTAGTGCGTTTTGCAGTGGCGTGAGCGTGAAGCCACAATGACGTGGTGACATTGGAGGCGAGTGACGACGGCTTTGAGGCGCTATCAAGTTATTGGCGGTGAATGTGTATTGAGAAAGTAATGTGGCAAACGGCTGTCACAAGGGAGTGGTGTGAATCGCCTTGTTAACGACTCGTTGTGGCGATTGTCTTATCTGGAGCGCGATTTTACACGGTCTTCTTGAGTGGGCCGTCTCTTCAACTTCACTTAAGGTTAGTTGATTTACTCAGATTTTCCTTCACACCTGTGTGCACCCACACTTTGTTTGACCTTGTTCATTTTGAATGTTCGAAAGAAAAGGTAGGGGAAAGTTGTGTGAGTCATGCATGTGAATGGAAAAGTCTGACTTGAGTTTGGGATGATATTGTTTTCTTTTCAACTTGTTTTCTTAGCTTGGTGTGCAGGTAGGTAGAGGGATGCCTATAAAGGAGCTTGATTTATGCCTATATGGGACATATAAAAAAATCGTCTTTCTTGTACTTACCCCCTGCCTGCCTGTCAAAGTTAACTTGTTGTTCTGAAGAAGATTTGTTCAGCATGTGTCATAGAATGAATACGATTGAAATAAAGCAGATGAGGTCAAATGGACTGTCTTTTTCTATGATTGACCCTTTCTATCTCGAATGACCCTATCTACCTGTACCTGTCCAAATGATTCTCATTTTCTATCTCCTTTGACTCTTTTCGTCTAAGCTACCCTGAACTTAGGAGGAGTGAGAATAATTGAAAGTTACTTGCGGTGAACACATTTTTTTTCTTCAGGAAGCATCTGGGGCGGGGGTTCGTTGCTTTAGGAGCCGACCCTGTTATCGACCCGGAGTGGACCGTTCTACGGGGGGGGGTACTTTGCCGATTCGGTGGAGACGACACAACTTTTGAGATCCGAGTCTTGTGCTCGGGCGAGGAGGAGGAGTACCTCAGACCGCTTCCTAGAGGAAGAGACATGCAACACTTCAAGCAATGCCCCTGATCAAGAATCATTCACAAAGCAGCCTGTCATCCAAGAAGATTATGAAAGTATGAAGACTGGTGTGAGCGTGTATGATCTTAGGTCAGCGGTTGGTTGAAATGAATGACTTTGGCAGCGCGTCTCATCAAGTCAAAACTAAGGCGGCCGATTACCACATCGGCTGCATAAATGTCGTTGTCGGTAGCCAACTCCATGTTGGCGGTTATATGACTGTTTTGTGGAGTTCGACCTACGGTGGTCGGATTTTATTTTGATCTTGTGTTGTTGAATGTACTGTATGATGATTTAAATCCTTTTAGTTATCATTTCATATTGGATGTGCTATCTACTGACTACGGTCATTTTCTTTTGATGTAATTATATGTGGATATTGTTACTTTCTTTTGACTATGTGTCTAAAAGGACTTGGATTAATGTTGGGTTTCACGCTTGGTTGAGACCGTCCTAGTCGACTGACATTTGCTCCGTACCCAGGAGATCAGCGCCCTAGGAATGGATATCGTTTGAGTTCGCTTGACGTTAACCAAGCGTATTTATACTACAACGAACTAACAAACGCCCTCGCCTGACCTACCTCTGCAATTGCATCTAAAAGTTTTTCTGCGTTGGTCAGTAGCTCGGTAGGGATACGCCCCTAAGGATGGTGACAGCCCCTTAGGGAAAGAAAGCTTATGCCCTGCGGGCACCTATCCTGTCGTAGGGGACCGCGGGATGTACAAATGGCGCACCCGGCTAGAATGGTGAAGGGACGACGCGACTGCGGCCATCTCGGTGGCTCGCGGGATACTTCTCGTCGTTCCCAAGTTGTCTCTTGATTTCGTTTATTTTGTTAAACTCCTGCGTGATATGGCTGGAGGGCTTCGACGCTTTGCAAAAAAGCGGGAGCCGATACGCTCGATAACATCATAATAAAAAATTCAATTGTTGACATAACACGTATAGATTTGTATATCTCATCAGTTTACTTCTCTTTGGATGTTGCAAGCAATTTGACTTGAATTTTTTTACCTCTATGGTTGATTACTCGACCTTCGTGTGACGAGAGGAATTCGGAAAGGAAGACTCTTACTGTTGTTGTGAGGTTGTCCAATGTAATTTTCAAGCCCCTCCATTGTGCTACCCTACATGTCGCTTGATCGTTAAACCACCGGTACTTCCTAAAGTCGTGCCCGTAGACAAAATGTGGCTTTAAGAAACGTACGAGTCAATACAAAAGCGCCCAAATTTATCCGACTATATATGTTTCTAATCTATTTTTTTTTGCGGCCAATAGTTGGGCCAAGTAGTGGTGGTTTAATACCTCCCTATTGTAAGGTTGTTTGACTTTGTTGGCCCAAAATATTGAGAAGGATCCCGATCATGACTTTTTTTGTCTAAGTTTTATCAATTCCCTATGTATGGTTGCATGATTATCCTTATCCCTCATTGGCCTGGTGAGTGCGGGGGCGATTGTTTTTAACCTGCGTAACTTCACAACTGAACCCGAATGCTCGGTACCGAGCCCGAACGTGGCCCAAAATCGACCAAGCCCGAACTTGTTTTTTATATATATAGGGGTTGGGAGACCCCGCGGGGTATTGCTTATCACTCCTGAATACACACACACACACACACACACACACACACACACACAGGTATACGGGACGATTGAGCGTTGACGGGGATGGGTGAGCGGCTCGGGCCGACACAGCGGGCCTTGTAAGAATGAAGTTTTCACTTTTTTCTCGATTCCGCCCGTTTGTGTTCTCCTTTTCTGATCCTTTCCTTCCGTTTCCATTTCTCTGTGGTTCTTTTTGTTTCCCTTTTTTTCCCCCCTTTTTTTTTTCCATTTTTTCTTTTTGTTTCCTTTTGTCCAATATATGCGTTTCTAATTGCCCCTTCCGAGGGAAGCAATAAAATACGTTCCTCCCCGGGATAGGACCGAGGCCCTTTCGTAAGGGGAAGCCGCCCCCCCGGCTCGAAAAAATGGAACAGGTACGGATGGACCTCGGGAATGTCGCGTACGTAGAAGAGGCCAGATCGAGGCTAAGCCATGGATCGATAGCAGCACAGTCCCTTCTCCCCTTTTTTTTTGGGGGGGGGGAGGGGGTTCTTTTCCTTCTTTTCTTTTGTTCTTCTCTCTTTTTTCTTCTTTTTTCGTTTGTTTCTTGTTTTTTTTTGTTTCCCCTTTTTTTTCTCTCCTCTTTTTTTTTTTTTTTTTTTTTTTTTTTTTTTTCCTTAGCTTTTTTTTTCTTACGTAGGATTGTTGTGATGAATGAAAGGATGTGTGGGGAGGCTTTCGTCGGTTTTCCACGATTCCAGATGAAGGGCGGGCTATATTAGGACTTAACGCTGGCGGTACTGTTCATCGGTCTACCGTGCAGTAATTGGTTCTTACAGGTGGTAGGGCACGGTGCGTTCCGGTTCTGCGGGTGCTTGGTGAGGCGACGTGCGACATGGACTTCTTCGCCGACCGGGACCAAGTGGAGGAGCAACCGGAGACGGAAGAAGCGGTAACGATCCAGGCGTGAGGCTCTCTCGTCATTTTTCTGCTACCTCAATCGCACCTCGGCTCCGCGCCATGCAAACCGACGCGATATGCCACGCGGGGCCTACCCTGCTCTCCCCAGGCTCGATCACGCCAACGTTGGGCGCCTGCCTGACCCTCCTGTTTCTCCTCGCCTTGCTCCCTAACATCGCCATAGCATGCTTACTCTCTGCCGCTTGCCTCTCCGAGAGGGTCTTGTTGTGCACTTCCTCTAGGTGCTTTGCGCTGCTGATTGCGTGCACCATCTGCTTCATTTCTTTGTTCTTGACTTGTTGCTGCTGTCTGTTCTTTACGATTGGTGCTGCTTGCGGATTGCGCATACTGGTTGAGTAGCGCGTGACGGGAGCGATGGAGTTGAAGACCGCGACGAGGACGTCTTCTCACGTTTTTTTAGCTTTTTTGTCCTTCTTATCCTTTCTCTCCTTCCTCTTCTTCATATACTCCCTCCCTTCTCCCCCACCACTTGGATTCTGTCCCCCCCTTCCCCCCTCCCCAGATTTCCTCCCCACCCCCATGACCACCGCCCCCACCCCCCACACCCCCCCTCGCCACACTCCCCCTCGCACTTCCACACCCCCTCCACCTTCCAAAGACCATGGAAGATGTCCCCCCCTCTGATGACGCCCCAAATGGCATGGGGTAGAAAAACGTTTCAGGGATTTGCCATGCCCTTCCTGCGATTCGGCGAGATGGTCTGTGCGAAGACAGGAGCACGATTGGCCAGGAGGATAGAGCTGAAGCAGGATCTTCCTTTCCCCGCCCCCCCATTCTCCCTATCTCGCCCAAAGACCTTTCTCCCCCCTATCCTCTCCCCTTTTTTTCTCCTTGTTAGTCGGAGGATTACATGATTGGTACATGGCAACGAGGAATACTGTGGCAATGATTGTTTTGGAACTTTATTGAGTGTTTGTAATATCGTGTGAAGTGTTTCCTTTTTCCTTCTTTTTGGATGATTGTGCTTATCATGGTGTGTGCTTGGAAAAGACTAGTGGGGGACAGGTTGCATCTATGGGCTCACTGGGGGATGTATGGAAGGTCTTGCTTCGTCTTTTACCTTTTCCTTCTTCTTCTTCTTTCTCCGATCTTTTTCTCCTCTGATCTTTCTTCGTCCTCCTACCTTTCTGTTTTTTCCCCCCCCTTTTTTTCCCCTTCGTCCTCTCCTTCCTCCCCCTCCGCCTCTTCCCCCTGTTCGTCCTCCTCGTAATCTTCCTCCTCTCCTCTCTTTCTCCACTCTTTCTCCTCCTCGCTTATTGATAAAAAGAAGGAGGGTATGATGTCGAGGTAATTATGTACATGTTATGTGGGTTGTCTGGGGTGTCGTGCGGAATGGCTCGAATGCAAATATGTTGGACGTAATGATTCCCCGTAGAAAGCAGGTCCTTGCTCGACTCCCTTTTTTCGTCTTGCGCCCCCCTTGCGTGCCCACTTACCTTCGGCAAAACCGGCTTGTCTCGCCCTCACCACAAATGGACACACGATTGGGCCTTACCCTGCCGCGTTTGCAAATCGCCTCCGCGCCTTGCTTCTTGCTTGCGGTGTGCAGACATGGTCGGAGCTGTGCGGGTATGACGTGTCGTGCCCGTACGCAACTCATGCTACACACA
>BFEA01000196.1:1020335-1040511 GCA_003427395.1 Chara braunii | reverse complement strand
GTCAGAACCCCCCTGTTCCACGTCTGAATCCTCCTGTTCCACGTCAGAATCCCCCTGTTCCACGTCAGAATCCCCCTGTTCCACGTCAGAATCCCCCTGTTCCACGTCAGAATCCCCCTGTTCCACGTCAGAATTCCCCTGTTCCACGTTAGAATCCCCAATCCCCTGTTCCACGTCAGAATCCCCAATCCCCTGTTCCACGTCAGAACCCCCCTGTTCCACGTCTGAATCCCCCTGTTCCACGTCTGAATCGTCCTGTTCCACCTCTGAATCCCCTGTTCCACGTCTGAATCCCCTGTTCCACGTCTGAATCCCCTGTTCCACGTCAGGATCCATGCTATTAGGAGCATTACCGGCAATGACTGAGTCCTGGGTTCCACGTCAGGATCCATGCTTTTAGGAGCATGATCGGCAATGACTCAAAACAAAGTCTAAAAGCTCTTAAAAATTTATAAGTCTAAAACTCGGCCACGTAGCGCACCTTTTAATTGTTTTTTTCGTGTCGAACTACTGTTCCACGTCATTACCGTGTTCCTCTGGATCTCATGGTTGTGAGATGCGTTTTGTCCAACTAAGATGGTCATTCTGCTCATCCTTGTCATCGTGGAAAAGCGTTGCATGGCCGTGCAGGGTTAGTAGCATGCATGCGCAATGAATATAACTAGATATCGAGATGGCATGTACTGCATAGTACGTACCAACTTGAACAAAATGAACAGCTGGCGACCGTACTTCTACCTGTCGAATTCCATCTCGAACAAAATGAACAGCTGGTGACCGTCCATGTGCCTGCCCGTCATGTAGTTGTATTTGAATGGTGCCTTCCCGTAATGTAGTTGTATGCCGTTTGTATTCGAACGGGCAGGGTGATGCCGTTTGTATTCAAACGGTCCCTGCCATTTGTATTCGAACGGGCAGGGTGATGCCGTTTGTATTCAAACGGTCCCTGCCCGTGATGAGTTGTATTCGAAAGGCGCCTGCCATCGATGTCCTTGTCTTCGAATGGTGCCTGACAGCGATGCCGTTGTCTTTCAAAGATGCCTGCCCACAATGCACTGGTCTTCAAACGGTATCTGCCCACGGTGCAGCTGTGCTCGAACAATGCCTGTGTGCGCGCGATGCAGTTATCTTCGAATAGTGCCTGCCCAGAATGTAATTGTACTCAAATGTGTTCGAACAGTGCCTGTGGGCGGGCAATGCAGTTCTCTTCGAATAATGCCTGCCCGCAACGCATTGTAGTTGTAGTCAAACGGTGGAGGACCTGCCGGCCACTTTTTCTTCATCCCCCTTCTCTGTCTCGGCCAGTTGTGGGCCTGTAACGGGGTGTGCCTCTTACTACGAATTTCGTGTAGATGTGTGTAGCTGTGTAGTTTAAGCCTGTTCCCTTGGCTGTTGTTTCGCATGATGGTAGATAGGTACTGGGCTGTATGTTTCAAGGTCTACATCGGGAGACTCTTCGTCTGAGAGGGCTTTTCCGGCCAACCCCTCACTGACAGCAGCCATGTCTGTCCAACCTGTCCTGACGAATCACCCACAGCACAGTAATTTTCATGTCATCCTTTTTTTGTCTACCCGAATGGATATGATATGAAACTGTTTGCACAGACAAGTTCGTTTCCTGCATGTCAGCTCACCTCAATAGGTGGGGGTTCTTTCTTCTTCTTCTGCTTTAAATTTTCTTCTTCTTCTTCTTGTTTCCTCTTTTTCACTGTCCTTTTTGAACTTACAGACAGTTTGTTCCTTTGCTTATGGAGTGTCTGTGGGGAACCTGCTTGTCGATTTGCTCAATTGCTGAGCTTCTCACAAAAAGGAAATAGAAGAATCTGGGGTGGGCTATAGCACTTATAGCACTTACCCAGTTTCCCGTTATTGATCTTTTGTAATCTATGGGCCTCACTCAACTACTCTCGACATGCGCGAAAGACAAAAAATGTGACGGTGAATCTTTCCATGTTCTAGCAGAAGATTCATTGCACATTCGGAGAGTAGTGGAGAATGTGATGGTGAATGTTTCCATGTTCTAGCGGAAGATTCATTGCATATTTGGAGAGTAGTGGAGCGGGACCCTATGGAAGAATACTACTAAGTGGGGCCTCTTCCCAGCTCTTGCCTTTACAGGTTGTGCGTCTAAGTGGGACCTCTTCCCAGCTGTTGCCTTTATTGGTTGTGCGCGACTGAATAACTATAAAAAGATAGCATAAACTGTTACCGTCAGTGTCATCTTTCTATCAGAAAGCTGGGTACTACCTGCATGGAGATATGTGAAACGGTTTTCACCTCTTTGCAGTCACAGATGCGGGCCCTAGAGTTCGATCCCCAGACCTCACCTTACCCATGTACAGTATCGAGTTGACCCCCGAGTGTTTGAGCCCGTGACCTGTGTTTCGGTAATTGGTTGTTGTCTGTCGTAGGTCTGTGTAGATGTAGGGGTTCGATCTGTAGGTTTGTGGAGCAGGGGTCACAACTCTGTAAAGGTCGTAGCTGTAGGTGTTCTGAGAGGTCAAGGTTGTAGCTGCTACAGTCCTGAAAGGTCAAGGTCGTAGCTGCTACAGTACTCGAAAGGCCAAGTCCACAGACTTCCGGAAGGTCCGGAAGTGGCCTTTCGAAAGTGTCTCACGTTTAGACAACTTCGATGAGTCAGCGGTACCCAGTCCCAGTCTCACTTTGTACAGTCAGCAAGTACTATAAGGGACTGTGTGCACCATGGGCCCGGTGGAAAAGGGGGCAGACCAACGAGTTACAAAAGTATAAATCAAGAGGCAGCGTCCAACACTCGGGCATTCGCTGCGTAACCCATGCGGAAGCGCTGCTACAGCGTCTTGTGCGAGGTGGTCTGCACGTCGCCCGAAGTCGAAGTGGGGTGAAGGAAGACAACGTAGCCATAGTCAGTAGTAGTAGAGCGGCCATAGCTGCTGTAGGAGGAAGATAGGCTTTGGTGTGTGTAAGAGAGGGAAGCGTGTGGAGTATTCAGGGTGATCGAGAGTTGATTATGTGCAAATGGTGGTGTTGGACACAGTGACGAGAGTGGTGTGTGCAAGCGCTGAAGCGCCATAGCTTGTTGGAGTGATTTCGGATCTGAACTGTGTTCTCATTCTCCATATCTCTTAGCTTCGAGTGGGCGTGCTGCGCTAGTGTGAATCACCATCTGTTTGTATGTATGCGAAGTGGACAAGAAAGCGAGTCTGATTGCATTGGTATCAGAGCTGGTTCCCGTTACCCCACGCGTCATCGTCGTTGCCAGCGGGAAGGAGATGCGTGCGCCAGTTAGGCGCCATAGCCAAGTTTGCACCATCGGAGAAGATCCGCCATAGTTGCGCTGTGGAGTGAGGTGCTGCGTACCTGCACAAAAGACAAAGACGAAGAAGAGAGAGAGAGAGAGAGAGAGAGAGAGAGAGAGAGAGAGAGAGAGAGAGAGAGAGAGAGAGAGAGAGAGAGAGAGAGAGANGAGAGAGAGAGAGAGAGAGAGAGAGAGAGAGAGAGAGAGAGAGAGAGAGAGAGAGAGAGAGAGAGACAAGATTGTTGTGCGGACCAGGAGAGAAAGCGGCCATAGCCGCGGAGCTTGGACACAGGGTTATCAAGAAATAGGAAGGTGAAGCGAAGGAGAAGGGAGGAGAGACGAAGGAGAGAGAAACCATAGTCGAGGAAGAAGAAAGGAGGGACGAAGAAGAAGGAAGACATAGCCGGGGTGAAGAAAGAAAGAAGTGAGGAAGATGAAAGGAGGGAGAAAGAGAAGCGAGGGTGCGAGAAAGAGAAAGTGTCGGCAGCCATAGCTAATTTGAGGGCTGCCCAACGTGTTGACCAGGGGGTTGACCGAAGTTGACTTGGGTGTTGACTTAGGCGTTGACCAAAGTGTTGACCAAAGTTGACCAGAGTGTTGACCGGGGGTTTGACCGACATTGACCAAGCGTTGACCGAGGCGTTGACCAAAGCTGTTGACCAAGAATTTGACCAAGTTGGAGTTGGTATATTCTCGCCAAGCCTACAACCTATCCCGTCGCCCTATGGATGTGCACTCACCCCATGGTACTTGCTGAGTCTGTCTGTCTCTTCTTTTTGCATTGAGTCTCTTCTGTCCAGGTGATAGGAACTTTGTGAATGAGGTCATAGAGCCTTGTTGACCAAACTCACACGGGCTGAGTAGGGCTAAAGGCTATGTCTGACGACTTGACTGACCCGGAGGACACGAACCCTCCCAAGGACCGGTACAGACCAACAGGCTGTGGCACGGTAGGCCAAAAATCCGAGTTGTGGGCTGCACAACAAGCTGTCTAAGTCTTGAGAGGACTTGCTGATCGCGTCGTCCTGTTTGCGACGTTACATAATTCCTCAGGAGTTATGGGGGATCTCCTTAAATGCCCCCTGATCAGCAATAAGTCCTGTAGTGGAAGCCTTAGTTTAGGTCTAGGCTAGAGACCATAGTTGACATGATCTTACCAAGATTCTGTGGTCCTTAGTTGAGTCGGTCCTAGCTAAGTGGCGAGGAGTGGAACTGATCCTTCATCGTGCACCTTTTACGATGGTTGACCTACATAGTGGAAAGAGCACCACCCCTTACACGAAAGCTCAGGAAGAGCAAGCCGCCACCGTACTTCAAGAGAGAAAAGAGAAGGAGGCCAAGAAGGAGTTGATTAAACAGGCCAAAAAGTTGGCCCTACAGGTGGAGCAGGCGGCGAAGAGGAAAAAATTGGGGGAAGAGATGGAGAGATTGAAAAAGGAGGAGGAAGAAAAGATGAAAGCAGTAGAAGAAGAAGAGATAGAAGAGGAAAAGGAGGAGGAACCCCTGATCAGAAGAAGCGCAGGGCAGAGAGGGGAATCCAAGAAGGTTTTCGAGTGGGTGGCGAACTTATCCTTGGGGGAAGAAGAAGAAGCCATGTTGTATGTTCCCAGGGAGGAGAAGGAAGCAGTTATCAGGGAGTTGGAGGAAGAAGAAGACCCCTTGATGCGTCAGACGATAGAGGATGAGAAAAAGTTACAGCGGAAGTTGCGTCTTACGACGGAGAAGAAGAGAAGGATGGATGAGGTGAGTAGGATGGCGAAGGAGTTAGAAGCGATAAAGAAGCAAAGAGAGCAAATGCAGGCTCGAGTAGATATACAGGGAAAATTAGATATTATTACGAGAAACATAAAACTCCTAGCTAGAACCTGGGACGAGCAACATTAGTTGGCTAGATCCCAGGAAATCGCCTTACGCTCCACCCGCTTGGGTTTTAGAGATTTTGCACGTGAGATGATGTTGCACGTGGGTGCAGAGATGCAGGCGAGGATAGAGGGCACAAAGAAATTCTGCACAGGTGCCATTGAGGGCGCAAAGCTGGCCACTCCAAAGGAGGAGGTACGCCCCCGTAGAGAGCCCGTGAAGATTAAATTTCATGAATCCTATAGTGGGAAAAAGGAAGAAAATTTTGATAACCAGGAGGCGAATGTGAATACATACGTGTATTTACAAAAAATCGTTGCTAAGGAACAAGTCCTCGTTGCATTTCAGGCCCTCAAAGACGAAGCAGCCAGCTTCGCCAGATCACTCGCTCGTGCCGCACATTGCGAGAATAATATGGTAGCCTATTCCAAGATTACCCCTCTCCTTGAATTCTTTCGACTCCTTAGAGAACGATTTGCAGATGTCACGCGAGGCGTAAGGGCCTCTGACAAAATGCAAACTATCCACTCACACCAATGGAGGAGTGCAAGGGCACTTAAAGGCGTTATGGACGAGCTGGTGGCTGTCCCAGACCACGGGGTCACTCAGGCCCAGTTGGTCAACTTATTTTATTGTGCCATGCCAGAGCCCCTGCGTGGGCACTTCTTCGAAAAGAGTAGACAACCCACCATAACGTATGATACATGGAGTAGGGAGGTGGTGTTGTTTGAGGCACAGTCTATGCCAGTTTCCACTTTCTGGCATAAGGACTTGGACAAGGGGAAAAAGTGGAAGGGCCGTACCATCTCTGATCAGGTTAGGGCCAAGGATCATTTGATCCTTACCTTGGATGAAGGTGGTATGGATGAGGTCCCATATAGTCAGATCAAGTGGGGACTAGAGGAAGAGGACAATAATTGCAATCAGGGGAGGACCTACGCCGCGGTCGCGGCTGGAGGGAGGCCACAAGGAAGGGGAGGCCAGGGCCAAGGGTGCCTGGCCTCAGGTGGCCGAGAACAGGGTGCTCAGATGGCACCCTGGCTTGTCGCAAGGCAGGCCGTGGGAAGATTTGGGCTTGCACCAGTCAGTGTGGCAGCGTCGTGTGGACCAGGATCGGTGCATTTATTGCGGTGAACCTAGCCACATAATTAAATATTGTCCAAAGTATAAAGAAGCCCGTTATGCTGCACAAGTGGCAAAAGGCAACCGCCGGTAGGGGTTGCAACTGCCCTTACCCCTAGGCCATGTGGAGAAGAGTGCGTGCACCACAGAGGAACTCCCAAACCCCATGAGCCTACGACAAAGGTTGCTGGCCAGTACCTAGATGGCTGTCCAGAGAATGCTTGTGTTAGAGTCTCTCTAGGTACTTCCCTCACAGACGTGGCTGAAAGAGTTGAAGGAGAGGATGCCTGTCTGGGCCAAAATGAAGAAAGATGCGAAAGGACAATTGGTGTTAGTAGATGTAGAGATTTTTAGAGGTAGAGTAGGGGCCCTTATAGTCAGTGGGGCCACCCACAACTATATCAGTAGAAAAGCGCTGCAAAAGCTAAAGCTGAATTTGAAGGTCCAAAAGTTAGAAGACCCTATAGTCGGTATCCTCGCAGACAATCCCACTATGCGAGTCGAGGATTACGTCGAGGGAGTCTAGGCATACTTTTGCCTAGAGAAAGATGGGAAGGTGGAGAAAGTTCTCCATTCCCTGACTCTCCTCGCAGAGGACAACCTTCCTTTCGATATAGTCTTAGGAATGGACTGGGGAGAGGCAGCTGGGGCCACACTGCATTTGAGAGAGCACGAGTGTAGGCTCACTAGCTCTACGGGTGAAGTTAAGACTGCTCGCCTGTTCCATGCGTCAGGAGTAGATAACACTCTGGCACATTGCTGTTTGAGAGAGCACGAGTGTAGGCTCACTAGCTCCACGGGTGAAGTTAAGACTTCTCGCCTGTTCCATGCGTCAGGAGTAGATAACACTCTGGCACATTGCTGTCTCAGTGCTCCCGCGTTCGCACGTTTAGTGAAGGAGCAATTGGACGAGCAGGTTTTTTGTAGCCTATGTTAGGCCGGTTACTGAGCGTAGGAAGAGAG
Source organism: Chara braunii (assembly GCA_003427395.1). Lineage (NCBI taxonomy): Eukaryota > Viridiplantae > Streptophyta > Charophyceae > Charales > Characeae > Chara > Chara braunii. Next base: position 1,033,289 of record BFEA01000196.1, on the reverse strand, counting down.
ACCCATAGACCTTGCTATTGCCGAGCTGCTGGAGTTTACAGACTTAGCCAAGCTGCCGACAGGAGCAGTGCCGCGACCGATCCAACATCGTATAGAGATAAAGCTTGGCAGTAAGACTCCTAAGGGTGCTGTATATAGGATGTCCCCGAGGGAGTTAGAGAAGTTGCGCAAACAGTTGGATGAGCTCCTTGAGAAGGGTTGGATTAGACCCAGGTCATCTCCATTTGGAGCACCTGTTCTTTTTGTCCCCAAGGAGGGAAAACTTAGGATGTGCATAGACTATAGAGGTTTCAACGCTGTCACAGTAAAGAATGTAGGACCATTGCCCCGCATAGATGATTTGTTAGATCGGGTGCAGGGCTGCAAGTATTTTTCGAAGAAAGATTCAAAGTCTGGCTATCATCAGATAGAGGTTCACCTTGATGACCAGTATAAGACGGTGTTCCAAACGCGATATGGGCACTACGAGTTTATAGTTATGCCCTTTGGACTAACCAATGCGCCATCAACATTCCAGCGCTGCATGAATGATTTTTTCAGGTCGTGGTTAAACAAATTTGTGGTAACACACTTAGATGACATTCTAGCTTTTAGTAAGACCCTCCGAGAGCATGAGGGCCATTTGAGGCAGGTCTTGGAGAAGCTTAGAGAAGCTAACTTCAAGATCAACGCAAAGAAGTGCGAATGGGCGAAGACCCAAGTTTTGTACTTAGGCCACGTCCTAGACGGAGACGACATAAAACCTAAAGACAGAAAGATTGCAGTGATTAGAGATTGGCCAACGCCTCGCACGCTGACAGAGTTGCGGTCGTTCTTAGGCCTAGCTAACTACTATAGGAAGTTGGCAAACTTCTCCACCATCGCTGCACCCCTTCGCAGGTTGCTAAAGAAAGAAGCAATCTGGAAGTGGGACAAGGACTGTACATCAGCCCTGAAGAAGCTAAAGCGGGCGTTGATAGAGTATCCAGTCCTTAAGGTAGCCGATCCGTCCCTGCCTTTTGTTGTTACCACTGACGCGAGTCAGTATGGCATAGGTGCTGTTTTACATCAAGACGATGGCAATGGATATAGGTCCGTAGAGTTCATGCCTGCCAGGATGCCTTCAAAGAAGGTAGCGACATCCACCTATGAGAGGGAACTCTACGCTCTCAGGCAAGCATTACAGCACTGGAAGCATTACTTGCTTGGGAGGCACTTCAAAGTCTATTCAGACCACGAGACATTAAGGTGGTTGAAGACACAGGCCAAGATGACATCTAAGCTTACTAGGTGGGCCGCAACGTTATATCAGTATGACTTTGAACTTAAGCCTGTCAAAGGGAAGTACAATGTAGTTGCGGACGCTCTAAGAAGGAGAGCTGATTACTTTGGGGCAATAGTTCACTATCTAGATATAGGGAGAGACCTGCAGCAGAAAGTAAGAGAAGCATATACACAGGACCCTATCTATAGTGACCTCCTTAAGAGAGTTAGGGAGGCCCCAGGGTCCGGACCAGATTACCGCACTACTGATGGGCTACTATTCGAGATGACTAATGTAGTTGACCGTCCGTGCGTTCCCAACAGTGAGGAGATCCGTTGTTTGATCTTAGGGGAATGCCACGACACAGAGGGACATTTCGGTTGGCAAAAGACACTAGCCAACCTCGTGCACACGTATATCTGGCCCGGAATGAAGGCTGACTGCATAGAGTATGTACGCAATTGTAAAGTCTGTCAGAAAAACAAGATTACTACGCGAGCCCCTCTTGGTCTTCTCAGACCCTTGCCAATCCCTGACAGACCCGAAGATTTTGTGTCCATTGACTTTATGGATGCTGGGGTCAAGAGTAGACTTAATGGTTATAGTAGATAGATTTAGCAAGTATGCAGTTTTCATCCCCTTGCCTGTAGAGGCACAAACAGATTTAGTAGTTCAAAAGTTCTTTGACCATTGGGTCAGTGAGCATGGTATACCGCTGTCGGTAGTTAGTGACAGAGATACCAGGTTCACCAGTCAGAAATGGCAGGAACTAATGAAGGTCTATGGTTCCAAGTTGTTGATGTCATCTGGCCGTCATCCTGAGACTAACGGTCAGATTGAACAGATGAACAAGCTCCTGCAGCAAGTTCTTAGAATGTACATCAGGTTCTACCAGATCAACTGGGATCAGATGCTTCCAAAGGTAGCCAGTGCATACAATAACAGCGCGCACTTAGCCACATGTCGCACTCCCAACAAAATGCATAAGTCCTCTAGACTGTGCAGACCATTTTAACTGGGATCAGATTCAGAGGTTACCGCCTGGTACACGAGAGTTTTCGATACAGCACGAGAAAGAGATAGGTACTGCTGTTGATAACCTCAGGAAAGCCCAGCACAGGATGATAGAGCAAGCTAATAAGCACCGTCGCCCCTCGCAGTTTCAAGTAGGCGACTTAGTCTGGGTCAAGTCAAAAGAGTTTGCTCCTGAGGAGAACATCTCACAGAAGTTGTTGCCTGCGTATAGAGGACCGTGGCCAGTCTTAGAAGTCAAGGGTGGAGAGGATGGGCCGTCCTATACTATTGAGATTCCAGCACACCTCCACATGTACCCAATGTACCATGCGTCAAAGCTGTTGCCTTGCAGCACAAGTCCACAGATTCCATCACGGCGATCCATGATCCCTCCGGATATGGATGGAAGATACGACATTGATGGTACAGTAGGTGAGGACGTCTTCAGGACAGGAGGTAGAGGTCGTCCACAGAAACAGTACAAAGTCAGATTTTCCTTTCAAGAACCAGAAGACGATCGCTGGTTCACGCGAACAGAACTTCTAGAGACAGTTCCCGACATAGTCAGAGCTTACGGAAGAGACAAGAAAGGTAAAGGTCGTGCCTTAGACTGAAGTATTCTTGGAGGACCTCGAATTTAGGCCGGAGGGAGTGAAACGGTTTTCACCTCTTTGCAGTCACAGATGCGGGCCCTAGAGTTCGATCGGCAGACCTCACCTTACCCATGTACAGTATCGAGTTGAGCCCCGAGTGTTTGAGCCCGTGACCTGTGTTTCGGTAATTGGTTGTTGTCTGTCGTAGGTCTGTGTAGATGTAGGGGTTCGATCTGTAGGTCTGTCGAGCAGGGGTCACAACTCTGTGGAGGTCTTAGCTGTAGGTGTTCTGAGAGGTCAGGGTCGTACCTGCTACAGTCCTGAAAGGTCAAGGTCGTAGCTGCTACAGTACTCGAAAGGCCAAGTCCACAGACTTCCGGAAGGTGGCCTTTCGAAAGTGTCTCACGTTTAGGCAAAGGCAAGTGGGCAAGTGGTGGAGTCCAACTTCGATGAGTCAGCGGTACCCAGTCCCAGTCTCACTTTGTACAGTCAGCAAGTACCATAAGAGACTGTGTGCGCCATGGGCCCGGTGGAAAAAGGGGCAGACCAACGAGTTACAGAAGTATAAATCAAGAGGTAGCGTCCAGCATTTGGGCATTCGCTGCGTAAGCCGTGCGGAAGCGCTGCTACAGCGTCTTGTGCGAGGTGGTCTGCATGTCGCCCGAAGTCGAAGTGGGCTGAAAGAAGACAACGTAGCCATAGTCAGTAGTAGTAGAGCGGCCATAGCTGCTGTAGGAGGAAGATAGGCTTTAGTGTGTGTAAGAGAGGGAAGCGTGTGGTGTTGGACACAGTGACGAGAGTGGTGTGTGCAGGCACTGAAGCGCCATAGCTTGTTGGAGTGATTTCGCATCTGAACTGTGTTCTGGTTCTCCATATCTCTGAGCTTTGATTGGGCACGCTGCGCCAGTGTGAATCACCATCTGTTTGTATGTATGCGAAGTGGACAAGAAAGCGAGTCTGATTGCATATGTATTGATGCATGAGATCGGCTAAGGACCTCGTCTCACGAAAGAAAAAAAATGTGTCTTCCCACAGAAGGTGGCCAAATACATCAGATTCTGTTACTGTTTATAGTAAGTAACACATGTACTTTGCCGGCTTCTGTGGAAAGATGCACTGACTTTTTTTTCATTTTGTGAGTTTTCTGTGGTGAGGCCCTATAAAACTAGAATGTTGATGGAAAGTGTTCCACCAATTTACAGAGCATTTCATTATTGGTGTATTTATGAGAGCTATACACAAAAAAAGAAGTTACCCCCCCCCCCCCCCCGAAAAAAAAGAGAAGCTGCATCTGCAGAAAAGAATAGATATCGTAGTTCACACCTTAAGTTTTTCTCTCACTAGCTGAAGAGGGAGAAAAAACCCTTGTTGGGGGGAGGTTCCAGATACCCAGGTTCTTCCCCTCTTACGTGAGGCTGAGGACAGCATCCCCTCCTATGTGAGGCTGAGGACGTATTGACTCTAAATATTTCCAACGTCAACCAGAATAGTTGTACTGTGAGCTCTTTTCTTCCCTACCCACCCTCCTCTCTTTTATTTCAATCTCGACCTTATGACAGCGTCTCCTTCCATTCTGCGGCACCCATCTATGCTGGGGGGAGGTTCCAGATACCCAGGTTCTTCCCCTCTGGTCGTGCATCCTTGTGATCGATGACCTGTCAGGTATGGAGAGCTTGTGTGTAGTGGACCTTGTCCCTAGGGTGCAGCTTTCAGGGTCCTCTTCCACCGGTACAACACTCCTCCGCACACCTCTCCCGCTATGGGCGGCCGAGAGATCTTTACCCATTACAGCTATCTTCTGAGACCAAGGGTTACGCCCGTCTGGTTCTATGTTTCCCCTGCGCTAGTTTGAACCTGGCCCGGCTTATGGGCAGGTTCATGTTTTCCGAGCAATGCCATAGACATAGCTCCAGGGGAAGAGGCTCATGCTTCCTAAGCACAAACATAGCACAATGCAGTAGCTTTAGCTTCCCTTAGGGTCAGGCTGCATTGAGCTATTATGTAGTCTAGGTTCTGAATTCTCAATGCATGTTATGAGAAGTTGAATTTCACCTCCTGGGTGTCGGATTTCCTTACAGGACCTGGATGTAGTTGGATGGGGACTGCCACTTACTGTCAGATGCTGTGGGCCTTATCGTCGTCCGATGATTGGGCGACTGGCAAAAACACAGAATCAAAAGTCCCACGGGCGGGGACGGCCGCCTAGTGGCAGTTCCTGTGGTGCCTTATCGTGCTCAATATGGGACGATAAGTGGCAGAAAAAACATAAAGACGCAAAAGTCCAACGGGTTGGGAATTCCACTTACTGTCAGATGCTGTGGGCCTTATTGTTGTCATTGGGCGACTGGAAAAAAGACATAAAGAATCAAAAGCCCCATGGGTAGGGAACTCCCTTACTGGCAGTGACACACTCAAAAAAGTCCAACGCGTAGGGAATTCTACTTTACTGTCAGACGCTGTGGTCCCTTATTGTGCACATCAATGGGGTGACTGACAAAAACACACTGACTCGGAAGTCCTGCTGCACTTGGAAATGGGCCCATTGGCAAGTGCAGCAGTGTCGATATGCATCTCTGGATCTGCATGGATCTGCGTAACAGTTTGGACCTGGTAGCAGAAAGTAGTGATAGTATCTTCTGGTACTATGTGGTATGCTAGAAGCTACTATCAGCAGCAGCTACTCGCGTCAGGACAGACCAGGTTACAGAATTTCTGGTGTCCCTCCCTCATAGCCAAAACTTCGGCTTCTCAGGACTCCTTAGAATAGGAGATTAGAGAGAGAGTTGTGGAGGCTTTGTCCCACTGGCAGTTGGGGGACCACAAAACCCCAGCCAGAGATCTCCTGCCAAAGGAGCTCTGAGTGACTTTTTTGGGACATATTCAAGGATCGACACCCTTGTGGATCTGCTCTACAATGCTGTAATGTGGGGATGAAGGAATTGTGCGGCTGGATTCTGAAGGTATCTTAAGATTCTTAACCCTTCAACATAAAAAGGTAAAGGAGAGTGATACTAGGAATTATAGATCAATCATCTTCAAGTTGCTGACTGTGGTCTATAAGATCCTGGCAAAGGTACTAGTTAATAAATTTCAGAGTGTCCTGCAGTTGGTTTATCCGTACAAATGAGACTGCTAGACGGTTTTATGAGTGGAGAGAATCATCCTCGGTGGCATCCGACTGGTACAAAATGGCATGTGATCAGACAAGGCGGATCGTGTCAATTGTCTTAAATTATTGCTTTTATAAGAAGGTCTGCTACTCCCCACATGCATTGCTATTTCACGGAAAGATGCATGGGAAAATACAAGAGGAAAAGTTTTAAAGGATTGGGGTCTGCTGCTATGAGGGTTCAGACAGGTGGCCACTTTGCGCAGGCCTTGAACTGCGACGACGTGCAAGTGGATCCTGTAGCCAGTACCTCTTTCATCACAGTGATTGAGGCACTGGCTGTGACTGTCAAGGAGGACCAACACCGCAACACCTAATCACATCGAGGTGGTTGGTAGCCCACCACAATTCATGCCAATCCATTCTCTGTTTGGCAATTTGGATATGGGGGTCAGTCGGGTTTCAAAATCCAAGGGTTGTGGATACAAAGCCACTTCAGACTGTTAGGCCCCCGGAGCAGCCCAGATAAGATAGGAGGAGTTACGTGCTCTTATCGTGATCATTGGACTGATTCTCACTGCAAATGGGAAAAACCTGGTACCTGGGGATTGGCCCTCTTCAATCCGATCGTTGTCATGCCAGGCCTCTAGAAGGAAAAACAGACCTCCCTGAAGAAATAATCCAAGATACTGCAGTGTATAGGGCATCGTTACGCCCACTTCAGAAGAAGTCTCAGGCTGGCCTGGAGAAATACCTGACATCTTATCTATGGTGGAACAATCCTGAGACGATAGTAAAGCCATCTGCTGGGTGGCCATGGACTCCACCCAAGGAAACAGTGCAGTGGGCTTGGCGTATTGAGAGACGGTTAGCGTAGGCCTCAATTTTCAGACCACTTGTAAGGCCATTTATAGCAAAACCCAAGGATCATTTTAACCAAACTTGCCACCAATTCATGGAGTGGAGATCATACTAACTACATACAAAAAAAAAATTGAAAAAAAAACTTAAAAAACTTATAAAACAGCAAGGCGAAAGTGTGTTTTCATGCAAAATTCACTCATTTCAGTTTTCAGGATTTTCAGGAATTTTCAGGGCTAGCCAAAACAGTCAACTGCAAGACCGAGTTTTCAGGATTTTCAGGATTTTTCAGGGCTAGCCAAAACAGTCAACTCCAAGAACCCAACAAACACCAAACTTGGCACACACAGACCTTGACCAAAAATAAAACAGGTCGAAAGAAAAAAAAACAGAAAAAAACTAAAAAAAATGATCTCCAATGCACTTTTCAGGGTTGAAGGAGTTAACCAGGGCTGAAAAGTGGAAGTCCCTGTTGACCGGTTATGGGCGTATTTGATCCTAGGGTACCACGTTCAAGGCAATCCATATCAAGTGTATTACAGACTATACTGTTTGAAGGCGCAACAGATTGGAAAACCATCTCAGGGCAGTCACGCCGCAGTCTTCAGGAGACCCATTAGAATGGCGGGGGGCAGACAGCTCAAATTTACATTAAACCACCACTCCACCGTACATCGGCCGCGGGCGTCAGGCTGACACCGGTACCACTTTGTAGGCTGCCGTGCCGATTTTTTTGTTATCTACAGCGCCCCGCCACGCCTGGCCCCGAAATCTGAAGTTGGTGGTGACAAAATGTTTCTGCGAGCCTGGCGCCGTGTACTCGTGGTTTGAAGTCCCTCCTTTCTGAAGCTGGTGGTGACAAAATGTTTCTGCGAGTCTGGCGCCGTGAGCTCGTGGTTTGAAGTCCCTCCTTTCATGGGAGAAGATATAACGCACGGCGCGGGTGCGCTTACGAGGGCTCTGGCAAATGACCCTGTCTGGGAGGAGTTGGTCAAGGGGTTAGGGAACTCCCTGGTAGTGATTAGATTGGGGAGGTGAGAGGACATGATTGCACAGCCTCCTTGGGAACTCCAGGATAACTGAGCCGTAAGGAGTGGTGTTGCAGTCCCTCCAATTGGCATCTGGGTCGAGAAAGGTGCACCCAAGAGTACTGATACACGCATGGCAGATTTCTAGATCAACTAAAACACCTCCTTTCACAGGAGAATGTATAATGCGTGGGGCAGGTGCGCCTAAACCGCCAGTACAAGTCCCCAGCCTTGCAGGAAAAGAACAACTCGTCGCCATGACACTGTTAGCAATGGCTTGGCCCACTGGACCACGATGACTGGCGGCGCCAGCCAAGAAAAACAAAAAAGTGCACCGTTGGCGGCTTGGAAAAGCTTGGCGCGCAGTAAGGCGCCTTCAGGCCCCGGTGTACTGGTGGTTTGAATCACCACTTTGGGTGGCCTAGCCTTTGAAAAACCACCTGCTGATTGACACAGGGCCGAGGGAAGCCTCAGAGTACCTGTCGCGAAAGGGCTGCTGGCACCAAGCAAATTGTGCACTGGGGGAAGAAATGACTAAATGTATATATAGCTTTATCTCGTGCTACTAGAGTAATGATCCCCCACTCAACTAGTTGCTCTTATGATGGGAAAGCTGGCGAATGTCTAATGGAAGCTGAACAAGTTTTGAAACTGTGAGATTTTATCAGGCCAACCAGGATGGTGTATATGTTCATGATATGGATGGGGATATAATTATGTCAGCACTAGGGATACTCTCTATTTCAACAAGTGACATTAAAAAAAAAAAAATCTGTCATGTGTGAGGCTCCAGGCCTCGGTGTGACTCAGAAGGCCGCCTGTGAAATTTCCAGGCGTCCTGAAGTGAACATGGGCCTAAGAAAATCTTGCCTGTCCTAAGAAAAGGCCAGCAGGGGAAAAGTCCTGAGGCTGAAAAGAGGTGCCAGCCCTGTAAAAATAGGTAGGCCCAGCCTCCAGTTAGTTACGTTGGCTCGGACACGGACTCAGATCCACTGGGCAGCGGGCACTTCCTATTGGGACCAGACCGTGGTCTCTGTGGTCTCCAGAACAGACAAAGGAGGGAGGCTGCTGGAGACAGGACATTCGTGCATTTGGAAGCTCGTGGCAGAGTTGGAGAGCGCTAGCAGATGGAAGCCCCACCCGAGAGGAAGAAGGCAGCTGTGGTGGCTGCTGGTCTGGCGGAATCCACAGCTGGGTACCGCTAGCAGGGCAGCATGGTGGCGGAGTGTGGAAGTGGTCAGGCCGGGAAGTAAGACGATGGGAAATGGTGGGTCTCGCCTGGTGCTGGCTGAGGAAGCCTGTGTGAAGTAGCAGCACCCGGTGAGTAACGCATGGAGAGAGAGGGAGAGTGGTAGGGCACTAGCTTGTGTACAGATAGTAGGAAGTAAAGTAATGCGGACACACCGGAGTAGGGCTACTACATACTGATTATTGGGGGCGAGAAGTGGGGCTTATTATTGGGGGTGAGAAGTGGGGCTTTGTTTATCAAGAGACTTCAGTGTCCTGTTTGCTCCTAACTGGTGTGCTCGTGGATTTAGCATTCTGCTTTTCAACCTGCTCAATTATGCCTGTTCTTCTATGATCTTTCGGATTTTGGAAAATTGGCGCCTCATTGAATGGTTCCTTGCTATCGAAGTGGGTCGATTGACACGCACCATCCTGGCTGGCGGGTCAGGTCATTTGGTGCAGTGTGGTTGACTTTCGTGATGGCAGGACAACCTCATGTGTTGGGGAGAGATGGTTAATGGAAGACCCAAAAATTCGGGTTTTTTCGTCGCATCAGTACATGCAATGTCGTCAAAATATTGCGAACGAACTTCGCACGCTCAAATATGTTGAAACTGAATACAGATATACCCTAAACCACATACATATCATACAAAAAACAAAAACGAGAAAAAAGCAAAATTCAGGGAAATATGGCAGTTTCGGTGAAAAATTCGTCGAAAATGACACCACCCATTAACCACGAGTGATTGGATGAAGAAGAACTGGTGGATAAAGGTGAAGAAGAAGAGAACGCCCAGATACAACAGGCTGAAATATAATAATTTCTCCTCCTATCAACTGCGACTCTCATCAACTCCCAGACAGCTGAAGTCTGAAAGGGTAGACACCTCTCTGAGATAGTCACCAGGCCTCTCTCTCTCTCTCTCTCTCTCTCTCTCTCTCTCTCTCTCTCTCTCTCTCATTCTCTCTCTCTCTCTCTCTTCTCCCTCTCACTCTTAAGCTGGAGTAGGAAGGAGGTGGACATGAAGATGAGAGGAATACAAAGAAGGAGAGGAAAACAAAGAAGAAGTAGATGAGGAAGAACATGAATGTGTCCCTCTCTCTCTCTCCGTCTCTGAAGTTGGGGCAAGGAGGTGGATATGGAGACAAGGGGAAGCTTGAACAATCGTGATATCACATGTCCTAGCTTTGTGCGTATGCGGCAAATAGGAAGCTTGAACAGTCGTGATATCACATGTGCCAGCTTTGTGCGTATGCGGCAAATAGGAGCACAGATTAACACAATGGTATGACAGAGACAGCACCTTTTATGAACATCCACTCCAACATGTGACATTGTATCCACAAACTTTGTAGTTAGTCATCATTCATGCAGAGACTCGTGAGTATGACAAGGGGATGAACACCAAGAACTAGTGGAGGACGAACAGAACTCTCTCTCTCTCTCTCTCTCTCTCTCTCTCTCTCTCTCTCTCTCTCTCTCTCTCTCTCTCTCTCNCTCCCGTCGCCAGTCCCCTCTCTCTCTCTCTCTCTCTCTCTCTCTCTCTCTCTCTCTCTCTCTCTCTCTCTCTCTCTCTCTCTCTCTCTCTCTCTGTGTGTGTGAAGTTCAAGTAGGAAGGAGGTGGACATGGTGATGAGCGAAACAAAGAAACAGAGGAGGAAGAACAGAAGTCTCTCTCTCTCCCTCTCTCCCTCTCTCCCTCTCTCCCTCTCTCCCTCTCTCCCTCCTCTCTCCCTCTCCCTCCCTCCCCCTCTCTCTCTCTCTTGAAGTCCGAATAGGGAGGAGGTGGACATACAGATGAGCGGAAGACGAAGCAGAGGAAGAACGTCTCTCTCTCTCTCTCTCTCTCTCTCTCTCTCTCTCTCTCTCTCTCTCTCTCTCTCCCTGCCTCTCTCTCTCTCTCTCCCTCTCCTTCTCTCTCTCCCTGCCTCCCTCTCTCTCTCCCTCTATCCACCTCTCTCTGTGGCATCAGGTACCGACCGGTGAAACATGTTTCCTTGAGCCGCTGCAAGTTGCAGAGTGGAAGCCCGGCAATGCGCGGCTGACGTCCCCATGCTATGGCTCCAAGGTGAGTCCCCCTCTGCCCTACACTCCACTGCTCCAGACCTCCAGTCTCACTATTCCTATCCTTACCAATGCTACTGGAAGTAACAAGAACAGACTAGCTCCCAACAGTATTGTTCAGCAGCCTGTTGACAAATAGAGCAAACCAACTCTGTCCACTAACGCATGAGGTCCAGCGATATATTGCGGGGCCAGTCTCTCCTTCATCGATAGGTCTCCTGGGTTGTCGGCTCTAATTCGTACCAATGGTTTAGAATAGTTGCCGCAGTCCTGGTACCAATGACCTAGGCCAAAAAAAGTCGAGGCCTGTGTCCCTACCGGATGTCCACGCCCGCCTGCTATCTCAGAACGTACTCCTGGGCCTGCCTAGAATGCGCAGGGACTGGTCCAGGCTCTACCGGACAGAAACCTCTAGCCCTGATACAGACAAAATCTCCAATGGTCAAAATGTTTGAACCAGGCCTACCACTTGTTGTAAGAGGCACCTGTGCCTGTTTGTGCATCAGAAATCCGAAGCGACACTATCCCAGAACAGACGAAGCTGGAGCAGACATCAGAAGAAGTCTGAAAATCTAGAACCTGAGTCACTCAAATGAACCAAGGGCCATAAAATTACTGTGACCCTGTGGCCGCCCACAAAGTGGTGCGCAGTCGTAGGGTTGCCCAGAACAAGGTCTGGGTGTCCCAGGGCCCGTGTGGGAGGCCAATGGATGACACAGTGAGTGCTGGGAGTATGTCTCCCCTTGGAGTTACCACGGAACAATAAATCCTCTTTGCCTCCCTCAGGTGCCTCTTGGACCCTTCTGGCGACCATCTGACCTATGATCTCCTACATCATGGCGCTGATCATTGTCATTCTCATCAACCAATCGCCAGTGCTCTGTGAACGCCAGACCAGTATCAGCCTAGATTTGGTCCGCTACCATCATGTCACCTATCTGCTAGCTACCGGGTTCGAGGCCTACGCGAGTTGTGGGAAAACCTTACCGGGTCCCTATCTAACCTAGATCTTTTTCTTTTTTTTTAATTTGGACCATTTCTCGATTTATGTGTGTCATCCTTGCGCAGGGGCCATGCTAATCTTCTCTGTATCGTTCCAATTTTAACGGATGTCCCGAAGGACGTATCTAACCTAGATCTATCCTTGGGCATACTGCAATTTCTTGTAAGCCCTTCAGTAACCAAATTTCGTATCTCTGCAACTACTCCTATTTACTGTCTATCAACCCCGGATGACACAGCATGAGAACAGAGCACATGGAGATGGACCTGAACTCCGCATTCCACGTTCAGGCATATAGCAAAACGCTCACGCTTAGAAATCTCAGCAAAGAGAGCAAACCAAATCAAAGGACAGCAGCTTTTTCATAAACAAGTGGACCTGCCGCAGCCACGCTGCGGCGAAGGATGATGCCAAAAACATTTTGCGAAACACCCCGGACATTGGTTGGACCCCATCTTTGCGATGTACCCCTATCGGACACCGTCCAACTTTGCAAAATGCCCCGGTAGTTACCAACTTTTCATAGGTCCAATTGCAAAAGGCCAAGGCCCAAACGGGGAGGCTGACATTGTGAATTTGCACACGCGGCTGACAAGGGCATAACACAAAGATGTCAGCCCAAAAGGCCATTCCACTACTGAGATCTTTCAGGGACATTTTGAAATATATCTCAACTTATGGGGGTATTTGGCAAATTACCACCCCCCCCAAAAAGGCCGATGGCATCTTTTCAACATTTGGAGGAAGATATGCCAGTCTTCTCTCTCTCTCTCTCTCTCTCTCTCTCTCTCTCTCTCTCTCTCTCTCT
>BFEA01000196.1:1000382-1017354 GCA_003427395.1 Chara braunii | reverse complement strand
CATCTCACGATTGTATGTGTGTGGAGTGATATCTGTGTGAGTCAGTCTATGTGAGTCAGTCCTTTTATCAGACTTCTGCTGCATACATGCTCATCCTATATTGGTTGATCTTTGGTTCTGCCCCATACTCGTTGATACTTTCCAAATCAGCTCTGTATTACTATCGAGTTCAAAGTTGCAATTTTTTTCTTTTCTTTTTTCGGTATTCTGTTTATTTCGGCATTTCCGTTTCAATTCGGTATTCGGACTTGTAATTCGGATTTCTGTTTTACTCCGGTATGCTGTTTAATTTGAGTTCCGACAAATTGATACTAATCCGACATTCTGTTTAATTCGGATTTCTGATTATTGATTCGTGATTAGGTTGAAATCAGTACTCTGTTTAATTCGGCATTCTGATTTTCTATTCGGTTTCCGTTTTTATAATTCAGCATTCTGATTTTAATCCTGTATTTCGTTTTCTAAATCGGCATTTCCGTTTCATTGCAGTATGGGAAATTAGGGTTACGAAAATTTTTGATTTTCAATCAACTTGGGCAATTCGAACGTTTTGGAACCGTAAATCCGGAAATTCCGCGGAATCGCGGAAAATTAGGGTTGGACTCCGAAATTTTCGCGATTTTTTTTTTCTTTCCCTTGTTTGAGAAATTCCGAAAACGGATTTAGGCCTTTAAAAATCGGATTTTGCCGGTGGAAATTCCCGAAATTTCACGTTTTTGAAAATTCGAGTGTTTTTCTCTGGATTTTTTCGAAATTTTTTGTTGGCAAACTAATCCGAATCTGACCCTCAACATTGCAACTTCCGGGTAGTTCACTAATTAACGGTGAACTCCCGGACTCAAAGATGATCTCAACGGATACCTAATCTTGATACAATTCAAATTCGTTCATTATCATTATTGCAAACATTGTTTTATTGATTATCATTAAGAAATCATTATTGCAAACATTGTTTTATTGATTATCATTAAGAAATCATTATTGCAAACATTGTTTTATTGATTATCATTAAGAATTATTATTTCGTCATTAATCATTAATTAAACTTTATTGATTAAATAATTCGTTATTATTTTCTTATTACGAATTTTTGCGTTGTTTACAGGATTTTTTTTTTTTTTCTTCTGTTTGATTAGGTGTCTAAAGTCCATCAGTGGGACAGGGACTGTATGCGAAGTGCTTGATTGTTCTACCCCTATTCCCACTCTCCCTACCTTCCTCGTAATCTGTGACCACCGGGATTTCTCAAGTACCACATCAGCTAGAACTGATGTCGATGGAACAGGACACCGGGGCACTGCCACGACGCAGTGCCAGGCTTGCAGTTCGCGCCCGTTCTGTGGTACCTCCACGCACCAAGTATCAGCAACAGCGAATCAGCAGGCGGACGACTCCAGCAGCATCGAATACAACATTGACAGTACTGGTTCCCATCGGAGTTCTTCCCGCATGTCCGGTCCAAGGGGCCCATGAACCGTTGGCTGACTACCTTGGGCGGCTACAGGTATTCACGGATGCCGTAGCTACCGCCAAGGCTCAGCAGGAGGCAGCAGAGGCAGAACGTCAGCGGCTGGCCAATGAGGCGGCAGCCCAAGCTCAACAGACTGCTGAGGCTGACGCAGCGGCACAAGACAGACGGAATGCCGCCAGCACGGAGTCCCTGATTCAAAGTGAGAATCAGTGGACAACGCTACTCCAAGGCATGTTCTTTGTGCCTACGGGCGCGCGTGCCGCAGCAACACAGCAGCAGCAACAGCAACAGTTGTTGAACTCAACTCTCGCGCGCATCAACAACATTGAGGCTAAGACCTCAGCAGCGCCAGGCTGCACGACAGACGCGACGAAGCAGCTCAACGAGCGCATCGATCACGTCGTCACCATCATTGGCGAACTAGGTGATTTCACTAGTCCGGCCACGATCAGCAGCACGGCGGCCGCCATCAAGACGAGCATCACCAAACTGCAGACAAGACTGGACGCCGCTACTAAGAATTACAAGATGCCGCACTTCGACGTCAGCAAGTTCGACGACTACAACAAGTCGGACGCCTTGACATGGTGGCAAAGTTTCCTCACGGAAGCATCATGCCGCACTGTCCCGGCTGACGACATGATGAAGGCGCTCTACTTACAACTGATTGGAGGAGTGCAGGCATGGATGAACCATCTGGCGGCTACCAAGAAATGCACCATCGCCGAACTCCACACGCACATCACGTGGAAGGAGTTCGAGAAGCTATGGTTCACTCGGTTCATGGTCCGCAACGTCGTGAAGGCGGCCATGAACGAGGTGTACACCTGCTCTCAAGGGAGTATGCCAACTCGAGACTGGACAACCAAGTGGCAAAAGATAGTGACCACGCCAGGCTTCGATTTGAGTTTTACTAACCAATGATCCGAGTTCGTCTCACGATCGTGCGCAGGACTGCGAACCGCACTCGGCAACGAGTATGATTACGCCTCATTCCAGGCCATCCTGGATCGTGCGAACTTGGTCATCCAAACGGATGACAAACGAACGGCAGTTCTAGCCGCATTATGTGGCTAAGCAGGGCTATCAACGACCGACATATAACAATGCCGTGATTTTTGACGAAACAATCGATCTCCACGCTGCAGCAGCATCCTCGAGTGCGGAGGAATTGTAGCAGCGCTCCCGCCGAAGCGTCCCAAGAGAGTTCGGAAGAACAAGGCGACACAAGAGACGACATGGACGGGAACTGGGCAGCAGCCATGGACGACATACAAGATAACCAAGGAAATCTATGACCTTCGTCAACAGTATGGATATTGCCTTTGGTGCAATGGAGTCACTCACTTGACCGCACAATGCCCCGAAAAGGGCAAGGCACGCGTACCCCGTCCAACTAACTCGGGAAACTGAGTCACGCAAGAAGAGGGGCGACGTCTCTCCTCACTCCGCCGGACCCGGTTGCCTTGCTAGCAATCGATGTCACTACCGGGGAGCATGCGTTAGTCGCTGATTCTCGTGCTATGTACGAGGATTATGCCGCCTAGCTGGTACCACCACTAGACCAGCCGAGCCACATGCACTTAGATTGCGTATGCGCAGCCTGTACACCGTTGGCAAGTGATCCGGTCAGTTCGCCACTGATTTTCGAGGACTCGACGGCGTGGTCAAGACTTGAGGAGCTTGACCCGTTCACCAAAGAGGACTTCGCTTGGATGCCTCTACCCTCGACCGGAACCTTGCCAAGGCCGCATTGCAACGCTTTGATGGCAAATCTACGCTCCTATTTTCACACTACAGTACGAGCTCCGTTGACGGACGACGGGGTAGCGGTTGTCGATCTCTGCTCCTATCTTGCGAAGATTGACCGCGAGTACGCCACCCAAAGGTACGCTGAAACCGACGCTCCTTTGCTCTATATCCACATTCAAATCGGAAAGGCAACCCTTAGTGCCTTGATTGATTGCGGAGCGTCTCGCAACTTCATGAGCCAAGCCTTTATGGCCCGCGCAGGTCTTGGCCCGCGCGTTCGAAGGAAGACGCAACCTACGCAAGTTACACTCGTGGACGGCCGCACACACAAGTCAATTGGTCGACGACGTTCCAATATACTTTGCGCCACTTGCGTGCGAGCCGGTGTCTTTTGACATCCTCGACACCAAGTTCGACATGATTTTAGGCATGTCTTGGTTGCGTAGCGCCGATCATCCGGTGAACTTCCACGACCGGACCGTTCACATCCGTGATCGGAACGGAGTGTTAGTCACATGTACGGTCGCGACCCCTCACACTTCGATTGCTTGTCGCGTGGTTTCCGTTGCGAGAATTCGCGACGCCATAGCTCGGAATGACGTCGAGGAGATGGGCCTTGTATTCTTGCATGCTCTCCCCTCGCCGGACGGACCAGCCGCGTCACCGTCGGACCCACGCATCACTCACCTCTTGAACGAGTATGGAGACGTCTTCGAGGCTCCCACCGGAACGGTTCCGGATCGGCCCATACGTCACGGGATCACTCTCGAGGTTGGCGCCGTCCCTCCGCGTGGATGTATCTACCGCATGAGCGAAGAGGAACTCGAGGTGCTTCGCGCACAACTCGATGACCTTCTCGACAAAGGCTGGATTCGCCCTAGTTGCTCGCCATACGGTGCCCCTATTCTCTTCGTCCGGAAGAAGAACAAAGATTTACGGTTATGCATCAACTATCGCAACGCACAAACCGTAAAGAACGTCGGCCCTCTCCCTCGGATTGATGATCTCCTTGAGCGGTTAGGCGGCGCGACGTACTTCTCGAAGTTGGACTTGAAGTCGGGTTACCACCAGATTGAAATCCAGCCTCAAGATCGGTACAAGACCGCGTTCAAGACGCGGTACGGGCATTTTGAGTGGGTCGTCATGCCATTTGGCCTCACCAATGCCCCCGCGACTTTCCAAGCAGCTATGACGACTGAGTTTCGCGACTTGCTCGATCGTAGCGTCCTCATCTACCTCGACGACATCTTGGTTTATAGTAGGACGTTGGACGAACACATCGTACACCTTCGCACTGTTTTGGATCATTTGAGACTAGCGAAGTACAAAGCGAATTCGACAAGTGCGAGTTCGCCAAGCAGGAGCTTAAGTACTTGGGTCATTTTGTCACGCCGAAAGGCATTCGTCCCTTAGCGGACAAGATCCAAGCCATCGTGGATTGGCCGGAACCCCGTTGCACGACGGATGTACGCTCTTTCATGGGTTTGGCTGGATATTATCAGCGCTTCGTCGAGTCATACTCGAAAGTGGCCGCTCCTTTGTCGAGACTTCAGTCCTTCGAGTTCGACGACGCAGCCCGTGGCGCGTTCACTACGTTGAAGGCAACGATGCAAGTCGCACCTGCCCTCCGTATGTACGACCCCACCCTTCCCACCCAAGTGACTACGGACGCTTCAGGATACGATATTGGTGCGGTGTTGGAACAGTGTCACGAGGACGGTTGGCATCCGGTCGAGTATTTCTCCCAAAAGGTGCCTCTCGTCAACACTCTCGATGACGCTAGGAAGAGAGAGCTACTCGCGTTCGTCACTGTTCTCAAACAGTGGCGCCACTTTCTTTTCGGCCGTCGGCGTGTTAAATGGAATACGGACAACAATCCGTTGACCTTTTACAAAACGCAGGATACGGTCACTAGCACGATCGGTCGATGGATGCATTACATCGACCAGTTCGACTTTGACCCGTGCCACATTCCCGGTCCCGCCAATCGAGTTGCGAACGCCCTCTCATGACGGCCCGATTTTTGTGCCATTGTGACCATGGCATTCGACCTCGATGACGATCTGCAGCCGGATTTCGTCAAAGGCTGCAAGTCTGATCCGACTTACTCTACGCTTTACGTAGAGCTTTCATCGGATCACCCGCCGGCTAGCCACTATCGGATTTCCGACGGGTTCCTTCTCCTTCACACGAGAGGAAAGGACTTGTTAGTTGTGCCCCAAAATCGCATMTTACGGACTYGTCTTCTCGGCGAATTCCACGAYGCACGACTTTCGGCACACCTTGGCGTGAACCGCAYAYTAGCACGCCTCCGCCAGCGTTTTCACTGGCCCGACGTCCTTCATGACGTCACGAGGTACATTGAGTCATGTGCAGTTTGCCACCGTAACAAGGGTCGATCTCGAGTCCCCTTCGGCGAACTGAAACCGTTGCCGATTCCTCGGGCACCGCGCCTCTCCATTGCTATGGACGTGACAGGCCCATTCCCCTGCGATCGCCATGGCCATGAGGGTATTCTCACGGTTGTTGACCTTTGAGCAAGTATGCTCGCTTCCTTCCTTGCAAGTATCATGCTGCAGCGCCTGAGCTCGCACGAGTCTTGCACACCGGTTGGATTACCAGCCATGGTGTTCAGGAAGACATAGTGAGCGACCGAGATACTCGCTTCATGTCGGCCTTTTCGACTTCCCTCATGGCCGAGTCCGGTACGACAATGAAGCCGAGCTCGGCTCGACACTTGCAGATGGATGGCCAGACGGAGCGAGCGCACCAGACCGCTCAGATGATGTTGCGTATCCGTCCCGACCAGAAAGATTGGGCTGACCGGCTTCTCGACATCGAGTTCGCCTATAACACTTCGGTGCACCCGGCGATCTGCGTCACACCATTCGAGCTACATCATGGTGGAGAGAAAGCACGGATCTTCGCTGATCTCCTTTTGCCACAGGCTGCCAACATAGACGTCCCTTGCTCTCCCGCTTCCGTTCGGAAGTACCGGGACTTGCTGATCAAAGTCCGCGCGAATATGCAAAAGGCTCAAATCTGCATGCAGCAGCAAGCCAACCGACGTCGACTTCCATGTCCTTTCTGCGAGGGAGACCTTGTTTGGGTCCTCTCCGAGGAATTTGCGCTCGAGCAGGACGTTTCGCGCAAACTCCTTCCGAAATGGTTCGGACCATGGGAAGTCACTTCTGCTGTTGGAGACGACCCCGCAGGTCCTTCCTTTGTGGTCAACATTCCTCCGCACCTTACAGTGCACCGGGTCTTCCACCCGTCAAAGCTGGCCATCTACACGCCACCTTCCGCCGACGAGTTCCCCGGCCGTCGATCACAGGATCCGCCTTCTATGGACGGACATCAGGAAGTGGACCGAGTCATCACGCACCGCAAGTATGGCAACAAGCCAATGCAGTTCAAAGTCATATTCAGGCAATGTGCGCCTGATGACACTCGGTGGATCTCTAGTGCAGACTTGCAGACTTCTTCACCCCTTATCTTCGCCGACTATGAGAAGCGACGCCTTGCCAAGGAAGCAGCTCGTCCCACCCGACCCATCCTGGTATCGGACAGACAACTCTGCCCTCGCAGGTAGCCCGGTCTTTTAAGAGGGGGAGTGTGTTACATCTTCGACGCCACACGGGCCCTACCGGACCCGACTTAGGGCCACAGGGACACACTAGGGCCTAAAGGCCCGACCTTGGGGTACTACAGGCCGTAAAGGCCTCATTTTGGACCAGACCCGACGGGCAGGCCCAAACGACATTACCGTTTGGGCCTGACGGCGCTCTTGAGGCTGCCGCCCGCCGGTTGGGGCTKAACCGTCAATCTTGACGGTTCAGGGCACGGCCAGGCCTCGCAGCATAGAGGCSGGCCTCTGCCCCACCGKTAGAAAAGTACCGGTCCAGCCTCAYTTCGGCATCGAACCACCGGCACTCTAGCGGTGCGTTATGGTATAGCGCCAGAGCGCTAGCGCTATTCTTAGCGCAGGAGCACGAGGAGCAGCGGCAGCAGCAGTATCGCAGCAGCGGCGACTGAGCAGATCGGCGGCCATAGCCGCCTGAGGTATCGGGAGCCGGGGGTTCTCTTCTCCCTCCTGTCGCCAGTCCCCTCTCTCTCTCTCTCTCCTCCTCGACTCCTTCTTCTTCTTCTTCAGACTTCTTCTTCTTCTTCTTCTTCTTCTTCTTCTTCTTCTTCTTCTTCTTCTTCTTCTTCTTCTTCTTCAGACTGGAGACTTATACTAGTTGGACAGAGATCAGTGTTGGACTTCGGTGGTAAGAGGCTGTGGTACTTACCGGGTTTGAGACTTGGAGATTGTTGGGGATGATACTCGGCTGCATCACAGATTGGACACCGGTTACATTAGGACTCTGTATCTCCGACATTGGTGACTTCTTGTCCGCGACATTTGATCTTGTTCGATGACATTTTGGATTACCATATCGGTGACCTACTGGTTTCTATCTCGGTGACATSTGGTGCTACCTACATCTCCCACCTCCTTCGTCTCTCCTCCCACCTTTCATCTGTGTATGTGTGTACGGGGCTGAGCATCGTCTATGCATGGCTCAGACCCCACCATCTCACGATTGTATGTGTGTGGAGTGATATCTGTGTGAGTCAGTCTATGTGAGTCAGTCCTTTTATCAGACTTCTGCTGCATACATGCTCATCNCATCTCACGATTGTATGTGTGTGGAGTGATATCTGTGTGAGTCAGTCTATGTGAGTCAGTCCTTTTATCAGACTTCTGCTGCATACATGCTCATCTTATATTGGTTGATTTTTGGTTCTGCCCCATACTCGTTGATACTTTCACGAGTATGTAACAGTCACGCTGGGCCCTTTGCATTCTTTAAGAGTATAGGGAAGAGTTCCCCCAGACCGTAACCTGCGCGGTCATTGCATGTACTTGAAGGACTCAGGTTTAAATCTGAAGCCAGTCCAACTGGCATGAGAATGTCCGGAGTCCGTCCCGTAGGGTGGAAAATAGCAGTATCAGACCCCGATACTTAGTTTGCAGGGCCCGACTCGAGCTTGGATATTCAGCAATGTCTGTAATTTCAGAGTGAAATCATGGGATCTATTCTGTGAGCTTAGTTGCAAATCTGCAGCAGATTAGGTTTACGCCGGAGTACCAATCATCACTTGACTAATGGAAACAACCACTTACTTGAGACCAAATTGCAGGTTGATTTAGTCGGCCGCATTCCCGCTCCGCAGGTTGATCTGGAGTACTGCTACGGTTTTCTGCTCAAGGGACCTTTTGTGCGGCATCTGAGGAAAGTTTGCAGTCGCTTTGTATTTTTCCTTACCCCCTGGAGGTTGTAATATGCAAGAAATGCCAAGAATCAATGGACTCAGGCCTTGAATTGCACTCAGCTCATCCAAGCTGATTTGCCATCTATCCTACCCAAAAAGTGGCTGCGCTAAGGTCTCCGTGCGATTTTTTTTGCTTGTTAGGCTCAGATTCATGGTCGAGCTTAGTGACGCTTGTGTTCTGCCAGTGGAAGAGTTCTAGGCTTGTTTTGCCGATATCTGAATCCTTCGTTTTAATGGAAGTCCTTCGTTTGCATTTTAGTGTGTCAATATTATCAAACGTGAACCGCGAGACTCCCTCTGGGCTTCTGATCGCTCGCCGACAGACTGGATTCTTATGGGGTCTGAATTGAGTGGGGGTTAAGCTCCGTATAATCGCCTCATCTGAGCTCAGAATGAAAGCAGAACGTGAATTTCATATATGGGCATGCACTGTGTGAAGTATTGCAGGCACAAGTGTTATATGGACCTCCTCTTTCCTCCTCATCACTGCTGCTGCCATCATGCTCCTCCGAACTTCGTCATCACTGTGCATGCAGGCTGTGCTAACATAGGCCAGGGAGCGAGAGAAGATGGCGCCCTGCAACTCGCCGTAGGAGAGGGAGAACATGGAGCCCTGCAACTCGCCGTACTATTTTCCCCAATTTAGGTAGGTGTGACTGTACCGACTATTGGCTCTTCTCTTTTGATGAGCTTCTGCACAGCGTATCTGGGCATCACCTCTGCTTCATCTTCCCCCCCTCTATTAGAAGATTGTGGTATGTAAAACCACGATTTCGAAAACTTGAAGTCCAAAGATCCAATATTAAATTCCCCCTAGGCGGGAGTTGTCTCTATGTCGTAGAATGAAAAGACTAAAAAGTTCAAATTGACAGCAAGTAACATTAACTCAATTGACATTGACATAATAAAGATATTCTTTCTATTTAAAAAGATTCCCCAAATACCTAAAAAAAAAAAGAATGTCCTATCTATCTATCTATCAAGTAAAAGAGAATCACTCTGCAAAGCAAATGAAGTAATGAGCAGACATGATGAGGCACACGGAAACCATTCTTTTTGCCTTTCTCTCTGAAGTTCTATCTACCCTCACTTCTTTTTTTTCATTTCTTCTCTCAGGTCTTCCTTTACTGTGCCTTGTTGTTGTACTTGAGCACGAGCTGCCTGAGAGGCGAAGGGAGAGGGGACAGAGAGAGAGGAGAGCTGGAGAACAGGAGAACGGAGGGAAAGTATTTACATGTATGTAAATGTAGTACTATGTGGTGTGTACGCGAATGGGTTATGCATAGTTTTGGGGCTGAAGTTGCAGAATCCGTATGACTGCTTTGAACCAAATTCATGTTTTCCTGCTATTAATTATGATCATGTGTTTATCTTTTCAGCAGGAAGGGCGGCGTCGGTCTTCCAGCACTCTGTCTTCTCAGCATGTCCTGGAGCTGCAATATACTTGCGCTGGTGCTGCTCTGCACCAGATGACTTAAATTTGCCTTCTGCAGGGATGGGAGAAGAGCCTGATGATGATTTTCCCTGATTCTCCTTCAGGTGTTTGGTGGTCTGTTGTCAAGTTGCATTGCACTCGGCCTCGTCGCTTCGTGTTCATTCACGGAGGTAGTGCAACGTAGACTGCTGTTTCTGACAATGGCGATAACAGTACCCCGAAGAGTATCCATGAGGAAATCTGTTCTTGCTGGTGGGGTGGTCGCTGCTGTGCTTCTTGTCATTTTCGTTTTCCTCGCTTTCAATTCTTTATCCCTCAGTCTTCAGGCAAAAACTGTTCTGCAGAATGGACTTAGTGGGACCCCTGGGTCTGGCATCCTTGAAGGAGATTTTATCAGTGTGCACGGATCGGTAGTTGCAAGGAGGGCTGCGGACCTTGCTAACAATCGTTTTGTTGCTTGTACCAACTGGTGTAAAGAGGCCAACGATCGTGCACACCAGTGCATACTGCAAAGTGGAACGAGCGAAGACATCAATGCTGTGAACAACTCGAGCCCTGCTGCCGAGGATCTCTTGACCGCCAGTGTCGAGGGGTACGAAGAGCTATCAGCGCGTGATGTTCTCCAAGTGACAGGATCGCCGAACCAGCAGCAGCAGCAGCAGCAGATGACAGACACAGGACTGCAGCTGGGAAGGGCGGCTTCGGCAGGTGTTGATCCATTTTGCTATGGCACTGCTAATCACAGTGCTTGGGGCAAAATGGATGACCGCCTCACGGGGTCTGGCTCTGTCCAGCGGTTCCTGTATATGATGAGCCTTGCGAGCCAAGCCGTATTTGGTGGTCGTGCTAAGGAATCAAGTGCGGACCCCTCTCAGTTTGCCAACATGAATACCGCAGATATCGAGTTGCTAGAAGTGGCCTCCGAGAGGGCGAACCTCGCACCAAAGATTGCCTTCATGTTCCTTGTACGGGATTCGTTGACCTTTGCCCCTCTATGGGAGAAGATATTCCATGGGCATGAGAACCAGTACTCGGTTTATGTACATGCGACGGAGGCGTACAAACGCGGCCCGCAGGAGTCAGATGTGTTTGAGAAGAGCGTGATTTGCAGCAAACCGGTGAAGTGGGGGCGACCATCCCTCGTCGATGCCGAAAGACGATTAATTGCGAGCGCAATTCTTGATCCTCTTAACCAAAAGTTTGTCCTTTTGTCGGAGTCGTGCATCCCCGTGCGAAACTTCTCTTTCATTTACAGCTATTTAATGGACACATCGAAGAGCTTCGTCGAGATCGGACTTTTCCCAGATCGATATCCACCAGAACTCGCCCCGCTTGTGAAAGTCGAACAGTTTCGAAAAGGTTCTCAATGGGTAACCCTGAACCGTGTGCACGCGGCACTGGTTGTGGCGGACCGGGTCTATTACCCACCTTTCATGAGATGGTGCCAGGGTTTTCCGCGGAGGTTTTGTATTGGCTTTGCCACGAAGCGACGCTGCTGGAACTTCCCTAACGTTCTCTGTTTCGCTGATGAACACTACATGCAAACGATGCTCCACATTCTGGACGAGGGTGCCGTCCACCCGCGGACGTTGACCTGGCTTGAGTGGATATGGCAAAGTCCACACCCTCGCACACGCGGAGCCGGTGATACTGACCTCGCCTTGCTGAAGCAGATCCAAAATGATGCGACTTGTGAATGGAATGGGCTAAACCGGGAATGCTTCTTGTTCGCCCGGAAGTTCTCCAAAGATGCATTGCCAATCATCCTGAGCCTCGGCAAGCAGCTGCAGCTATGGTGATTCCGGTTACCGTCCTTTTCTTCATTACGTGCTCACCACTTTTCAATTAGCGCTTCTTGATCGTGATCAACATGCTCGTTGGCGGTGCCTGTCCAGACTGTCACTTTTCCATCCTTCTATTGCACTTCCTACGCTTACACATGGACACTCTGCTGCGATATTTATTGCCTGTTCCCTGCTCTGTCTTCCTGCCGTGCATGCACTCACGCTCCCTCTCCCTGTTTTGCTCGTGCCATTTTGTCACTGGAACTTTGTTCCATGTCTATCCATCCTGTGTCCGCTTACTGCGCTCAACTTGGACGAGCGGATATTAATCGTAGTGCATGATTTGCCCTAAGATCTACGCGGTGTAGCTGTTTGTTGGAGCCAGGGAAGTCTGTTAAGTACGTTTGATTCGTCTCCTTCCTCTTCCTTATGTGTGCTCTCTGACTGACAGTGCAAGTGGAGCGGCTCTGTTTCGTTGGAAAAGTGAAACAAAGTACTTCTCTCCAGTGCCGGTGCACAATGGAAAGCTCCCTCCAGTGGCAAGCTCTCTCAGGGAAACAATGGGGTTGGCTTTCTTCATCGTCTTTTCCTGTTCAGCACTTTCTGGATCCATTTTGACGCTTCCAGTACTCGTAGTGAATAGTCCTGCTGCTGCTGCTGCTGCTGCTGTTTATAGTGGTCGTTCTTAGACTCTGTGTTGACTACCGATTCGATCCATCTCGACCAGAGATGGGTCATGATTGAGTGACAGTTGGCATCGTAGGTGTAGTATGGCCTGACCATATCGCTGCGTTTTGAAGCATGTGCGGACTGGGCTGGTGATCCTAGTCTCCAAGTCGGTCCAGACACGAGGCTCATCACACCATCTTCTTTGGTAGGACCAAAGCTGTTGCTGTTGGCAGGCTCTTAGGTTGAATGGTCCGTTTATCAGGTGTTTAATTGTTCCCTATCACCTCATCCCTCCATCCCTCCATCCCTCCATCCCTCCATCCCTCCATCCCTCCACCCCTCCATTGCTCTTTCCCTTATCTGATTTGATGTTTTTCAATGCGACGTGTTTTGATTTGAATTGATTTGTTTTGCAATCGGTTGACTTTCCCAACTTCGATTCACAAACTCCGAATTCTTTCGTCCAAAACTCCTCCTCCTCTTCATCCTCATCCTCCTTCCCCCCCCCCCCCCCCCTCCCCCCCCTCCTTCTTCTTCTGGCTGCCCCATGTGTTGTTGATCTGCTGCTGCTCTGCGTGCTCTTAGTCTTGTTGTTCCACATGTTGTTCATGCCGCTGCTGGTGCTATACACCCCCATGTGCTCTTTTTCCCGGACTCTATGCCATGCTGCTGCTGCTACCCAACGTCTGCCTTGCACTGTTGTGCCTTGTTGACTCTCTGAGGAGGGACTATCACAAACCATGCACTATTGTGCTCGATCCTTTGCTGCACAATGGTACGATCCACCTCTTTGAGGGACTTGGCTGCAACACTGTCCACCTCGTTATTGATATGTGTCGCCTCCTGCGACCACAGGCTCAGTGCAGTCGATGACGAAAGGCAGATCCTTGTCCAGGCTAACTGGGTTAATGATTGGAGTGAACCTTGCGATGCTGTCGCTCTCATGTGGAGACTCACCACCGCTGGATCAAGGTGGACGCAGCCGGAAGTTCCTCCTCGTCCTCTCTCTTCATCCTCGCCATTTCGGCTTTGCTCTTCCCGTCGCGTGTCGATTGCCTTTCCTTTTTCCGCATGTTTTCCTTTCCCAGCCTTAATGAAGTCCTCGTTGCTGCCCTCAGAGCTGGAGGTGTGTGTCATCCTCGTACTCTTCCCTGTTCAGAATCCTCCATACCAGGGCTTTATTTAGTTTGTCTCTCTTGCCACCATCTCCTCCTCCTCCAAGGGCCTCGGCAAAGGTGCTAGGTTCTTCTATGCCCGGGGGGGCTTTGGATCGTCCAAGAATACGCCCCACACATTCAGGAGGTTGCACTTCAGACCTTGATGCTCTATATTGAGCTGTGGATCCCAAAGTATGTACGCTAACTTCGCCACCACCTTGGAGGTGGAGAGATTGTTCCTCTTCTTGGCGAACCAAATTAATGGTGGACCAGTGTCTCTCAGTGGGTGTTGCGGTGCTGCACAGCGTAGTCAATCTCGTGGCAATCCTCTGAATGTCTAGGTGGTTGCACCCATACGCTGCCTACCACTATCAGGGAACTATCTCCCCCATCAGACTTGTCCCACATTGGTTCCTTCCTCCGCTGGTCTTTCCTTCGGCGGCGCTCAGTGGAGCACCCATGGTATTTGCCATACGTCCAAGTGGGACTGTAGTGCCCCTCGATGCTCCCCCTCGACTGGGATATGAGAAACTTGGTCAGGTTGTGCACCAGGGTGAAATCCATGTCAAGCAACCACTCAAGGTCTCTCCAATTGGGAGAGGAGAGGAAGGCTGCAGGATCGTTTTGCAATGGTCGTCCACAAGACTGAAATTCTCCTCTGGCTGCTCCTCTATGAGGCTGTCGATGTTGTTCAGACAGGTGCGAAGCATGCCGCCAAACCGTCCAGCTGCAAAGGTATATTATCGTATCCATGTCTATCCTTCGCAACATCTGATTTGTAGGCCACCTAACTTTCACCTCGGTCTCAACCTCACCGCACCGTTCAGCTAAGCTGAACCAGTGGAAGATGTTCTTTGCCTTCTTCTCCTCCTTTCATCATGTCCTTGAGCACCCACCTGCTGTCAACAAGTCCAACCACCTCTATGGGCAGAACGAGGGTCTTCTTCATGAATTAATGATCTGGAGTGCGTGCTACTTTTTATGAACCTCACGACTGTCTTCGCTTGCCTCTTGATCGGCACCAGCAAGCCAAGGTTGAAATGTTCAGAGTGTATGTTGCGCATGGGCACCATAAAATCTTTGCAGTATCTAGCCGGCGCTGTAAAATCATTAAAGCCCTCCTGTTCATTCCAACATTGTCATTGCAAATGACATTTACCATCTGCCCTCCATTCTCTCTGATCACCTCCTTCCTCGAGTTTTGTGAGGGTTGTGCCATGTTCCTTTCTGTCAAACATATCGACCACGTCCACAAGGACCTCCCCTCCTTTGCCCCCCCAGCAGTGAAGCTTATGACAGGCTTGAACTTCTTTTGTGTGTACACTGTGTAGCCGTTGCTGCCGAGTGTCCAACTCCTCTAGATATCCCACTTATCTGCTTTCTAAACAGCAGCAGGGGACGGAGGGCGAAATATCAGTGATGGGCCACATGAACTGCTTTACCTCTTTCTGAACAGTGTTCGAATCAATAGGGAAACGATCTTAAATGATGTCATTTGCCCTTTGGCCATCTCTCCGGCGACAGCTCGATAATGTACAAGTCGTTGAGGCCCTTCCTCTTATTGTGTTTGTACGAAGTCAAATGGCACCCAGTCCTGGTACAAAAGCTCTTCCCCGGTATGCTTCTGACCTCTTCTCTGGAGTGTTTTCAACCGGCGACCATTGTGTTGTGGATAGAGGGCTGGCGTTGTCGTTGCCGACCTTTGCAGCGGTGGTGGCCTGGCAAGAATGGCCAACTGCAACCCTCGGTGGTCCTCGCTGGGTCGCTCTCTGTCTTCCTCCCCAGCTTGTCCCTCAGAAGTATGCTTGCAGCATTCCACACCGCTATTGGAACCTTCCCTCCTTGGCACCGTAGGTGACCGAAGATGGGCCTCTGTCTCGTCCACCACTGCTCTTTCTACCCACCTCACATGGCTCCACCTCCGTGTCGTCTGTCCCTCAGAAGTATGCTTGCAGCATTCCACACCGCCATCGAAACCTTCCCTCCTTGGCACCGTAGGTGACCGAAGATGGGCCTCCGTCTCGTCCACCACTGCTCTCTCTACCACCTCACATGGCTCCACCTCCGTGTCGTCTGGTGTGCTTTTCTCCGCCATGTACGCATGGAGCATCCTCTTCGCCGCATCCTGTTCAATCCGCGCCTCGTCTCATGCAAGCAGCAGGTGGCAGCAGCTTGCCTCGTGTGCCCATACATTGCCCCCTACCCCTTTCTGGTGAAGTGCTCCACCTGCTCGCATTGTTGACATCATCGACAATGTCTTGCGCAGCCTGTAAGAGACCCGATACTGACCGTTACCTTTTGGCTGCGCCTGCTCGATCCAACAAAATACTGTCTTCTCCCGCTGCACCTCGTACTGGCGAGGTTTTAGTTGCAGCATGAATTTAGGCGATGGCTGCGATGCGTTCCTGTACATGGCTTCCCTTTCTTGAGGAAGTGCTCCACCGCTCGAATTGTTGACATCGTGAATAATGTTTTGCACAGCGGGAAAGGTTCCCAATACTGGGCGCAACCTTTTGGCTCTGCCATCTGCCCCCGTTTAATCCGACAAAATATTTTCTTCTCCCGGCCTCTGCAAGTAGTGCCGACGAGATTATCGGTGGCGGCATAAAATCAGGCAGCGGGTGCAATGGATTTGCCGTTTGCCTGGCTCAGGGATGGCATGGAGCAAATGGGGAAATTGTGCCCTGGTACATGTAGGTTTCATGTACCAGGGCACAGTTTTCCCCTACTGGGTTCGGAGAAGCCTACATTTACGAACTGAAAAAAAAAAGAAAACAACCCTTCAGGGTCTGCCCAGCGGCAAACATTACCTCCTACTGGGTCACAGCGACTTTGATTCGAAAATGCATTTGTTAAATCTGTTTTGGCCCTTTGGGCCTTTTTGGCGTGAATGCCTTTTTCATGGACAAAGCCAGTTTTGCTTTTTCTTTTCAATTCTTTTCCCCCTGATGAGGAGTAGCCTAAGCAACATCTCCGATTGTTTCTTAATCTCTCGTCCCTGGAAATCAGAGTTAAAAAAAAAAGAAAAAAGTTGCAGAGTTAAAAAAAAAGAAAAAAGCTGCCGAAGTGGTGATACTCAGAAATTTGCACACCCCCAGGCACCTCCCCGGAGGGCCGGTAGGCCGAAGTTTTTTTTTCTTCTTTTCTGTGTCCACTGCAAAAGATACAGTGTAAGCTATGTAGCCCTGGCTGAACTTGTGGTTTAAAAAGGTGAAGAAGTAGTAGTAGTAGAAAAGAAAAAGAAAAAAGAAGAAGAACTGGAACGAAAATCAGAATGGCTGAACTTGTGGTTTAAAAAGGTGAGGAAGTCTTTTCTGTGTCCACTGCAAAAGATTCAATGTAGGCTATGTAGTATGTAGCCCTGGCAAAAAAAAAAAAAAAAAAA
>BFEA01000196.1:956112-970965 GCA_003427395.1 Chara braunii | reverse complement strand
TTTTTTTTTTTTTTTTTTTTTTTTTTAATGGGACAAAAACTCCAATCTACTCGTGGGGAGCAACACGTGTTGGGAACCGGGCCCAACGTCCCATATAAAATGATACAAGAAATTTGGATATATACCAGGACCACTAGGTCTTTGGCTCTTTCATTATCTTGCTATTGCAAATTTGCAAGCATCACAAACCGCTCGACCACCGCTTTTTGGTGAGTGACAACCTCTACCGGCGTACTTCAAACACGATGGACATCCCCGTCCTTTTCCGTGAAAACAAATTCAATTTGGTTTTGAAGGCATTATCACCTTTGTGAACAACCTCACCATGTAAGTCAAGATCTTACCTTGCCAGTCTCATACTTTCCGTCTTTGCAACTTATTGCAATCTCGAGAAACATTCAATAAAAAGTTTTAACAAATTTGACTAACTGTGGAGTTAGTGCCGAGGATCTGCAAGTGGGGAGTCATTATGCTCATCACCGAGTCATTAAGTAGGAAAAAATGCAAATGTTAGTCATTAGGTACGCAAATGAGGTCCTTACCCACGAATCAAAGAGGAACTAATCATGGATCCGACAATATGATGGAGGCGTATTTGGAGATTTCATTTAGAGTTACTCATAGATGATGTGAAAAGCAGGGTCAACCTGGTGGTTGCGGATGAAGTGCCGCTGCAGCTTGTTGTTAAGAGTCGAGATGTCATGCACTGCAACACAAAGGTCTGACCTTGAGAAATGTTTGGCCAAGGCCCAGGGCTACTGCCCGCCCAGGCCTAAGCCCACCCTTGCCATCTTGGCACGACCGTCAGGATGAAAGAATGATCTAGACACAAAAGTCAAACACAAGCCTGACCTCAAATGAGGTGGCTAGAAAACGTTCCCTAGACGTCATGTTCCCTAAACGTCTGGATGAGACAAAGGGCCTCGCCGCACTACTCTCAACATGCACAAAAGACAAAATCATGGTGGTGTATCTTTCCATATTCTAGTGGAAGATTCGCTCTCGTTTTGCACATTTCGAGAGTAGTGCAGTGAGGCCCAAAGTCGTCGAGACTCATCCTGACCACAGTAAAGTGGACCGACGACAACGAAAACCGTACGAACAACAAAACACAATATGCTAAATCGAAATCAAAGCAACCTGCGTAAGACTAGACTGAGAGCGCACAAAATACACACGTGTATGGACGAAAGAACTAACAAAATACTGACACACCTGCCGATATCAAAAGCGAAGCAAGGCAAAATCTGGCTATATGTTGAAACCTCAACAGTGACACAAGGAAAATAATGAATGTGTTGGGGCGTACAATCAGCACACGCCAGACATCCCTGCCTGGGATGGTAAACTGTACGGAGAACAGACAAAAACACACACACACATACACATACACACACATGCTCTCACAACAGATAAAATACCTACATAGCTGCTTGAAATCAAAACCAAGGTGCTTTCTATCATATTCGGCCCTTAGACATGTGTAGAAGGCTCCAAGCATGGTACACCCAGTCTTGCTTAGACCACCAGTACTTGGTCCAGATATCAGACACGGTGAAAAAAAAAGTAGAAACATTATCATCGGATGAATTTGGACGCTCCTGTAGTGGCCCGTACATTTCCTAAAATTGTGGCTTGTTAACGGGCACAACTTTAGGGGGTACTGATGGTTTAACAAGCCGAGATGCAGCGAGGTCAAAGTCAAAGTCAAAGTCATTGATTGGAAGAGGGTACGTAAACGCAAGTGGAGCATTAGGGATGAGCCTTCAATGCCTCACGCGACGGTCGTTTCTTTTTGTACTTGGCGAGGGCATCTGGTGATTCGACAACGGTCTACATGATCGCTGTCGTAGGACAACTGTGCCAAGTACTGCAGTGGCTTGTTCCCTCAATGACGTATGTGATGATGTAAGAAACCTTGTGGGAAAAGCCGTTTGAGGAAATCGTTCGTGCTTAGTTATAAGAAAAGAGGCAAGCTTGGATGCATGGAAAACCGAATGTAATTATCGGGGCGGTACTTCAACCATAAGAAGGGTCGTCCCGTTTGTCACTGCCAAAAGCAACAACACGCCAACTACCCATCCAATTACGAAGGAACTCATGTGAGATATCTGTTTGAAGTTGAATTTTGCGGTCATTAGCTATACAGACCACCTTCTCGAAGGATATAATTCAGTTGTAAATAGGACGTTGAACCTGTTTTTCAGCAGGTGATGCTCCCCACCAATAGATGGAGCCTCTCCCCTTGTGTTAGCGGTGTCTGCTCTTACCAGCACCACTAGCACTGGAGGGGCGTGTTTAGAAAAAAAAAAAAGAGGGTAGGGCAATCGTTGCCAGTTGGCCTGATGCGTCTTCTGCAACTTCGTTCAGACCTTGAGAAGTACGTCTCACATCTTCCAAATAAACATGTTGTGTGCGTCGCTCTTAGTTGTGCGGGGAATGCGGGAATACATACGGATGTTAGCACGCTCAACATACTTAAGCAGCGTCAAGCATGGATGGGAATATGCCAATGGTAAGGAAAATAAAAAAAATTGTTCGCCTTCTTGTCGAAAAGCCACTCGACCCGGTCCTTTTCATCACAATGAACAATAACGGTACTTCGTGCGGGTCTCGTGTTTCAATTCACCAAGGCAAAAACATTCCCCATACGCTCATCCGGCTGCCTGGTCCAGCCCGTCCTGGAAGAATTGGTGATGGTTGTTCTTCTTGCTTCCCTTAGCTTTCTGCTGAGAACCACCTGGGGCGCTATCGTGTCTCCCTCAGTAGAGGCATACGAGGCTGTTGCTTGACCACCACTATATCTTGTCGCCTAACGCATTCACAAGCGGTTGTTGAAGAGCTCAACACGGCCACGAGACAAAGTTGTGCTTCTTGGTGGCGATAGTCAACCGTAAGTTTGGTGTTAAGGCGATGCTTTGATATTTTATAAGTCATCACAGGCTTGTTTGGGGTGTTGTGGACAAAAGCAATGGGGATTAATGATTCTGAGGGAGAGAGAGAGGAGGGCGGGTGAAGTAGAGAGTGCGACCCACATGTCAGTCGTTAGAAAATAAGACATTGCAGCCACTGTGCTTGCTCCGAACGAGTGAAAATTGTATAAGCAATGTTCAATCAGCAGGAAACCACAAAAAAGTACGGCCGCTCACCCTAGCCAGCGACCGCTGAGCTGTTTGGGATCCTCAGAGACTTTACGCAACGCGAGAAGTATGGGATATGTTTGGTGTGTATTTTTCCAACCATCCTGATTTACGTTGTATATTAACAGATTATGGTTTTGAGGGTCATCCGTTACGATCACGAGTGAGACGGCCTATAACGTGTGGAAGGTGGTGGGATCGCAGGAACTGGGAGCATCATGGAGAGGTGGCAGGAGGCTTTTAAGCCATCTTAATACGTGAGTACGAGCGCATACATTAGCATTGTACATGCGTAAAAATGCCTCATCAGGGGTTTGGCAGGTCAAGGGTAGGCGTAGTGGGCTAATGGGAGGTCTGAGAGAGTCATGGGAGTCTGGGAACATGCAGATCATGGGGGCTGGGCCCAGCAGGGCTGAGAGGAGCCCTGATGAGAGGCATAAAAGGAACAACCGGTTGTCAAGATGCCAAAGAAATTGAAGTGTACGTTGAGCGCCTTCAAGTGATCGGCAAGCAACAACAAGGTCAGTGAGAGTTGAGGTTGAAAGCGTGGAAGTATGCAAGGCTCAGCCAAAAGCTCACCAACGCATCGCACACTATTTCTCTACCATCGTGTGTGGCAAAGGACCAAAAATTGTTACGCAAAGGATGACTGAAGAGGAAGAGGAGTATGAGGCTGTCGTGGGTGGGGAGATACTCTCCGGTCCGAAGAGGACGATGCCACTAATGGTACTGGGTGCGGGCATCAATGTGGAATCGTGGATGCCAGGAGACAAGGTACATTTCTCCCCCTACTCTCATTTTCCAAGGGCATCGGGAGGGTATGAGTGAACCAGTTGAGGTGGATGATGATGATAACCTCAATGTACGTGTTTGTGATGGTGAAAGGGTCGTGGACGATGCTTAGAGAGACGAGCGTCACCTTCTTGGTGACACCCTCGTCACCCCCGAACCATAACATAGTGAGAAGAGGCGCAAAAGCGTGCGTTGTTTTCATTGACCCCTAACATAATTTCCTTGCGTTACTTTCTAGGTGCCTAGAAACAGGAAACTCCGTTTCATGCGGCATCAATGGGCACGAAGAGGCAGTGAGGAGCAAGCGAAGGTTTGGCAAACGCTTCGACAAAGGGACCTGCGCCTAAAAGCATCATGCAACAGACAATGGACTGAAGTTTGGGATATACACGCCCATCCTTGCCTTCAACGCGTTCTGAATTGACGAGCGGCTCAAGATGGTTCACCACATCAGGCTCCTAAGACACATTTTCTCCCCTTCTGTGAAATATGTAGTGGATTATAATGAAGCACGCGGATAAGATCATTAGGATCTTGTCGCCAATGATTGATGATTTCATCAACACGAGGGCTGCAATCAATTTTGGATGGTTTATCAACTTCCTTGTGACTGGTGTCGATCGGGCGATTCTGTGACGGACCTTCCGCATGAGGATCCCGAGCCTCATTTTGTCCCCTCCCGTGAGATATGCAAGCAAGGTCATGCGGCAGGCGGATATGATCATCAGGATCTTGATGCTGACGAACAATGCTTTCGACAACACGGGAAGACTATTAATTTTGGATGGGCTATCAACTTCCTTGTGACGGGTGCCAACGGGGCGTTCGTATGAGGGACCGCCCACAAGGACGGAACAGGCGATTCGACAAAGGGTGTCGTGTAGGAGAGAATCAGGGTACTCAAGACATCCGGACTTGAGAAGGTCAATGCCATTTACACCGATTTTGCATCCGCTGACATAGGCTTGCTGAGCTTCTGACTACGTCAACAATAACGTGATGATATCAAAGAGCTCAATTGATTTCTTGTGACCCAGACACAAATGAGGCTTCACGCATGTTGAGAGCCTTGAGCTTGGTAATTGAAACTAAGAATAAAGATCGGAGGGTCGTGTGGAGTATTGGTATAGGCGGGGTGGTGCTCTTGTTATCCCTACTGGGACGTATGTACGGCCGCAATAGGAACAGTCGAGGAGCATCGCGAAGGGGGCGTTGGTCGAATTGTGGGCGGTATTGGTCTAACATGAGTGGGAGCGGTGGCCAGAACAGGCAGTTTAATCCACCACCTCTTGGGATATATGGGCCAACGGGCCAGCATTCGATGGTAAACCATGTTGGTATGCCAGCTGGAAGTAGTAGTGCCTCTGGGAATGGCAGTGCCTATCAGGCACAACAACCAGTTGGGCAGTGGAATGCGCATGCATGACCGAGCCCGTGGACTATGGCCGGGCCGTGGATGATGCCTCCGGCACCGATGCTTCAAGTGGCCCAGCCTGTGGTCGTGCAACCACCAATCGTGCTGCAACCGCAGGCAGCTCCGACGATGACCCAGCCTGTGAATGGGCAGCAACATCAACATGCGAGTAATCAGTCGAGCTCGCTGCATAATAGTCAGTATTCTGATCGGTCGTCAAATTCCGGCAAAGGGCCGGCTGCAAATGCGTTCCCTGGTCCGGGGAATAGGGCCTATTTCACTAAAGAATACATGGATATTCTTAAGGACATCAAGTCGACTAAGGTATTGGATGAAGCCAAGAAGAAGGTTGCGGGTAATAGACGGGGAGGCGGTGTGCAAATCCCTGGGAATTCAGGTGAAAACCGTGTTCTGCCAGTGAAAGGTGACGATCGGAGTGAGGAGATGAAGGTGTGGGTCTCCTCAACGCTGGGAGATTCTCTGAAACTGATTACTAAGAAATTAGAAGAAGTGGATGCAAAGGCAAATGTTGCGGCCGCGGAAAAAGAAGAGCTTGTGAAGCTGCGTGCTGAGAAGGCTGCACTGGAACTGGTTGTTTTGAATAGAGGGAAGGAGTCAAGTACTGAGAAACGAAAAAGGGCGATGGCTGCTCCTGCAGCTCCTGTCGCAGCCACACCAAAGATGAGTGTTGCGAAGGTGCGATCACGTGGCAGCTCAAAATCGAGGTCGCGAAGAGTTGAAATCTCATCGGATGATGAGGTTGAAGATGACAGCGTGAGGCAGAATTCGGCGCCAAAAATGGAAAAGAGCAGGGACCTCTCTGAAGTGAAGAAGCTGCTGTCTGAGCTGGTTCAAGGTCTAATAGTGTAGAAAGGCAAGCAGCGAGCAAGTACTCTTGAGCAGGGGCCCGAGCCTGAGTATGAGGCTGATGGGGCTGAGGACTTGGACCTCACACAAAAACCAATCGATGTTGTGGATGAAGAAGCCGACGAAGATGGACTTGCTGCCTACATGAAAATGAGGCAGGATTTTTACATGTCACTGCATTTTTCACGGGTGCAGGAGCTGTGCAAGCAAAATGGAGTCAGTTATGTACGCAAGGACACTGGTTCATGGGAGCTCGTGCGACTTGATCTGCAGGAGTATGCAGATCAACTTAAGGGCGCAGCTCCGAAAGGAACTGCAGAACCATCGAAGAATGCGGATAACGCAGATCTCAGTGATGGTGCTGAGACTGGTGCTGTGACGATTAAATAGCGGCTGGGTAGCCTTCGGTCACTAAAGAGGGCGGTAACCAGACTGTTGTTCTTAAAAGAGTGTGTTGGTAGTGCACTTTGTGTTGTGCCGGATCGGATTCATGTCCTGATTATCCTATTAGCATGTCTACGTGGTGATTTGGCTTGGGGTAAAGCCTATGTTCGGTTTTGGTTACGTATGTCTCAGGCCGAAATGGGAACGGTTGCTGTATGGCGAAGACTGTGTCTATGTGATCATGGCATTGCGTCATAAGCTCATCTATGTGGGCAAGACGGTACGTTCGCTGAGGGATAGATGGCGAGAGCAATGTCATGCGGTTGGTAGAGGGAGTGGGCAGCGCGTCAACACATGGTTTCAGAAAATCGGTTTGCAACACTACGTCCCGATCCCAATTTGGTTCGGTGAACGATCGGCGATTGAAGGAATGGAGATTAAAATAATTAGGAGTCATAACCCGGGGCTCAACTCGAAAGGATTTGGGCGTAGGAAGAAGCCGCGGAGAAGTCGGGGTGGTAAAAAGAAAGTGTTTTTCTATTCGAATGTGGTTTCCGAGCCTTTGTTGTTCGACTGTCCTGTTGTAAACGCGCGGCAAGAACCTGATTTACTAAGAATTCTCAAGTCGTTACGAAAGAATAAATGCAAGGGCTCTATGGTTATCTCTAACAATGCTGGTTGTCAGTGGGTGAAGGCTTGGAGATTGGTTAAATTGTTGTTCGGGGCGTCAAAAATTGAATGGAATGATGGGAAGATGATGTTGGGGGATTCTAGGGCTATGATAGAGAGTGGGGCGTGTTGGTCTGTCACGACTTTATGCATGACTAAGACCAGGACTGAGCGTGATAAGGCAAAGCTGATTTCTTTGTTGCGTGCACCGTGGAAAAGAAAGAACTTGGTTTCGCTGTCACTGAATGAATTATTACAACTGAATAGCAGTATAAAAACTATCAGCCAAAAGAGGGGGCAGCAGATTCTGAGGGGTATCCTTACTGGTGTGTGTAAGAAGAGGTTTGGAGTAAATCCTAGAATGAATATTACCGTCAAGATTCCTTTTTGTACCACCGTGGATAAATGGAAAGTGGACGCGACTGTGAGGAATTGGATCAGGGAGAGAGTGTTACCATCTTCGCTTGCTGACTTGTATGCAGGAAGGACAAGGACCGTGTGGTTGAAAGCCCACTCGGTTGGCGACCTTCTGCATAACCAGAAGTCCTTTGCACAACCGCATCAGTTCGAATGTGCCTGTGCAGGACTTGATTTGCCCAGATTAAATGGGCATGTAGCGGTCAAGTTGAGCGAAATTAATAACATTCACCCCTTCTTGTTCAATGCAAAAAACGTTCCCTTTCCGGGTTCGATGGATAGCAGAAAGATGGTGGTACGTGCATGCAATGATGCGCTTGACGGGCTGCGAAGTGCGGGCCTGATGATGGAAGAAATGCGTGTTGAGTGGTTGGCAATCACTCGGAGGGGTGAAGTTAGGCATGTTGACTGCGTTCTTAGCGAGTATGTGACTGGTGTGGGTCGTTCGCTTGATGGCTTGGTCCTGTCCCCGCTCGATCGGAACACAAGTGAAACGTGGGTTGAGTGTCCGATACTATATGAGACCGGGCTTCAGAAGATGTATCTCTGCAATGAGAACTACGAGACGGTTTTTACTCCGCCAAATGTGTTGCTGAGCAACTGCAAAGCGGCTTATGAAAGTGTTGGCCTTTGTAAGTTAGCTACCTGGGACCGGCAGGGTGGGTTACAGTTTGCATATGTAATATCCAAGGAAAAGGATAAACTAAAGAAGCGCCTGATTGTTCCCTCGTTTGCTAGTCCTTTTCGCGAGGCATCTGGGTTGCTCTCAACCGCGTTGAACGGATTGATTAGAAGGATAAAAGTGCCGCATTTTAACCTGCGCACGATTGGTGATCTCAAAGGGGAGGTGGGCAGGATTAATGAGTACGGTATGAAGATGGGACTTGATTTTGAGGCGCGTACGTACGACATTAAGGAAATGTTTACGCAACTGCCACATGAGGAGATCATGATGGCAGTACAATGGGTGGTGGATGTGTTTCATGAGAAGGAGGTGAAATGGATTCGGATCAACAGCTGGGTGATTCAGTTTTAAGACAAAAGCAGGGCATTCTAATAGGTGAAAGAGCCAGTCCGCCTCTGGCCTGTGTCATGTGCATGTTTTTGGAATACAAGCTCATGATATCCCTTGGCGCCGATGCCAGGTTTATCACTGGGAAAAGATACATTGATGATCTGCTGTTGGTTTCGTTTTTTAAGAAAGACGACCCAATACTTGTCGGTAAAGCCAAGGAGCGATTCGACTTAGTGACACAGTGCTACCCTGGTGGATTACAGCTTGAGAGGACTGATCCAGGGAATGGTACATTGGATTTTTTGGAGACCAGACTTATTGTGGGATGTGAACCAAGGTGCATTATCATGGCACACAAATTCAAGAATTCGGACTTTATTTGGGGTCCGGACGACTTGCATTTTAGAACCTATAAGGACTTCAGATCATTTGGGCCTACCAAAGCAAAGTACGCCACAGTGGCGAATACCATCCTCCGAATTTCGAGGAATTCGAATAATTGGGGTGTTACCTTCCTCAGTATCTTAACGCTAGCAGAGGAATTA
This sequence comes from Chara braunii, assembly GCA_003427395.1. Classification (NCBI taxonomy): domain Eukaryota; kingdom Viridiplantae; phylum Streptophyta; class Charophyceae; order Charales; family Characeae; genus Chara; species Chara braunii. The sequence goes on along the minus strand of BFEA01000196.1, from coordinate 961,722 downwards.
AGGAAACTGGGGTACCCGAGCAAGTTGGTGATTGCAGGTCTAGACTGGATGCGGAGGAGAGATCCGAGTCCTTTTTGGAGTCGTATGGCTGCTATTTCCCGCGTGTGGCTGGGGGAAAAGCGTGGAGAGCGAAGAAGTTTGGTGTGAGGATGCGCTTGGCAAGCCACCTGGCGTCGAGATTACGATCTGTGTCTGGGCTCCCCTGGCAAAAAACTGCGGATTGTAGTAGTCAGGCAATCTGAGTATCCTACGGCAAGTGGTACGCAAGTACAAACTTGGTTGAATGGTCGTTTCAGATACACTGAATCGGGTACAAAGTAGGGAAACGTGGAAACGAGGCAGTCCGGTACGGACAAACCCCCTGCGACGCGATGTGTTCAGACATCAGGTCGGGGCATAGGCTGTGTGGCCAAAAGGCTCAACTGGGTTGAGCTCAGAGGAGAACAGTTTAGCAATGATATTGAGGCAAGAGCGCAAGGTCAAGCGATGAAGAGGGTTTCCCCCACAAAATATGAGGGTCGTTGTCTTGCTCTATAAACGAGTCAAAGATATTCAGAAGGAGGAGAACTCGACGCCTCCGAGCCTAGAGCATAGATTGCTTATACATATGTTTATACGTTTTTTTTTTTTTTTTTTTTTTTTGGAATGAGACATGCTCCGATCTATTCATGGGGAGCAGCACGTGCTGGGAACCGGGCCCAACGTCCCATTCAAAATCATATTGAGAAATTGAGAAATTGAGAAGTTTATGGAAAATCCTTGAGATCCCGGGGCCATTACCCGGCTGCGACTAAGAAAGACAACTGTGCAATCTACACAAGGTGCAGCAAGTACACTGGGAACCTTTTTTTATTGAGATTCTAAGCTGTTTAGAAAATTTCCACAGCAATCATCAGAAAAAAGGGGGCTACCCACAGCAAAAATTGCCAAACAAGAGTCCTACAAGTGCTCAAAAACCTCGAAGTCCCTGGCAAACCCTTCTAAAACTCTCCGACACTGTCTTACTCCTTGCCAAGCTCTTCCAGGCCTCACACCCCCACCTGGTTGGGTTACAGGGCAACACGACTCGCCCCAGCTCCGACCAGCGTCGTCCCAGCAACAACCCTTGGTTGTCCCTTGGAATGCCCACCCCAAAGCATTCCCAGATCTCTCTACCAGGCCTCACACTCCCGCATCAGCAGGTTACAGGGCAACACCCCAGCACCGGCCAGCGTCGTTCTGGCTTCGAACATCCGCAGATCACTGAGTCTAACAGCAAAGGAGCCTCCTAAGATGAGTTGCTAGGAATCCCCCGAGTCCTAAATCATTCGTAAGACCACCATTGACATACGTATCTTTATACATAGTCTAGCATATATCGTTTATACACATAGTCTAGCATATATCGTTTATACATATGTTTATACCTAGTCTAGTATGGCTTCGGACATCCGCAGATCACTGAGTCTAACAGCAATGGAGCCTCCTAAGATGAGTTGCTAGGAATCCCCCGAGTCCTAAATCATTCGTAAGACCACCATTGGCATACGTATCTTTATACATAGTCTAGCATATACCGTTTATACATATGTTTATACCTAGTCTAGTATAGAGTGTTTATACATATGTTTATACCTAGTCTAGTATAGAGTGTTTATACATATATTTATACATAGTCTATTGTAGGTTGTACCCTACACTACACTTAGAATGGTATAATTGCTTTAGTCATAGTCTAAATTGAACAGATTGTTTATACATAGTCTACTGTGGATAAGTGAACAGATTGTTTATACATAGTCTACTATCGATAAGTGAACAGATTGTTGTTTATACATAGTCTACTATCGATAAGTGAACAGATTGTGAATGCATAGTCTACAGTTTACTGTCGATAAGTGAACAGATTGTTTATACAGTCTTCTGTCGATAAGTGAACTGATTGTTAATACATAGTCTACAGTCTACTGTCGATAAGTGAACAGATTGTTTATACATAGTCTACCGTAGGCTGTACCCTAGACTCCACTCTTAGGCTGTACCCTGACGTCAATAAAGACGGCAGAGATAGACACGGAGACCATACCTGATGGAGGGCTGTGGGAAACCCCTCCTGCCCTGCAGCCCGTGCAGGCAGATTCTGCACTGTTCATTGTGACCTTGTATAAACAGCAGCTGGAGGAGATGCACGCGTTGCTGAGTCAAGAATATGACAACCTACCAGATGGCATCTTGTTGCAGGGAGAGGGTATCTACGATGGGTGGGAGGAGGAACTGTATGACCAGATCTCTCTTCGACAGTTGAATATGAATGACAGAGCACATACGATGACTGCCCTACACGAGTGTGTTGGGATGCTGGTGCAGGTGAAAGACGTGTGTCGGGCTTCTAGCAAGCAGAGACGTGAGTGGTCCATCAGGTGAGTTGCTCTCATCTGAAGGCCAGGACAGCGTGACACGGACAGCATCAATAACATCAACAACATCAACAACATCAACAACATCAATACCGGCAACAAGAGCAATATCGACAATTACAACATCTACAACAGCGACATCACCAATTAGTCCACTCTGTGTCCAGCAGCAACGGTCATTTGCTCAGGCGTGTGATGAATTCGGTGCCGATCACATGGTGCATATAACATTAGAGCGATACAGGCAATCCCTAACGCGCCTTCGGCCTCAGTAAGGCACGGAGAATACACTACACGAGCATTCACCACCGACAAGGGCGCCTTCGGCGCCAGCGAATATGCAATCACGGGATCGGCCTCCCTCGATAATGATAATGAGAAGGTCGACAGCCTGTCAGTCTCAGTCTGTTGTAGTGAATAATGAAGATTTGACGGATGTGGGAGCGGCGATCCGGGCGCTTGCTTCGGAAGCTTTGCTGACATCTGTTTCACAATCTTACCAACAGCCCGCGGAAGATCAAAAGGCATCGTCATCATTGTTTGACAACGATGCTTCGGCCGAGGTAGGTGATGCGGTTCCCCCGCTTGTTTTGAAAGGTTTTTTTACAATTGATTCGTCATCTACCCATCAGGCTGATGCGGGCAATGATATCATGTGTGATGATTTACCGTACTATGACGACGACAGGGTTTTTATTGATTTCGCAGGGGCATGCTATCCCCCCCAGAGGTTAATACTAATGAGCTACGGCGTCGTACAATCATGGGGGTGGCTCGGGCAGTTGACCACGGCGGGGGGGGTGGGTTTGATGGGTTTGGCATGTGTTTTGATTGTTTCACTCCTGCGCAAATATCACCTGCCGGCGTCTCTTTTTGACCTAGGGCTTCCCCCTGCTCCCTCCCTGTTGCCGGTCGCGACTGTCATATTCTGTGGCTGCCACTGGTGGGGGGCACGATGGAGAGGAGCGACAGGAAGGTCTGTCTTTTGGGTGGTGGATAGGGGGAGGAGATAGGATAATCAATAAGGGATGGGCAGAACTCTGGTTGGCGAAATGGCAGGGGGAAGAGTATGCATGGCAGATATGTGACGATAATAATAATAAAAATAATGATATATATGTCGCACATGTTGCTAACCTCTGCCAGAAATTTGACAAAAACAATCTCGTGAGGATGATCTTTGTCGGGGGCTAGGGTTTGCTTTGCACAGTTATGACTGTGAAGGATTAGGGAGATTGGAGGATAGTTTGTCACCCTCCCCATGGCTAGATCTTCACACATGCTGTGACCTGGCTGATAATTGGGCGGGCAGTCAATCCCGTCGTGAGAGGGCAATCAATGCTGTTCCGTCAGGTATATTGTCTCCAATCTTGTTAGTGGGACGCTGGGACCCGGTCTCCAGCAGGTGATGCTCCCCACCAATAGACTGGAGCCATCTATAAACTGGGGCTTGCAATTGGAGGATGCTTATATCACCTCCAATAGCAGGTTGCCACAGATGTTTCGGTTTAAAAAAAAAAAAAAAAAAAAAAAAGAGTGGTAGAGTCTGTCGATCGTCCCTAGACTATCAATAGATGATACATAGATGATCTATACACCCACTTATGGACCATCTGTGGAGTACGGGATAATAAACACTTAAACCAGACTGTTAAATTGTTTGGGGGCAAGGCGTGAGGGAGGAAGAGGTTCAGGCAATGTGAACCTGGGGAATGGGGGGTTGTGTGCAGTGAAGGGGGCACTTAGGGAGGGTGGTGGGGCCAGCCGGCCGGATCGCAGGTTCAAACCTGGTGCGGACAAAAGACCCCGCCACCCGCATTCTGAAAATAAGGACAAAAAAACCCTCATGCAAAAAAGGCTGGTGTGCGCCACCACCCGGGGTATTACGTGCGCATACTACGCAGTGCACTGGTCTGCACTTGGTGCTCCAACATCTCTGTAGTGTACCACAAACTGCCCGCAGGCGTCTCCAGGACGTGCACCCGGTCCATGAGATCAGAGGGGCCAGCTGCTGCTGCTACTGGTTGATGTTCAATGACGTTCAACTGCATCCCACTCTGCAGCAAGGCCCTGCACATGTTGGTGCAAGGTCAAAATGTCCTCTTGCTGAGCAGCAAAAGTGGCGATGATATCTGCCATGTGCTTGAGTGCCAAGTGCTTAGTGGAAGTGGTGGCCTGTCCTCCCTCTGCATCCTGCAGTACCTACATACTCCAAGAAGAGTCTCGATGACACTCGTGTCTGTGAACACTGAACAATAAATGTCCTCTCAGACTTGCCTTCATTAGTACAGACTGTGCTCTCATCATTGAACAATGCCTGCTGGATTTGTCTTCATTCATCATCTGCACAGTGTCTTCATTCATCATTTGCAGCCTTTTGTAGTGTTCCCGTTGCTGTTCAGCACAGCAGCATTCGTCTGCTTCAAGGGCCGCCACAATCTTAGCCTGTCTGCTTCCGCAGTACGGTCATATGCGCTACGTAAGCGTCCGCACCCTAGGTAGCCGATGGATCCATGTGTGCCAGTTGCCGACATCCATAGACAACGCACCGAGGATCACAGTGCGTGGTGCCGATGTGGCACTGCAATTGTGACCTGCTCACCGGTCACTGCTGACATGGCAACTTACTTTCAAGCCGACATCCATAGACAATGCACCGGCGATCACAGTGCGCAGTGCCGATGTGGCAATGCAATTGTGACCTGCTCACCTGTCACTGCTGACATGGCAGCTTACTTTCAATGCCACAGAGCTAAGAAGAAAGAGGAGACATGAAGAAGGGGAACATGATGGCCTACGTTTTTTTTTTTTTTTTTTTTTTTTTTTTGGTGGGGAGCATCACCTTCTGGAAACCGGGTACAGCGTCCCTTAAATACCTCTGTATAAAACAGTCATTATTGAAGTGACGCCATTGTGCTGGAAACCGGGTCCATCCAATCTACTCTTCCAAACCTATCCTGCAGCAGGATCGGGTATTGGGGGGGGGGAACACTGGGGGGCACCAGTGGGGTCTCCCTCCATCCCCTAGCCTCTGCCCTCCACCAACTATCCTCCGGGTGCCTATTGCATCCATATGCTGAACTTTAGAGTTTCTTATGCTGAGCTGTCGCAGTGACCTACAGTATATTAGTGGAAGTAACACCATTGTTGGAAACCGGGTCCAACGTCCCATATCAATTTTACTCATCCTATCCGCGGCCGTGCCGGGGCCCTC
>BFEA01000196.1:904987-923002 GCA_003427395.1 Chara braunii | reverse complement strand
CCTCGTCATTGTAATGATTGTATTCAAGTACCAAGCCCATCCATGACATTGAACGCAGAACAGTGGCCATTTCCCCAGCCCACCCGACACGGTTCACTTCTTTAGGCCTGTGTGCTGCAAATGCCCACCCTACTACAAATTCGACGTACCTGCCATGTTTAGATTCCACCAATAGATACTGCAACACTGTGATGTGCAAAATGAGAATGCTAATGCCCCGCCAGCTTCTGGATGTTTCTCACGCATGAATCTCCGCGAGCAATACTACCATCTTCACCCGAACATAGCATGTGGCCATTGTATACGAATATAACGCCCGGCAGGCGTTAGGGCATTCCACAGTAAATTGGTGGCATCTTCGGTGGGGCCCCAAAACTCAGAAAAACAAAGACCTCAAAAAAAATCGTTAAAAAAAAAGTGTCGCAATGGAACCATCTTTTTGTCAAGTCACTTCAGAATTCCTTCTTAACCGGAAAAAAGAAAAGAAAACAAAAAATAAAACCAAAACATACACCTTGGAATTCAAAAACCCTTTCAACCCCCTTTAAAACCCATGTATCCTCTCTCTACAAGGCACTCTGCCCATCGCACATTCAAATATAATGCCCGGATGCTCTCTTCAAATAAAACACCCAGGATTAACCCCGGGGCATTCTCTTCAAATATATCGCCTGGGCCCTGGGCGTTGTATTCACACGGGCGTTCTGTTAAAAAAAACAGAGCAAAAACAAAAATCTGATTTTTTTTTTAGGGTAACTTGAATATAACGCCAGGGTGATTTTTCCGAGTGAAGACAGTAGAGAGATCACCATTACAGAAAACGATCACTCTCAATTGCAATGGTACCACAAATAATCATTACCCAAGCCCCAGAACTTACTCGAAGCCTCTCTGCTGTTGATATGCTTGCTTTCTGCTCTTTCTCTGAGCTGAAGGAGCCAAACCAGACAAAGTACATTGATTGTAGCTGGGTTTGAAGAATGAAACAATCCATTGAGTTGAGCGATCTCGCCACCTGGAAAGCACAAAATTCAGGAGAGTTGACATGATGCGTGGACAAAGCGGGTGGAGAGAAAGTAAGCACTCATTGGTTTCAACGAAAGGCTAACTTTTGCTCTGTTAGCCCAGATATGTAAAAACTGAATACACGACATAACAGAAAATCCAGCCAATGTGACAGTTTCAGTGAAAACACTAATGAACAAAACAGCTCCAGTTAACCACGTTGATCTGTGTCCTGACTGCTGGGGATAAGGATGACATGACATGATGTTCAGTGACCTCAGGGATTGATGTGCGCTCACTTGAACTGGTTGGTAGTTTCATTGGGTCATCAATGCGCTTTTGTCGTGGTGTAAGGGTCAATGCAATGACCCGGGTTCAGATCCAGCTGCGAGGACTTTGCCCTCACAAATGGCCACTAGGTTGCGGCCTCTAAAATGCCCACACCCCACTCCCCCCCCATCGACAAGCAAGCAGCATGCCCACCATAAGTGAAAGCGGGCTTGAATTTGACACGGGGCCCCCAAATACACTTTTTTAAGTTTTTCCACATTGTGGGCGCCAGACAGTTGCCACGCGCCATTGGTTGCAAATGCCCTGCTCGTGAGAATCAGAACCTTCGAAGAAGCTTCCAGGCTCCTGGAAGCTTCGGCTTGGGAGCCGGCCTCTCGGCCTATCAGAAAGCAGGAAACACGTCACAAGTCGCATGGGGTGGTTGGGCGCACCTCGAAGCTGCCAGCCCAGGCAACTGTCTTAAACGGAAGGCACAGACACTTTGGGCCAACTTAGCTACTGGGCACAGACATGCCCGGCCCAAGCAGCCAGATGCAGGGCTACACTTTCCATATCGGAAAGTGCCCTGCCCAGTCGTAGGTATTTTGGCCTAATTGCGGCCATGCAGCTGCTCGTCAGCTGCTCGTCGATGCGCGAGCAGCTGCTTTGTGCCCGCTGGCCAGGGCGCACATGGGCGCTAATAGGTGAGAGGGGCGTTGCGGTGGCAGCGGGCACATGGCGGCCATAGACGAGCTTCTGGGGTGTAAGGCGGGTGATACGCCGGTCGACTAGGATGGCCATTCTAACCAAGTGATACATTTTATAACTAAAACTAGAGTCTACTTACAATATCATGCCTAGTCCCTTTTCCACTCGACCCGTAACCATTCTCGTTTTTGAGCGCGCCGGCGCCGTGCGCGAGACTTCGCCTAAATGGTCGCCGCACCGTGAGCTTTTACTATATTGACTTAGCCATGCGAAAACTCGTGTGCAATTGCATTGATGGGGTACTATATAGTGCCCACAATCATGAGGTCCCCATGGGCTCACCTTCGGCGCTCAGGTTTCGACTCACGCACACTAAAGGGTTGGTCCTTTGCGAGCGCAGAAGCAGACCGAGCACCCTGCCATCTTCTGCACCCTGCTGTGCCCCAGTGCGGGGCACTATAAGATGGCATTGATGGCAGAAGGGAACTTGGAGTGGCGGTGAGTAGTCTGGCACACCACCAGCAACATGCTAACCCTTCTACCCGAAACCTTATCTTTCCAACAAGATAACTTTTAAACAAGGATGAAGTCATCAGGGTGAGCATGCCGAGTATGCAAGAATACCCTGACAGCAGACTGGATGACATCCAGTCAACCCTTGACCAGATACCTAGTGCCGTGCAGGGGAAGGGAAGACCAGTCCCTTCCACAATAGGCGGGCCTAGTACCAGCCCTCCAGCAGTTTTTCTGTCGCCGCCCCAGTTTTCAGCAATGACATGCCCCTTTGTCCCTCAGTTTGGTCTACCACCAGGTGGTACATCAGCAGCAGCTGCACAAATCTGCTTCTTCATCTTCAGGTCCAGCTGCTGCAGCTGCAGGGCAGCAACCGGTCCAGCAACCCGTACAACAACAGGGTTTGGTTGGACCACAGCACAACAGTTGTCCCCCAAGACCCTACTGAAACAGCCTAATACCTTTTTTGGAGACAAGGAGGCCACCGTCGACACATGGTTGAGGACAGTTCCAGTGTGGGTGAGGTCCAAATGCACGCTGCGTGAGGAGGAAGTCATTACCAGTGCTTCGTACCTTAAACCACCAGTGCTTGGCCCAGCCATCGCAGCCGAGCCTGGAAGTGCCCTGCCCGCCGTTTCCCGCCGAAGCGCCAATTCCATTTTTGTTTTCGGAAAGGCTGGCGGCGCCAGCCTTCTAGGTCGGGTTGCCCGAAGCGCAAACTTCGTGTAGCGTTAAAGCTTAGGCCCGCGGCCGATATATGGGCCAAGTACTGGTGGTTTAAAGGTTCGGCAGCAATATGGCTAAATGGGTTAGTGGCACCCCAGAGCCACCGCAGGAGAATGAACGACTGGGCTAAGTCCCATACATTCGCAAGCTTTATGGACTTAGTTGAAGCGCGTTGGCACAACCCTCAGCAGGCTCAGCAAGCCACTGATGTGTTGGCCCGGCTTGATACTAAAAAGTACAAGACCATACGTGATCGCACTAGTGCCTCAGAGAAATCATGTGGTCCAGGTCCTGCATATCATGAAGGGTCAAAGAGAAAACACTTGGTTGAAACAAACTTTGACCATGAGTGACATACAAAAGATTCTGCAATTCTCACCATTGTTGGCTAGTCAAACCACTTCAATGAAACAAAATAGCACGCAATAGATTATTTTGTTATGCATTATTTCTTCTATGCAAAAAATCGAGTGAAATTTGAACCGGCTTCAACTTTAATAGGCTTTGTTTGTGAAAAAGAGAAGTTAACAACAAAAGGCTAGTAAACATCAGAAAGATGGCTATCAGCATAGAAACACGTATTGATGTACCTAATTGGCTAATACTACAAGGTTGATGCAAAGTGTTCCACCAATTTACAGAGAATTTTGGGTACTCAGACAGTTACAGCACGCCAGTTGGATACAGAGCAGCGTGAGCCTCCAGGCTCTTTCCAGAAGCAAAGGGCTGAGCTGTACAGTTGAGCCCAGGGCTCGGGTGGTTGCGCCCTGGGAACATGCTGTGTGAGGCCGACACATCATGGACTGGTTACAGGCCAATGAGAAAGCAGCATTGTAGAAGGTCTTTCCATAAAGGAAAGTGTGAGCCCCTGGGAGAGGCATTAGGGTCTTGGCAGGCAATGCGGATACGCTGCTGCGTTGCTTCGCTAGTGTCTGCATGGCCGCTGCGGGTCGAACGCGCACGGGCACTGAGGTGAGAGGGGCGCTGCAAGGCAGTGGGTGCACAGCAGCCATAGCCGGGCTGCAGGGATGCAATGCAGGTGATGGCGATCGTGGTCTTCAGGTACGAGGCGCACTATGTGGGGAGACGAGGGGTGATGACGAGAGGAGAGAGAAAGTACCTGGTGTATGTTGGTGGTCGGCATTGGTGTTGACGTCACGTACATTCGTCTTCGGCTTTGGTGTGATCCAGTCGCTTGAACGTAGATAGGATAAATAAGCCAGGTGGAAAGGGCTGGACGCTGAGCGCCAGACAGTAGGAGCGACATTGGATACAGTGTTCATGTGACCAGGAGAGTCGGCATTCGCACTTGAGTTCTTTGTATTGCTCTTATGTGGGTGGAATCTTGGTGAATTGTGCTCTCTGCTTGGTACATGACTATATGGACTACTTCGTCATTTTGTAACTTGGTTTTCTGTCTATCGCTTTCGGGTGCGTTTTGACCCACAAGTCCTACTGTCCATGTTCTTACAGTGTCTTCCCACAGACATCAAGAACTTTATGGTTTGTGAGGCGAGCCTCGAGTATCATGACCTACACTCCTTCAACAAGGACTTAAACTTAGAGGCTAGGCTGGTAGAACTCTCAGGAGGTTGCTTCGAACAGTTGGAAGAAAAAGGTTCCACAAGGGTGGAAGAAGAAGGGCAGCCGGTTAATAATGGTTTATTCCGATGGGAATCAAACTGAGATCGATGATCTTTCCAATCTTGTGGAACGAGCGACGAGAGTCTTTAGAGTGGAAACCTCGCTTCGAGAACCAAGAAAAGGCTGCTGACCGCGGGAAGGGCGGCCAGCAAAAGAGTCCGGGGAAGGCTCATAAGTCACCCAATCTAGCTTGGGTGCGGGTCTTGATCAAGACGTTTGGAGGGACAGGTATAACTGCCACCTATATAGGCATCAGAAGTTCAAATGCAAGAACTCGGAAGTCTCTCGAAGGGTCCCACCCTCGATAGGTGCTTGCGGATCCTTGGCCCAGGGTGGTGCATCTACGAGCACATCCCAACGAAACACATCGGCCCATCAAGTATATAGCTGCCTCTACTCATGTTGAAGTGGAGGATCTCCCTCAACACTTCAACAGCTGGCCGAAGCTATTGACTCACTTGTCACCCCGCAGACGCAACTAGACCAAACGATACTCTATTCATTTGATGTGTCTGAGGCCTTAAGAGGACTTAGAAACGGATGGTCAGCAAGAGACACCTGAGAGTCTTCGGTGGCATTGTCAAAAGGTCCTAGAAGGGAGCATTTCGTTGTGGAGGTCAGTTCTATGGCCGCAAGTGTAAGTGCCTTCGTAGACATCAGCTCCATGCGAAACTTCACAAGTCTCAACTGCGTTGAGAGACTGCGCCTAGGGGACCGGGTGCAGCCCTTGAGTAGGTCTGTAGCATCTACATTAGCCAACGCTGCAGCGCTTGAGTAGGTCTGTAGCATCTACATTAGCCAACAAAGAGCGCATGGTTGTGAATAACTACGTCAAGGACGTGGTCTGCACCTTCTCCTATGGAGCTGGGAACTTGATCATAAGATTTGTTCCTAGTCAGCGACGACTTGCCATTCTACATGTTGTTGGGTATGTACTACCTCGAGGTTGCCAAGCCCCAGTTTGACTGGGACCGAAGGTGCCTAAACACGTGTGGCCAAATGGTAAACTGTTAGACTAGCTGCGCATAAGGCTAGCAGGTTAATCCTATGGTTGCATGTATGCATCTGCGTTTTAGAACTGTTAGACTAGCTAAGTACAAGGCTAGCAGGTTAGTTGACTCCTATGGTTGCATGTGTACATCCGCATTTTATACACGTATTATAACCAAAACCAAGAGGCACTACGTACCCCGATCGGTTTGAAGACCCCTCGACAATCATTCAGAGGGAGGTTGTCCACCATAGAAATCATCCCAAGTAGTAAAAACAAATGGCTCCACCCGAGTTGACAGAACTTCATCGGCAACTGAAAGAGCTCACGAAGAAGGGTTGGATACGGCCAAATATCTCCCTTCGGATCACCAATTTTATTTGTACCAAAGAAAGGGGGATCGTTGAGGATGTGCATTGACCATAAAAGCTTCAATGCCATCACAAGAATGAAAAGCTTCTACCCCGCATTGACGACCTATTGGATAGGGGGCACGGATGTAGCTATTTTACAAAGATAGATAAAATATACGGCTACCAATGCCTACCATCAAATTGCTATTAAGAGGAAATTTAACGACTACTTATACAAGGTTATTGTCGTGTAACTCGACGATATTATTATCTTTAGTAAGTCTATTGAGGAGCTTGTGCAACACGTTGACTTGGTGTGTGGACTCCTAAAACAACACAAGTATAAGATCAACTTGGAGAAATGCAAGTTTGGTCGCACCAAGATCTTATACTTCGGTTTTGAGGTATCCGCGAAAAGAGTTAGGCCAGAAGATACAAAGGTGGCCAGCATTCGCGACTGGCCACAACCTCAGCCTGTGACGGAGGTCAGGTCCTTCTTAGGGATGACAGGCTACTACCGCAACTTTGTACAGAACTGTAGTACAGTGGCTGCCCACCTTACTCGCCTTGACACGCCATGGGAATGGACCGACGAATGTGAGAGAGCGTTCAGGAGATAAAAGGCTCTCACGCATCATGAAATTCGTATGCTCCCTAATCCTGAGAAGCCATTCATTGTGATTACTAACGCGGAGGGCAGACTACCTCGGTTCGCTAATACCAACTTTGGCCTATCTAACGAGCTGACTCAATCATTGGTGGAAGCCTACAAGAAAACCCCCGTCATGATGGACATCATCCACAAGCTCGAGGCCTGGGATACGACCACGCGTTTGTGATGGTGGATGGGTTGCTTTTTCTTGACAAGGCAGGGTTCAAAAGACTACGTGTGTCGTCTAGTGAGTCTTTGCATAGTTTATTTCTAGGAGACACGATGCGGCAGGACTCTGTGGATACAAAAAGACTAGTGCCAACTTAGTACAGCCTTTTCGATGGCCGGCTATGCTTGATGATGCAAAAAGTTACGTCCAGACTTGCCAAGTCTATCAGAGGGAAAGGCCACGAACTCTAGCACCGTTCGGGTTACTTGAGCCCTTGCCCATTCCTGCAGGTCCCATACAGAGTGTTTCCATGGATTTCATGGACACCCTCGTGCCCAGCAAGAGTAGCAAGGGGCACATTTTGTCATGGTTGACCGGTTCACTAAGTACGCTAGACTGATTGCTATGCCAGAGACTGCAAAGACTGAGTGCATTATCAATTTACTCATGGATAACTGGGTACGTGATTTTGGACTTCCCGAGACGATAGTAAGCGATAGAGATGTCCAGTTCACCAGTGAAATGTGGAAAAAGGCTGCTGAACAGATGGGCAGCCAATTCCAAATGACCTCGGGGAATCACCCCGGAGCCAACGGTCGAGCGACACAGATAAATCGCATGGTGCAGCACCTGCTGAGGCACTACATCAAGCCCAGCCGGGACGCTTCACATGAGAAATTGCCTCTCATCGCCAGCCTCTATAACAACGCTGTTCACAGCACCACCGGCATCAGCCCGAATGAACTGCATTTGGGGTGGAAGCCTAGATCTTCACTAGACTTCCTCCATTGCGAAAACCAACCAGCTGCAACCCCTGGAAGAGTTTGGTGTCCAGTATGAGAAGCTGTTGCAGCAGGTTGTCAAACACATTAAGAAATCTCAAGAGGTAATGATTGCCTCTAAGAACAAACACAGACGACAGCCCTCAGGTGGGGGAACATGTCTGGGTAAAGGCTAGCAAGCTACGACAGGAATTTAGCATCTCAAGAAAGCTAATGCCTCAGTACTTTTGGTCCCTCGGAAGTCTTGGACATTGTGGGTAGTGATGCGGATGGTACCTCCTATGTTATTAGAATCCCTGCTCGCCGGCACACATACCCTGTGTTTCACGCTTCCAAGCTTGCACTTTTCGCTGACACAGAAATTCCCATCAAGGAGATCAATGCCGCCCCCAACCATGGATGGCCACGTAGACATTGACAACATTGTGGATCTTTGCGTTCCTAAGCCAGTTGGCAGAGGAAGACCGCCGAAACCTGCACGGAAGTACGGGGTCAGATTCAGGCATCATTCGGATCCCAATGAAGACCGCTGGTTCACGAAAGAGGAATTGATTAAGGCAGCACCTCAGATTGTCACAAAGTATGAACGAAGATTAAAGGGGAAAAAACCTGCGTAGAAGCATCTCAGCAGACTTTCAAAGCCAAGGGGGATGGAATGCAAGGACTTAATGCGAGGACTTTGCCCCCGCAAATGGTCGCAAGGTTGCAGCCTCCAAAATGCCCAAGCCCCCCCCCCCCACCCCCCCCCATCGACAAGCAACAAGCATGCCCACCCTAAGTGAAGGCGGGCCTGAATTTGAAATGGGGCCCCGACATACGCCTTTTTTACGCATTGTTGATTGCAACTGCCCTGCTCTTGAGAATCGAAATCTTTGAGAAAGCTTCCAACCTCTCGGAAGCTTCGACTTGGAAGCAGGCCTCTCGGCCTATCAGAAAGCAGGAAACACATCACAAGTTACGTGGGGTGGTTGGGTGCACCTCGAAGCTGCAGGCCCAGGAAACTGTCTTAAAGGCCTGGTCGCAGACACTTCGGGCCAACTTTAAGCCACTGGGCACACACACGCCGGGCCCCAGCATCTGGATGCAGGGCTGCACTTTCGTAATAGGAAAGCGCCCTGACCAGCTGGAGGTATTCTGGCCTAGTCGGGTATTGCGGCCACACTGCTGTATCGACGCGTGCTAGCTGGCCAGGGTGCAAGCGGGCGCTAAGAGGTGAGAGGGGCGCTGTGGTGGCAGCGGACGCATGGCAGCCACGGCCGAGCTGCTGGGGCATAAGGCGGGTGATGGTGACTGTGGTCTTCAGGTAAGGTACATGTGCTGTGGGGAGTCGGGGTGACGAGGAGAGGAGAGAGACATACCTGTGATGGCAGTCTACATTAAAGACGGCCTCACCTACATTGGTTTTCCACTTCGAAGTGATCCTGTTGCACGAATTTAGATAGGACAGGTAGGCTGAGTAGACTAGGCTGGGCGGTGAGCTCCATTCTGGAAGAGCAACATCGGATACCATGTTGGTGTGACGAGAGTGTCAACATTGACACCTGAGTTCACTGTATTGCTCTTGTTTGGACGGCAGCCTGATGTATTGTGCTTTCTGCTTGGTACATGACTATCTGGACTACAGCGTGACTTTGCAATTTGGATTTCTCTCCATCGCTCTCGCTCATATTCCTTGCACAGCAAAGAAACGTGCACCAGACTGGGCAGGAGAAACAGGCCTGTACATTCCCAGAGTCTGTCAGAATGGCTACTAGTCGTAAAGAATATGGTAGAGTCCACATCTCTCAGTCAAACACCTTTTGTATGCAGACCCCTACAGAGTCGAGGGATGGGGTAGAACCAGAGGTGCAAAGTCTACGGGTCGCAGCTTTTGACCTAGCAAAGTTCAGGGTTCAACAGTTGATCCTACAGACTGATAAAAGTCTACAATATGAAATCCATACCGGCATGACTACCGTCTTCATCCGAGCAGAACGCCCGGTCAATAAGCTGTATTTGGTGCAACTTTCGGACCAGATGCAGCGATAATGACAAGGTGTTTGTTTTATTCTGGTGAAGAGGATACGTGCCATAACATCTGGCCAGGTCAAAGTTCCAGTGTCCAAAAGTCGCTTTGCTGCCTCTGAAGGGCAACAGAAAGGCCGTAGTAGGCCTAGGGTCAAGGGTCAATTTGAGATGTCCAAGGCCTGTGGACTCAAATGATAGATCAAGGAAAGTCAGCAGTCTGGCCAGCCTTCATCATCCAGTACTTCATTCTGTTGGTGCTTGTGCTACAGAAAGTGTGTCACTTGTGCTCGTGAGGTCAGGGGACGAGTGTGAAGGTCACCATAGCCTCAGGGAGGAAATGTGGTCGTGATTTCCAGGAAGAAGGCTTCATGCTGCCGCAGAAGATGGATGTTGTCATTTTGAGTTCCAGCTTCGTTGCGCTAGCTTGGGGTAGGCCCATGCTATAGAGATGTTGACTTGGCAAGAGACGTGTCTAGAACGGTGATGGTAGAGTGGAGAGATAAAAGACACTAGATATATAGAGACGATGAAAAGAGATCCGGTGGAAGAAGAGGAAGAAGCAGTCTGAGCATTGTATTCATTGTTAATAATACTTAATATTCTTAAGATACTGCCATGCTTTTGATCTTCTTCTTGACGTAGTAGTCTCTCTTTGCTCTCGAGATATACTCGTTATCATACGGTTGAGCTTCTCATGTAAATGCTCATCTCTAAGTCATTGGTCATTTATGTTCTTTTTATT
Organism: Chara braunii; assembly: GCA_003427395.1. Taxonomy (NCBI): domain Eukaryota; kingdom Viridiplantae; phylum Streptophyta; class Charophyceae; order Charales; family Characeae; genus Chara; species Chara braunii. Next base: position 912,440 of record BFEA01000196.1, on the reverse strand, counting down.
AATTAGTAGTAACTCCACGTAAAGTCTTCGAGGATCCCACTGACAAATGAAAATTTGTTTTGGTTTCCTGAGGATTGCAATCAAAAAAGTTTCAAATTTAGTTTAATTAATTTAATGTACTATCTACTATCTAGAAGTTGAATTCATTGAATTTCACTCTATCCATTCGAGTTTCCCACATATAGTGGACTCCCCTAGAAACTTAGAAAGTAAGGTGCAAGGAAAATAAGCGAGAGCGAAATGACAGAATTCCAAATTACAACATCACATTCAAAGCCAGAGAGTCATGAGCTGTACAGAAAGAAGAATGCACTGAATCACACACCAAAGGAGACCATAGCAATGAACTCAGTTGTCAACGACAGCCCTCATATTGCCACCATCAACAATGTGTCCAATGTCTCTTCACCTCATCGGCGCTCGGCGCCCAGACTACTATCACACAGCTTTTACACTATCACACAGCTTTTACACTAGCCTACACTAATGGCCGCGCAACAGGAAGACCTCGGCAGCAGACATCCACGACGAACTACCGTAGGTAAATCCCCTCTCTCCCTCCGCTCACCACCCACACCTTGTCTTCCACCCGAAGACCACCACCAACCGCGCTGAACTTCCTGAGTCCCAGCCTGTCTATGGCTGCTGGGCTCTGCACTACGCTCAGCACCTGCGCCCTCGTGCACCCAGGCCCTCATCTCTCAGCACCATGTGAGCGCCCAGAATGGCAGCGATGCAGCGATTGCTCGAAGTGCCCAAATGAAAGCCCTGGAGGTAGGCACTTTCTTATATGGGAAGTGCTCGCCTCCGGTAGGCTGCATGGGCCTGGCGACCATGTGCCCAGTAGCTTCACGCTGGGCCAAAGTGTGTACGCCCAGGCCCGATTCAGATACCGACCTAAGACCGAAACAGTTGAGCGCGGCAAACTGCGCACCATCGCCTCTGTCACTCGCTGTGTCCTGATTGGCCAAAAGGCCAGCTTACACGTCACTGCATGGAAGAGGCTAGAAGGCTCACAAGGGCATGGTCACACTGCAATGCTCGACCCCGTAACCAACTGGTGCCCTGTGACTGTCTGGTGACATCCATTCACTTGGGGCAGGCACAAGACTTGCAGCGGGAGCCTGTGTTTGCCGAGGACAAAAAGTCTCGCAAAGGCAGCAAAATTATCTTGTTAAATTGGGTTCATTACACAAGTGTTGTTCGGAAGAGCAGAGGACCTGGCATTAAGCTCCCTTTGAAGGAGCATGCTCTCTGCACTTTCAAACAACCCTTGCCCTTGCATACATGAAAAAACCGACCACCTAGAAAGAGCAGAGAGCATGGCCTTGAGCATCCCTTTGAAGAAGCATGCTCTCTGCACTTCCAAACCCTTACCCTTGCATACATGAAAGAGACGACCACCTACCAATGGGCATAGATCAGTTGGTACACCTTTATATGTATTTCCAGACCCAAGTTCGAATCCAATACAAATATGCTTGCCAGGGATAAGCAACCAGACTGGAGTCCCCCAGAATAGAAGGGGCCTGTGGGGGGGGGTAGGGGGGGGAAGGAAGAAAAAAAAGATTGTACATCAATCCCCTTTGTTTTTTTTTTTCGTTTCTTTTTTTTTTAAATGCCACATTATGTCAGTCAAAAAGACTCCACTTGCGGTTTGGGAGGTCAGCACATGCCAAGCCCGTTATCAGCCAGTTGGAGTATTACACGTGGCCTCTGAGGGTGTGACCCTCGCCTTGTCCAGGAAGCCCCCTCCCCCATTTCACTCGACAGCATGTATTCAAATCCCCACCAAAAAGGGACCAGATCAAACAAAATAAGCACATCCCTTGAAAGCTCTTTTTGTTATGAGGCAGAGGGCAACTTATGCCCCTTGAAAACAATATAATGCTCTGTCGTTAACATCAGGAAGGCAAGCACAATTACTGCTATACATGTATTGCTTCCACACCTAAAGGGAAATGTTGGAGATGATGTACTTACTGGATCTACTTGAACAACGCGCGTGCTCTCTGCAGTCGTGCCTCTTACTTGGAAGAGAGCAAGTGTGTCAGACGAGTACGCTGTACTTGCTCCTCCACTCGATCCACCAACTTGCTCTTTGTAGCTACTACTCAACCCACCCTGTGCCAGCCAAGGAAATTGGAAGTCCAAATAAGCAGGCATATATTCGCATAGCAAGTGTGGGAGTATCTGGCCACTATAGTCAAGCAACCACTTTACAAAGAGTATTTGAAAACCACATTCGAGGATCACTCAAAGAGTATACAGTATATTCTATCCATTACAATCTGATGCAAGTCTATTTTGCGAGTGTCACAGCTCAGATTCCGATACAAGAAGGGACGAGTTATGCGAAACATGCAGTCAAAGTGGAAACATGCTTGGCAGTCAAAAGAGGACCGAACCTAATTTCGGCCTTAGTGAGGCCTCTAAATGAAAAAATGCTCCACTCCGCATTCAAATTCCTGACCAGGCTCGAGAGAGGTTGTGAATTTCCTGAGTCACGGACACAATCAAGATGTATGCAGCTAAGAGAGAGCCCCAACAAACCGAGCTCTCCACAAAGGGGACAGGTTTCAAGCGAGCTCGCTTCAGTTTCTTGCAGCCTCGAGTCTGTCAGTGGGAAATAGTGCCGGGGAAATTGATCAGTCGGTGAAATAGTGCCCAGGTATTGCCCTTATAAAGGCTCGCTCTCCCAGCACATGACCAATTGGCAAGAGAACAACTGAGCTTGACCCTTGTGGCGGAAAAATAAGATGGTGATGAGAGGGAGCAGCTGCAAAAAAGATGAAGAGAGAACCTCTGCACAGTACAGGATTCTACCTCTGCATCAGAAGAGGAGGAATGACATTGCCCCATAGTGCGAAAGCTGTACGTGTGCATCATACCGAGAACCTCAAGTGGATGACAGACATGTGATGGCCGGATTTACAAGCCTTGATCCTACCCTCCCTCCTATGACTGAGCGCCATTTTTTGGGCCAGGGTCTTAAGACCATTGTACAGTAGCGGTAACTGCTGCAGAGATCTTGCAGGAAAGAATCATTCTCGCCTGAATGCCAACAGTGCTATGGAAAGAAGTCATGCTGAATGTAAAACTCTACCTCAACAACTCAGAGAAAGGAACCTAATAAAAGGCGCTAACCACCACTTTGCAGCAACCCCCATTCTGAAGTTTGCAGCCATAAATGGGGCGGCCTCCCGTTCCATGTGCTGGCATCCCTCCAGCCATTTTGGTTGGTCAAGAAATTAAACAGTTTTCTCAGGAAAAAATCACCCACCACAAAAGGGTGGCTTAAACTACTAGTGAATGCCCCAGCCTTGTGGAGAATTGTTTGTCACCTACTCCAAAGAAGTTGGAGCCTGCGCGCCGTCAATAAAATACATCAGGGGCTGACATCGCGTTTCGACCTACGAAAGGGGCCCGCGGCCAATGTATGGAATGTAGTAGTGGATTAGCACTGCAAAAACGTCTATCTAATGTACGAACCACTGCCCTTAACGCCTCGTAGTGCACCTAGGAATCTGGTAAAACCATACCATCAGAAAACTGGTATAGAAACAGCTGCATGCCCAGCTCAATGGGCGCACTGTTCTTTCACTTTTTACTAAAGAAAGGATACCATGGGCTGAGCAAACGCAAAGCAACTAACAGCTGCATGCCCAGCTCAATGGGCGTACTGTTCTTTCGCTTTTCACTAAAGAAAGAATACCATGGGCTGAGCAAACGCAAAGCAGCTTCCGTGAAATTTTCACAGGCCTACCGGACTCGTCCGGAGGCCACCAGCTAAAAAATCTGAACGAGGAAAGAGAGCCATTACCTTTCTTCCCCCGGCATACTCGAAAAAAAGAAAAATGGTACAGAAACTTCAGAAAGTTAGAAACTGCTTTCTGCACGAGCAACAGACGAATTCCTTTTGTGCTATATGCCAAGTTGCCAAACTTCGCTTGAAACATACATGTAGCAGATTGTTCAAGCAATGCTGAGGCATCAACCAAACTCCATCTCAAACCCTTCTCTGTGGGAAAAAAACTTTTCTTCATCATACCAAAATTCATATCTTCACAAACTCTCCACGACTTGCATTCATTCAATGCACTGTCACCTCAGATACAGGTATGATACTAAACTCTAAATGCCGTTTCAATCAGATGCCACCAGAAATGAAAATAAATTACAGAACAAAACACTTCCCTTGACATCATTAACCTGACACTGTCTAAAACGGCCTCACTCCATTATACTTTTTATTTCCAACACCCGTTGGAATTCCTTCACTGCTGTAACTCACAACCAAGCCATCTTTGTGCACTTAAGCTGAAAACTGCAACGAGGGGCATGCACATCACTATACCGCCAGATTAAATAACATGAGCTACCACAGTGATTGTTGGTTGTTACCGGCTCAGATGGCTCGTGTAACGAGTTCTGCTTTTGGCTTGATACACGAGATTCAACCAACCAGCATTGCTGGACATAACACGAAGGTTTGAATCACCATCAAGAAAAAAATATCATGATATCATGATGTAGGATAGGGGTCAGCGTAGAACGCCAGCCCTGAACCACACATGACAGTTTCCCATCATGCAACTCGCCCCCCAGAAGCTGACAAACAGCTTCACTTTGCACCTTCGGACTCTTCATTGTCCGGAATCAATCTCACGTGTAGCTCGCGTATTGATTTCCTGACCTTGCACTGTGCTCAGCAGATGCTTCACATCTGATCTGATGCCAGTTAAAAAATTGCAGATATCTGGAAAAAGGCTAGAGGTGTGTCTTGTCTACGTTCCGTACGCAAACAAGATTTGAAAACAAAACGCAGCAGTGGACAAGAACATCAAACAGCAGTTGCACTGCACGCCATCCACACAGGTTGTGAGTGCAATTTGAGACATACCACTCAGCTACCACACAAAGCAGACATGCAACACTGCAGCAATGACAAGGCATCGACACACAGGACTGTGTCACTGCAACATCCAAAGCAGTCAAGGAATGTGCAGAGTCTAAGCGCTACACAAACACGATGCAAAGGAAACCAATTGTCTTGAACTGGAAACCCGTAGGACAATGAAGTACCCCCACAGGGGGGAGGGTGCAGAGCATCGGCAGCACACCCTGCCACGTTGTTCCAGTTGTGTTAGTTAAGCCAGAAATCAAGCACAAGCTCTCCCTCCACGGAGTCTCATTGCCATGATGTCATGTGTGGCACCACATAGGCCCTTAACCAGTGTGAGATGGACTGTGACTTGGAGACAGACATTGACAAGTCCACCCACATGTTGTGACTCTGGGCTAAATGTTAACCAATGTACTAAACGGTGGATGGTAGACTCATGAACTTCCAGCTCCAAGGTTACAATTGAATCTCAGAAAGGTTCTTCGGCGTGCTCTTCCACCTGTTCAAGGAGCCGAAATGGATGATAGCAGAGTGAACGTAGACAACATATATAACAGACCAGTCCTAAGCTGATGGCCAAACAAATGACATACGGGTCATATGAGCCATACACAGGCAAATTCTGCAGCATGTGAAGAACTTCAGAGAAAAAAATTCTACAACTCCTGCATTCACGTTGCACACAAAGATTGTCACAAGCCTGCGCTAACAAAACTTTTGAGGCAAACCTCACCTTGAAAACAATCATGTTTCCCCTAAACAGGGAGATGAACTGGTGCGGCTCTTTCCCTTGCACAATCCGAACCTGCAAAAACAGTGCAACATTGCATCCCACAAATCAGTCTTCGAGTCCAAAGTGCATAATCCAAGCCACAGTGACCGAGCTGTGATTCACCACGCCGAGGTGAGATCTAGCAGTATGTGCATCCAGTTTTCCGTCTGTCATAAACGTTCACATAGCTGAATGCGCCCAGGAGCGTGCTGAGCATGCACAAGAGTTCCCAGGTGCTCACACAAGATGATACTTTGTGAGAGTGACTATCCTAGCAAAACCATCATCGTTCAGTAGAGCATAACATTTACTGACAGACTTTGGCAATTACAGTTCACTACAACTTCCCAAACAAAACGACTTTCCCCACCCCCCAACCCTTTTCTAATCCATTACTATTAACCGATTCCTTAATAACATGAATCGTTATACCAACTGTCCTAACTGAGTTTCTGACGAGACCGAGGCAGAGCAGAGAGGTCACGGGAAAGAGAGAGAGAGGGAGAGAGTGAGAGCACACACACACACTCACTCGACTCGGACACAGACTCGACTTGACACGACGGACGCAGACACGGAGTGACGAAGTCTCAAAATCACAAAGTCGCAATCTTGGATTCCGAACACAAAGTCGCGGCAAGTCACACTGAAGCACAAGCACTGAGGACAAAGCCTGAATGCCTCAACGGGGCTCGAGTCCAGACTTAAGTACCGTACTCAGGCTCAGTCCGGAGGGCCGAGGTGCGGCCTGCCTCAGGACTGAACTGAGGATCACAGATCACAGGTCTGCATCTGGGCGCCAGAGTGCCGGATGGCGCCAAGTATCGAAATCCGAAAATGCCAGTGGAGGAATTTGAGAACAGGCGCCAACTCTACGGGCCAGCACCAACCGCAACCCGCCCCAACCACTCTCCCGCCCAGCAGCCCGCGCACCGCGCCCACCCAACTTTGAACTTTCAAAGTAGAACACAACGCCCGCCATCGCCCCGAGGGGAGAAGACCTGTCAACGTGCATGCCCTGTGCACGCGCCACCACCGCGAGAAGGGAGCAGTTGGACTTGAACTGGAGACTGCCCACCCGCCGGTCACTCATCTCGATCTTGACCCTTGAGTTCGAACGAAGAAGGAACCCACCACCACAAGACGTCAACAAAGCGATAAGCTCACCATCTCTCAACTTCGCCAAGGTCAGCCGCTCGTCGCCCAGCACGACCCCATCGGTAGGGCTCTACCCTCCTCCAGAGGTAAGCCGACGTCCTGCAAAGACTGCGCGGAGCGCGCCATCACAAGGATCTACCTTCACGGAGAAACAGTTTGACCTTCACGGAGAAACAGTTGGCCCACCCATTTCGGCTACCAATCCTGAACCGGCCCACCTTCAACGGAAACCACCCCATCGCCTCACAGCTGGAGTGCATACCGGCGAATCGTCAAGCAGAACTGGAGCCAAGGAGATCCCGCCAAGGAACTCCTACAAGCAGCCCAAGAACAGACCCTAAGTTGGTGACCGGCTCCATCCGGCTCCATACCACACCCCGTCGCCACTCCCTCCTCTTACCGTACCCCCGCCTCCCCGCTCCCACCCCATCTTTTCTACCCATCTCTACCCAACGATCCAAGCCACTCTCCACTTCTACCCATCCCTACCCGCCAAACACGTGGCCAGCGAAGCCATCACTCAGATAGCGATACACCCTATATTCCACTCCCCCTAAACCCCCGCCCGCCTCCCCCTCCCCTCACCGCTCCTCGCCTCCAAACTCGTACCAGCCCCA
>BFEA01000196.1:889479-904162 GCA_003427395.1 Chara braunii | reverse complement strand
GAAAAAGAAAAACTCTCCACAACGATCCCAACGAGCACCTGAAACGAGGCATAGAGTCCATCAAAGATCACTCAACCCGAAACCAGGAAAGTATAACCGATTCGCGCAGGTCCAACTTTGCAGTTAAAGACATGGCTCAGACCTACCAGCGCGGTTTTAGCGCGGTAGCTGCGACTAAAACAGCCACCTCAAAGCTGACCTCCCAGATTGCCTCCAATGTGGACCACGAGACGCTGCGCTTCCTCTTGGAAGCCCCGCAAATCAGAGGAGAGAAAGTCAACATCAAAGTCAGAAACATCAAGGACAATACTGATGAAGAAGTAACAGCGTGGGCATATCCGAAAGACAAGCCGACACGAAGACGACCTACGAGAAGCATGCGCTCATTTTCTCCTCCAACGCCGGAGCAAGACTCTCACCCGTTGAAAAGAGGAAGTGGATAGTGAAAACCATTCTGGAACAGGAGAACATAAAAACTGATGCCGACAAGTTCTCCTTGCTCGGCTTGGGCAGAACCATGATGATGGTGGTGTTCAAAGACGCCACTCAAACCACACATTTGCTGGAAAAATGTGAGACTTCGAACTGTCATGGCTCTGTCTGCACCCTGTCACGACGGAAAGCCGAAACAGCACAGCGAGCCGAAATCTCGCCAGCTGCCTCCTACAAGCAGCGATTGATGAGGGAACAGTTCTGGGTACAATTCGACAACATCCCCGCTAGAGGACACCCCCTCATCAAAAACCGCCTAGAAGTGGAATATCCAGCCAACAAGATACTGAAGTGGGTCCTTCCCAAGCCCGATTTCTTGACTCCCCATTGTCATTCAGTCACAGCTATCTGGGAGGTACTCACCGATGACCCGCCGATCTTCCCAGAAGAGTGGCAATGTATCATTGGAGACAAACTCACGGCGGTAACAGTCTCAACCAAAGCGTCCCCAATCTGCTTTAGATACAAAGCCAGGGGCCATCTGGGATCGGATCCCAAATGCCCGTGCTCTACTGAACAGAAAAAAATTAAGGCAGAACATTAGTAGAGGTGGAAGAAGCTAAAGGAATCTGGTTCATCAACAACTCAGACTACGACGGCTGGGTCTTCGACGATAACATCCCAGATCCCAAATGGGTCTGGACCTATACTAACACCTCCCCATCGGTCAAAGAGCCAGACATCTTCCCTCCTTCAAAGAGCAAATGGCACCACGTGGGGGCAAAGAGGATCACCGGAATCCCAGGGAAAATCCACTCGGACCCGGTGATAGACTCCCCGCGGATCAAGGAAGAAAAGAAGCATGACGACTTGATGTGGGATCTGGAATCAATCAGACAGCAAACAACTGCCTCTCTCCAATCCAGAGGACTACAACAACATCCTGGACACAGCCAAACAGATCATTGAGGGACGAAGCCCGCAGGCTGATCCCTCCCTCAAGAGAGGCCTCACCCCAAAAGACCAACGACGACGAACCCAGCGGGAATTAAAAAAGGAATGGCAGCACGCCTGCAGAGGGTAGCAAACCCTCTGAAAACCAGAACCCACAGGCCTCCTCAAAGGGCCCGGATCATTCAGACCAGGATCTAACCCAGCAAGGAATGGACATATCTCCCACGAAAAAAGAGAAGGCGGAGAACTCAAAAGGAAAGGGAGACTCTCCCACCTCGTGGCTGCAAGAATATCTTGAAAGAGCCAAAAACGAGAGAGAAAAAGAATTCGACATCCGCGTGGCATGCATGAAACACCAAGAGAAGACAGGCAGAAACAACAAGACTATAGTAGCAGGGATCCACACTTCGAAGAATCAATACCACATCCTGAGACAACAGAGCGAGCTATCGGAGTTCAGTGCTTTCTGCTACCACGAGAAGAAGAGGGAAAGAGAAGCCTCAGGTTATGAAATGGAATCCAGCACTGACACACAGTCCCACAAGGACAAAATCAGAGACATGGTACCAAAAAACTGGAAGCCTTTGAAGGGCAGAGACAAGAGGCCCAGGAAATCTCAAGCTGACACAATCTCAAGCTGACACCTCGGAAAAAGGCAGTGAGCAGCGATCCATCAAACGGGAGGTAGCCATTGTCGCTGCTCAGACAAAATGCCTGTTCGATCAGAATGAGTTCCGCCAAAAACAAAGCAAAGAGTACTGCACAATCTGAAATGTCACGGAGAGCAGGGCTCCCCATGTCACTCAGAAAGCAGCATCGGACCGCAAAACAATCAGGAGAACAGGGCTCATATAAGAAGGGCGACAAGGAGGAACTCAGGAATGACAGCCCAATCTCACTTCTCACAACGCCATACAAAATCCTAGCAAAGGCATTAGCAAATAGAATCATAAAACTAACAAACAAATGTCAGAAGCATAAAACTAACAAACAAATGCTTTCACATCGACCAAGCAGGATTCATTCCGGGTCGATATATTTTGGATAATGTGATGGCTCTAAACAAGGCTGCACAGAAGATCACAGAAAAACGGATGCAAGCGGCGATCCTGTTCTTCAATTTCGAAAAGGCCTACGATCAAGTTAATTGGGACTTCCTGCACAGTTGTATGGAGAAGATGGGAGTCGGCTCAAACTCCAGAGAGTGGGTAAAAGTACTCTATGGGGATGCCATGGGCAGGGTGCAGATCAACAGGATACTGTCAGAAACCTATCTGACATCGAGATCGGTCCGTCAAGGCGACCCCCTCGCACCCCCAATATTTGGGCAAGGCATGGGAGATGCTCTAATCGCCAAAACAATAACCCGTCTAGCCACCTGCAACAAAGCCCAGGCCTCCCTGATAGGGAGAGCCATGATCATCAACACAACAGTTTTCTCCACTCTGTGGTACATGGCCTCCATTTGGTCCCCTCCTGACAGCGACCTGAAGAAGCTGAAGGCTACAGCCAGGAGTTACCTGTGGACCGGCAACCCCACCAGATCCACCTGCATAAACAACGTGGCCTGGCAAATTGCCACCAGAAAACCACACAAAGGTGGGCTAGGTATTATCAACCCCAAACAGGAAGCGATCACCCTCCAAATGAAATGGATAATCAAAATCCTAACCAAACAAGCCCTCCTGTGGACCAAAATGTCATTAGACAGCATAAGAAATGTGGCACCAATAGCATCCCCTCCGAACATGAGGGGCCTGTTCTCGATCATGGCAAAGGAATGCACAATCAGATCCAGAAGACTTGCGAGGAATACCATTACCGGGACCCCTAACCAGCCCATCACTACACCCATCCCATACTGGCCACCGATCCTGAACGCCTGGCACCGACTGATGCCAAAAAAGAAAGGGTCCCCGAGCAACAAAGAGGCAGTCCTTAGACAGCCCCTGTTCTGCAATCCCTGGATTAAAGACACAGAGGGCAGACCATGGACTCTTCGGGCCAAAGACCACAGATGGTTGTCTTGGATGGAAAGAGGTGTATGCAGGTTAAACATTTGTGGTCTGAGGACCGACAAGTATGGCTAACCGTACAGGACCTCTTCACATCCTTAAGAGGATGCCACCTACTGACCACCAATCTATCAAAAATCCTTCAAAGCATTCCACCCCCATGGACAACCCTCCTCAAAGAATCACACACGTGGAAACCCGGAGACTGGGGACTGCTCATCACACAAGACCCCACCAACAAGAGCATACCGCTTTGTGTCCAAAACGGACCCGACTAATTACCGGCCCAAGTTCATATCCTACCCCATCATCAAACACAACATTTACGAACTAGAGATCCTGATCAGAACACCACAGAACGAACAAATAGAAACCTGCCTTCCCAAGAAGGTTAGGGTCTCCAATAGGAAACCTTGGATTATCTTTCAGCCGGAACTCAGCATTGAGGAGCTGGGTTTTGACCCAAAGGAATGGACATGGGAATTGGGCACCACTGGGAAATCGAGGACGATAACAAAATATGACGTGAAGTTCTGATATAACCTCGGACTACAAACCAGGGACCCAAATCCAAGGCTGACAGAGAAATGGAGAAAAATACTGAACTTAGGCGACACGATCCCCATCACCATCCCCTGGCCCAAATACCTTCCCATCAGACCTGTCAGAATCCGTAGCCTGCAATGGCTAATAGCACATGCAGCCCTGCCCGGCAACCAATGGCTACACACTAGAAGGAAACATTCAGACCCTGATAGTTCGGAATACTGCTCAATGTGCGGCAACAATTCTCCGGAAGACATCCCACACTGCCTCCTGTTCTGCCCAGAAGCAACATAGGTATGGAAGAAGGTTCGCAAGCTATGGTCGATCCTGTTGCTGCGCCGCCCCCTGGCATTCCCCCCCTCTCTATCCTAATCCTAACTAACATCCCTAGCATCATCACAGGCAGCAGGGAAGTTTGGTTTAACTTGCTCAGGAAGCTGGCACTGTGGGTAATATGGAAACGAAGATGTACTCAGACAATCGAGGGTGCAGAGGCGGCCAGGGAAGAAATGTGGTCACTACTGCTCATCATGGCAGAGACGGAAATCAGAAGCAGATGGTGGAGAATAGTCAACTCTATAAAACAAATACCAGAAAGACAAGCAACCAAGAAACAGACCTTCATGAGGAACTGGCTGCTAAGAGGCAATGGTTGACAACAGGTTGAGGTTGAAGAAATGGTACCAGACACAGTCATGAAGCCTATAAGGGCCCCCGCCAGACGCCCTGGCAGAACGTCAAAGAAGGCCCGGAAGTCGGGTCAACAACAAGGCAAACTGGACACTCAATGAAGGACAAGGACAAGCAACAGATTACTATGCGGACCCCCCCACTATTCTCGTATTGCAGGGACTCATCCGACAGAGTCTGAAAGGAGCCTGAGAGGTACAAGTGATCAGGGCAAGCTGACAGTCAATCCTCCTCAGGAGTAATCAAAGCTGGTCAGTGTTCCTTCGGCCAGACGAAAGGAAGCGTTATGTGAGTAAAACGATGTGTTCTTTTGACTTGCCGGGGGAATATGAACCGGACTGACGCTCCCCAGAATGGATACGGAGACCATAAAGACCTGTTGGAAAAAAAACAAAAAAAGAACGGGCGCTCTCAGTTAGGCCAGCAGTCCAGAACCGGACATCAGGCACTCAGAATAAAATAGCATCCTGGTGGGTGATAACCCGCGGACCAGGGATCGAGCCCTGGCTGAGTCCGTAACACTATCCCCTCCCTCTAGAAGGCAACGTCTCGGCTGCCAAAAGTCATGAAACAATGCTGAAAACTGCGGAGGACGGGACGGGCCCGATCACTGGTCAGCCAGTCACACGGGAGAGGGGTATAATGCAGGTGTCTGGTTGTGTGATTAGGGAACAGAGCTTGTAATTGTGAGCTGGGAACAGGGTTGTTCTATGATGAGCTAAGGGAACATGGTAGTTCTACTGATAAACTAAGGGTTTAGGGACAACGGGGAACAGAGCAATCCTACTGATGAGCTAAGAGTTTTGGAATTGCAGGGAACAGGGTGGTCCTATTAATGAACTAAAGGTTTAGGGACAATGGGGAACAGGTAATGCTACTGATGAACAAAGGGTTTTGGAATTGTGGGAACAGGGTGGTAATCCTACTGATGAACTAAGGGTTTTGGAAATTGCGGGAACAGGGTGGTCCTATTGACGAACTACGGGTTTTCAGGGGTGTGGTTGCAAAATTTCTGAGTATTGGTTATGCGAAAGTCTTGGGAACAGGTCTTGAGAAGAGTCGCAGAAGTATCGGAGGGGGAACAGTCTTCAGTCATCTCAGGACGTCGTCAACGGTGCTTCAGCTTGAATGTCCCAGTAGCATGAGGCGTCCAGTAGTCTTGATCTGCTGCTGAGGTCTGATCCGGATGGCAGGTCGCAGACTGATATTGATGTCAACGTCGAGGTTGCTGCTCCAGAAGTCAGGGAGTCCAACGTGCCGGCTGGGAACAGCATGGTGGCCAACCAGCTGCTTTATCTCCTCAAACTGAGCTGCAGCATGCCATTGTCATCGTGCGCTTGCCATTAGATCCATTATCGCCGGCGACGCGCAGGGGCCACATAGGGACCTTGGACAAGAGAGACAAGGATGTTGCAGAGGACAGATGGGAGAACGGGGCAAGGCAAAGGCAAGAGCGGATCAGACAGGGGGGGTTCAAGATGCAAGGGCTTTGCTGGGTACAGGGGAGTGTGTAGAGCAGGAATGCGGGGTTTGGGTGGGGTCGAGGCGGGATTTATGCAAGGGTGCGGGTTTTGAGTTATAGTATGTATCTAGGATATAGGGTGAGCACTATCATAGGCGTGAACGAGCTTCATAGCATTCTTAAGGTTAGCAAGAGGTTCCCATGTAGATTCTTCGTCAGGGTATCCTGTCCATTTAGCTTTGTATTCTGTGATTGGTTCACTGTGGTCAGATACCTGAGTAGTTCTTCGTCCTATGATGGCTTCGACGACGAATTCAAGGCCTGTGGCTAACATGATTGGTGGTGGGCTAGGATATGTGCGGTCAGCGGATTGGGGTGGGGATTCATGGTATTATTTTAGGCACTCGACGTGGAAGACCGAGTGGACACGACTCATGTCAGGGGGGATTGGGAGTTTGTAGTTGACGGGAGAGGTTTGTTCAATGATGGGGAAGGGCCCGAGCCACTTGTTCGGGAGTTTCTTGGACAACCCGTGTTCAGGTTCAAAACGTTTCCGGAGAGCCAGACTTTGTCCCCTACTTTGAATTTCAAGTCACGTCGGTGTTTGTTAGTCTTATTTGCTTGCTGTTCTTGTGTTCTCTGAGGAGTCTATTCATTGTTGCTACACATTCATTGAGGAGTCTATTCATTGTTGCTACACATTCATTGAGAGAAGGGCAGGGAATGGAGGGGTTGAGTTGCGAGGGGAGCAGGAAATCAGAGGGCAGGCGTGGGTGATAGCCAAGGTCAAGGTAGAGTGGAGTCATGCCAGTGGAAGGACAGACAGCGTTGTTCTAGGCGATCTCGGCGGCGGTGAGCAACTTCCACAGGATTCTTTGGAGAGTATCGTTCATCTTCTTGGTTTGTCCATCGGTATGTGGGTGAAATGCAGTGCTATACTAGAGCGTGGTTCCGTAGGCTTTAAAGAGGTGTTTCCAGATTCGGTCTATGGGTGGAATGCAGTGCTATACTAGAGCGTGGTTCCGTAGGCTTTAAAGAGGTGTTTCCAGAATCGGTTTGTGGGTGGAATGCAGTGCTATACTAGAGCGTGGTTCCGTAGGCTTTAAAGAGGTGTTTCCAAATTGTGAAAGGAAGCGAGGGTCACGGTCGCTGATGATGTTCTCGGGAGACGGTGATGGCGACCAACATGGTCGAAGAAGAGAATGGCAACGTCCTTGGCGCTGTGCGATGTGGTGCAAGGGATGAAGTGGGTGCGCTTAGTCAAGCGGCAAACAATGACATAGATACAATCATGTCCGCGGTCGGTCTTGGGGAGACTGCAGACGAAGTCCATGGACTTATCGGGCATGGCGTGGGGATCGACATGGAGATGGACTGCCACCGGTGGGTGGGGATCAGCAATGATTGTAGCTTATCGGGCATGGCGCGGTTTGAGGGCTTGACAGCTTGACACGTGGAGCACGAGCGGATGTATGCTTTGACGTCGGCGAGTGGGGAAGGCCAATGAAAGTAGCGGGAGATGGTGTCGAATGTTTTTTGGAACCCAAGATAACCGACAATCTTGGCACCGTGGTGTTCGGCCAAGAGCTGCGTACGGAGACCACGTGCGTCAGGGATGCAAAGTCGGCGAGTGCCATTGGTATCGATGTAAGGGAGATAGTCATGGAGGGAGTAGTCGGGGAGGTCACGAAGCGTGTTGTAGATGGTGGCGAAGTCTGGGCAAAAGAGATAGCCTTGGGTATAGCAATGCTGAAGAGACGAGAGGAGTTGGATATGTGTCATTGTGGCGTAAACTTAATCAGGGGGTTAGAAATGCGCCGGGAGAGGGCAGCATTTGTGATCGGTGCGACGGGAGCATTTGAAGAGGCAATCTACCTTTTTGTATCCACTCGCTGCGCGCAATTTCAGCACCATTTAAACGCCCTGCAATTTGAATTTTAATTCCTTTTATATCTGAGATTTTTGCCAATTGAATAGCTTTTTTCATGATTCTTCGAAAAGCTACCCAGGGCAGCAGCAACACGGTTGCTTTTGCCGGGTGTGTGGCAGATGGTGAAGGTGAACTGGGCGAGAAAGTCTAACCAGAGAGCTTTTCGCGAGGTAATGTCTTTCTTTGTTAGGATAGAAGAGACGATGGTGTTATCCGTGTGGACGGTATTGCCCGTCGAGGTACGGGCGCCACACTTTGCGTGGATCACGACGAGGAGCTCCTCGTTGGAGGGGTAATTCATTTACGCGGGAAGGAGTTTCGGTGAAGGCAATGGGGTATTCGCCTGGTGGAGCCTCGGGGTGGGTAGGGGATTCCTTGACGGAGGGAGTTTCGGTGGTGTCACGAGGGAAATGTTGGTACAGTACGGCTCCAATGGCGAAGTCGGAGGCCTCGGTGGTGATGTAGAAATGGCGAGTGGGGTCGGCGATCTTGAGGACGGGGGCAGTGGTGACGAGTTGTTTGATGGCATCGAAGGCATTTTGGGCGGTCGTTCCAAGTGAAGGGTTCGCCCTTGCAGGTGAGTTCGTGGAGAGGGTACGAGATGTCGGAGAAGTTGTGGATGAAGGGGTGGTAGTAGTTGGCAAGGCTGAGAAATGATCGGAGTTGACGATGTGGCCAAGGTATTCAACGCTTAAAGCGGCAAAAGTGCATTTGTTGAGCTTGGCATATAATTTTTGCTCTCTGAGGATAGAGAGGACTTGGCGGAGATGCTGAAGGTGGGACTCGAAGGAGGGGCTATAAACGAGGATATCATCGAGGTAGACGATGACACAAACCTCGAGGAGGTCGCAGAAAATGTGATTCATTGTAGATTGGAATGTGGCGAGGGAGTTTGTGAGGCCGACGGGCATCACGAGGAATTTGTAGTGCCCGAATCGGGAACGGAAGGCGGTCTTGTGGGTACCCTCCTCGCGGATGTGGATCTGGTGGAAGCCACTGTGAAGGTCGATCTTGGTAAAATACTTGGCTCCAGGGAGTCGATCGAGAAGCTCGGAGATCCAAGGTAGGGGGTAATTGGTTAATGATCATGATCCCGTTCAAAGTTCCGATGTTCCGCCTTTCTTTACGAAAAGGCAGCTTGTGCCGAAGGGGGATGAACTCGGCTTAATGAATCCTTTCTCAAGGAGTTCACGGAGTTGTCGCTTCATTTCTTCGGCTTTTGGAACAGAGAGTTGGTATGGAGGGCAGCAAGGTGGAGAGTGACCGGGTTCCAAATCGATGGTGTGGGATACGCCACGATCTGGAGGTAATCCGGCAGGCAAGGACTCGAGGAAGACATACTTGAACTTGTCGAGGATGGAGGTAAGGGCGGGGTTGGAGGGGGGGGCTTGGTCGGGTTTGTCCGTTGGGAGCAAGTCCTAGGGACGCTCGCGATCAAGGACAAAGCAATAGTAGGTGGAGTCAAGGTTCGTGCGAGCCATGTGAAGGAATTGGTGCGGGGTGACGCAGCTTGGGGAGGTAAGATAGGGGAGATAGGGAATGTCGATGGTTGTGTCAGGGGGGTTGGTAAGGTGGAGGAAGTTGGGGTGGAATGCATATGGCATGTAGCTGTCCAGCCATGGTGTTCCCAAAACGATATCGCACATTGAGTGCATGACATCGAATGAGACCTGACTGCGTAGGGTTCTGACAATCATGGTGGTCTCGAGAACCCTACGGTATACTACGACGGTGGTGTCTTTGTCCCCTAAACGAATCGTAATCGGGGAGTCGTATCCGGTAGAGGTAAGACCAGCTTTCCGGACACACGTGTCGGTGATGAAGTTTTTGGTGGCTCCAATGTCGAGGAGGGCCTGAAACTTAGTCATAGACGGACCAAGGGTGGTGGCGATGAATTTGAGATGAAAGTGTGACGAGTTGGCGGTGGAGATCATGGTGTTGAGGCGGCGTTGTTCATTGCCTAATTGAACAAGCCGATTGTGCCAGGCTTGTTCCTCAACAACATTAGAGAAGGTCAACATTAGAGAAGGTGACAGAGGATGGATTCGAAAGGAGGGTTGAGGAACAAGTGGCAGTGAGGGGGGCGTCAGGCGACCAGGGTTGCGACGCCTGGGGGTCGTCCGATGGGGGGTGCAGCACCGGAGAGGGGGGAGGCAGACATAATGTCGATGCCAAATGGGCCACCGGTGGGATGGAGATCGTCACCGATGGGGTGGTCGGCAGACTAGTCGTCGATGTCGAGTCGAAGACCTGGGGATAGTGTTCAGGTCGAGAAGGGCCGCCCTCTTGCCAAGGGGGTTGTTGCGAAGGTTACAGGCCGGGGAGCCATAGACTGACGTGTGAAATGTCTAGCATTTGGGCAATCTGTTTGCAGGTGGCCTAATTGACGGCACCGAAAACATCCACCCTTTGCCTGAAGGTGGGCTCTTTCCTTGGGTGCGAGTTTCTTGAGGAGTTCAGGTCGAGGAGGCCTCCCCTCCTACCGAGGGGGTTGATGCGGAGGTTATGGGTCGGGGAGCCACAGACTGGCGTGTGAAATGTCTAGCATTTGGGCAGTCTGTTTGCAGGTGGCCTAATTGACGACATCGAAAACATCCACCTTTTGCCTGAAGGTGGGCTCTTTCCTCGGGTGTGAGTTTCTTGAGGCGGCTCGGGAGGGTGGTCGAGGGAGGGCGGCTGGAGCGATATCTCTTTTCCATTCGCATGAGGTGAATGGCAGAGAGTTCATCGGGGGAGAGCAATGTGGTGTCTATTGTATCTGAGAGGGTGTCAAGGCCGGGGGCGGTGAACTCTATCGAGGAGGTGGTGGAGATGGGTGTCCTCGGAGGCGATGTTGTGGAAGAAGCAAGGGCGGGGAGGGGCCGATGTAATTGCAGTCTTGTAGGGGGCGAGGATGCGGTCGAGTTGGAGGGCACGAATGAGGAGGTCGGAGAGGGTCATGGGGGGCTCGTGGACAAGGGCGACCGCTAGGTCTTTGCGGCATACGCGCTTAACGCCGGAGATGAAGGCGAAGTCGGTGACGATGTCGATGGGGATATGTTGACGAAGCGAGCGAACGTATTGCACAAAACGGTCGGTTGGGCCGTTTGTTGGAGCCGGCAGAATTGGTCGATGTAGTCGTCGTCCGTTTTCTGTGGGCGGAAGGTGGAGGAGACGAGGGTGGCCCACTCAAGGAAGGTGTGAGGTCGAAGACTGGTGTGATGGCAATTTGTCATTTCGCGGTGTACCACCAGCGAGCAGCGTTGTCTAGGAGTCGGCCGCCAGCGATGGGGAGCCAGTGGACAACACGAATGCTGTGGAGGGAGAAGGCTTGTTGAAGTTTTGGGGAGGGATGTGGGGGAGTCACAATTGCTGTTGGGCGCAATCGAGGTTGGGGTAAGTCGGTGGGAGGGGGGGGGGGGGGGGGAAGAAGATCGCGCGACGGGGAAAAACGGCGCGCGGGGGCCGGAAAATCGCACGGGGGTTGGTGAGGGGGGCTGAAAGGACGGTTGAAGGAGAAGAGGAAGAGGGAGAAGCAAAACGAGGGGGAAAGAAGGGGAGGGAGAAGGAGGGACGATGACGACGACGATAATGAGGAAGGGAGGAAGAAGAGATGAGGGGACGAGGAAGGAAAAGAGAAGGAGAAGAAGAATAAAAGGAATAAAAAAAAACTTAATGGTCTCTTACCTGCGCATCGGCTTCAGGACCGGTGACATGGCAGCGACAACGACGAAGGCAGCGGGGTGCTGACGTGTCAGTGGCGACCAAGACAATGGTGATGGCGATGACGTGGCAGCAATCGACGATGACATGGCAGCAATCGACGATGACAAGGCAGCAATGTCAACCACGTGGCAACAACAACGATGGCAACAACGTGGCGGCGCCGAAGACGGTGACGATGACGACGATGTTGATGACATGGCGGCGCCGGAGAAGGGCGGGAGGGAGGGCCGTTTCGCCGCTCCGATACCAGTGTGCCGAGATCGAGGCAGAGCAGAGAGGTCGAGGGGGAGAGAGGGGGAGAGAGAGCACACACACGCACTCACTAGAGAGAGAGGGAGAGAGTGAGAGCACACGCACTCACTTGACTCGGACATGGACTCGACTCGACACGACGGACGCAGACACGAAGTGACAAAGTCTCAAAATCGCAAAGTCGCAATCTTGGATTCTGAACACAAAGTTGCAGCAAGTCACACTGAAGCACAATCACTGAGGCCATAGACTGAATGCCCCAACACGGCTTGAGTCCGGACTCGAGTACCGGACTCAGGCTCAGTCCAGAGGGCCGAGGCGCGGCCTGCCTCAGGACTGAACTGAGGATCGCAGGTCTGCGTCTGGGTGCCAGAATGCCGGATGGCGCCAAGTATCGAAATCCAAAAATGCCAGTGGAGGAATTTGAGAACGGGCGCCAACTGCAGAGGGCGCCAGCAGTCCAGAACCAGAGATCAGGAACTCGGAATAAAATAGCAGCCTGGCGGGTGGTAAACCGCGGACCAGGGATCGAGCCCTGGCTGAGTCTGTAACAGAGTTGGTAAGTTGGCAACCTCTGAAACACAGACCAGAGTTCAAATTTCAATGGAATCAGATGTGAAAAAAATGACTCTGACTCTACCTGGGGAAGGTCAGTTCAACTATGATATCTCAAGACCATCTCCCTTTAAAAAAATTAAAAAGTCGGTACAACCCTGCCAGCCTGACACACACCTAATCCACAGCTGCAACAAGCCATTGCTTCTGTGATGTCACACAGTGGCCAATCTACAGCTATTGCTTCTGTGATGTCACACAGTGGCCAATCTACAATGGAAACACACCACCCTCCACAGTGTGATTCACGTTAGGATTACCAACAGCACGCAATTTGCCTCCACATATACTTTGTTTCTCTCATCAAAAAGCTAATGAATGTGATGTACGCAGCCAAGGAGGGAGGAAGGAACACAGGCATCGCATCGGGCAGGCAGTATGGAAAGCATCAAGAGACCTCAGAGGAACCACCGCCAGCCCGCCACACACAAGGAGGGATGAGACCGAGAGGCTGCTGATTCCAGTCAATATCGAGCCCCCATATCCCGGGCTACAGTTTTTCCTACCGTGTTTTTTCCACATTAGGGGCTACAACTTTTCCTACCGTGTTTCTTCCGCATTAGGACGGAATACCTACCCTATTGACCTCGAACAGAGAGTACTGTCACTGACTCCTTTTCCTACCTATTTCTTGAGCATCAGGAGGCAATTTGCCTCCACAAGTGTTGTGTCTATCACCAAACAGGTAACGAGTGTGACGTGTGCAGCCAAGGAGCAAGGAAGGTGCCGGGGCATGACATAGGACAAGGACAAGAATGGAAAGCACCATTGACATGATAGGAGCCACCCCCCTGTCACCACACTGGTGAGGAAAATCCCAGCCCCCCTGGTAACAATGTTTTGATGTTGTATTTCTTCGGCATTCCGAAGCCAATAGCTAGTCTACTCACCACAGCTACGTCAACGCCAGTTACTTCTTTTGCTTCCGGGCTTCTTCGGCATCAGGAGGCAATTTGCCTCCACAAATTTCTTCTGCGTCAGGAGGCAATTTGCCTCCACAAATTTCTTCTGCGTCAGGAGGCAATTTGCCTCCACAAGCATTTCATGTCTTTTATCAACCAGGTGACAGGTGTGGTGTGTGCAGCCAAGGAGTGGAAATGGTGTAGAGGCATCACATCAGCCAGCCAAGCAAAAGGATGAAAAACATGGGACATGAGAGGAACCACCACTACGCCACCACATGGGAGAGAAACGAGACCGTGGTGATGCAAATTCCGGTCAGTACGGAGTCTCCCCCGGATACGTCTTCCCTACCATGTGTCTCCTGCATCCGGGGGAAGCACCCATATAACCATTGGACAAATGACATCAGTTTTTCTTTTTCTCACACTTTGCAACTACACCCTTTCTTGGTACCGTTATAGCTGTTCCTAGTTTTTCAACATCCAGTCAAGCACAACCAAAGCAGGCCACCGCAAGGGAGAAGAAAGAAGAATGAGACTGTGACGCTGCGAATTCCAGCCCGTATATCAAGTCCTCGACTCCCCCAGTTATAGCGAGAACCAAGACGAGGGGAAGAGGATGATGTGGAGGAAAAACGGGACGAGTACGAGGACCTGGAGGAGGAGCGGGCAGAGAACAAAGACGTGAGATGTGGAGGAGCAGGAGGACATTGTCATGGACGAGGAATGGGAGGAGGACAAAGAAGAGGATCTTGAGGACCTGGAGGAGGACGAAGATGAGAAACACGACGACAAAGATCCAGTAAAAAAAAGGACGGAAAAAGGGTGCCACGTGGCTTGGGCAGGGGCGGGGTGGGAGAGGTTATATCAAGTGCATGACGACGACCAAGATGAGGAGGAGAACGATGGAGAGGACAAAGATGTGGAGAAGGAACAGGAGGGGACAAAGACGTGGACGAGGAGGAGCGGGAGGAGGACGAAGACAAGGAACACAACGACAAAGATCCAAAAAAAAGATAAAAACACTGACAAAGATCCAAAAAAAAGATAAAAAAGGTGCCCCGTGGCACAAGCAGGGGCGGGGGGGGGGCGGGGGTTATAGCAAGTACATGACGCCGACAACGATGAGTCAAATGAGGGGGACGAGGACGAAGACGTGGAGCAGGAGCAGGATGAAGAC
>BFEA01000196.1:877950-889389 GCA_003427395.1 Chara braunii | reverse complement strand
GGGGGGGGGGTTATAGCAAGTACATGACGCCGACAACAATGAGTCAAATGAGGGGGACGAGGACGAAGACGCGGAGCAGGAGCAGGATGAAGATGTGGAAGAGCGGGAGGACGAAGATGTGAAGAGGAGGCCGATGTAGGAGCACAAAGGAGAAGGAACACCATGATAACAAATTGACGAGAGAGAGAGAGAGAGATGCTTGTACTGCTCCTCAATGGCTTCTTGCACTGCTTTTGCTGCACCTGCTCCACCTCTGTTCCTTGCCTGCTATGGCTGCCCCGTTGCCCTGCTTCTTCCTCCCTCAGACGATTGCGGTGGTGGCGGGCATGCAAGCTTGAAGATTGTTGTGGGCGGGGGGGCGGCCGAACTTGCAAGGCGGGAGGAATTTGGAAACTGCCCGCGCAACCGGGCTGCCATTATGCAAGAAAGACGTTCAAACGGGCAGAAACAAAGAGGAAGAAAACTTCCCACAAGCTCAGAATAAAATTCCGGCCCTACTGGATGCCTCTTTGCGGCCAGAAAAAACTGGTGCGTATTTTTGGCTGGCAGCCCTGGGCGCAACAAAATGCCCTGGGCCACCAAAAACACATTTGGCCGTTGGCCAAAGGGTCTGGAATCAGGACCGGGATCCGGACAAATTAAACTGGACACCGGACTCCGGCCGGTCCGGATCGCTGCCATGAAACACACAGACACAGGCATTCTCCAACTAGTTTTCAGTAATCTGATCTGTGGGAAGAAAAGATGCCCCGCCAGTGGTGATGCCCAGACTTCACAAGGTGTTAATGAGGAAGAAGAGGGGGAAGCCAACTTTCTACTGACTGGTCAACTCAGCTGGCAAATCAAGCTGACTGACGAGGTGCCATTCGCCAAACAGGACAAACATCTTTACGATCTCGGGATATACCGAGTGACAGGTAGAAACACGAATCACGATGATTTTTCAGTGCGACTCGAAAGTTTCAGACATTCAACATTCACACTCATTCCAATTACAAGGAAAATTACAAGAAAACTTATCTACCCTACTTCTTTTCCTCTCTTTCCTCAAAAGTTTTGCTCCATGAGTACCCTGGTTAAGGTAGCAAATTTGCACACAGCTGAACCCATACGAACAATCATGACTAATAGACAGGCATACATTCCTGTGAGCATGGGAATAAAAAGTACCTGGACAGCTCTTCCTTGAAGGGCCTCATCAAGTTCTTTGGCAAGCTGAGCTGCGGCATTCTGGTCTACCTGAAGCGACACACACGCACATCCGCCCACCCATCCCCACAACCCCATGCCCACACCACCACACACACCCGCCCGCAGCCACAACACGTGATCCAGTCAAAACACACACTAAATGCATATTACCTCAAAGATGAAAGCTGCAAATGATCCAAGACATGTTAGATGCAGAAGCAGCACAGATAGCAGCAGACCCACATGACAAATGAACTGCTCATAAGATCCACCATCGCTGAAACCTGCAAATGATCAAAGACATGCTAGATGCAGAAGCAGCACAAACAGCAACAGACCCACACGACAAATGAACTCCTCGTAAGACCCATCATCACATCTCAGACTATCCTTCACATCTAGTAGTCAATCACCCCAAAGTCAAGCTACTTGTACACCATGCACAAACAGAATCACATCCAGACTGTATGGCCAACCCTCACTGCACCACATATCAAAAGGTGCAAACTGGTAAATAATCACAGCTGAGAAAGGAGCACAAATGATTGGTCTTAAAAGCTTCAACGTACCATTGTTCTGTTTCTTCCCAACCAGAAGAAGAGTAAGTATTCGTCCCTGCGGTCCTTGTTGTATGTAAAAAGGACAAGGTAACAGTCACCGCTGTAGAACTTCCCATGATCCTCAGATGGGACCTTCACTTTTTTAGAGCCATCAATACGCCACACCTGCACAGCAAACAAGTTTTAAATAACGACCTTTTCCGACACTCTTTGTGCTATACAATGTGGACAAACCATTGCCAACCCTCCGCAAAACGGAGAACCTGAGAACAAAAAGATGTGTGAAATGCATGGCCCCACATCCAGAATCTGTCAGACAAACCCGATGAAAACTATTCACGAATGGTAGGATGGGAAAACTTCTGTGCTACCGGAAATCACAAATAGAGCAGGGTTGCAACCCTGCCGACCGCCGACCCCAACCGCCGGCCGTATTGCAGCCGACCAGTTGGACCGACCGGTCGGCCGTCTGCCGACCAGGCAAAAAAAAAAAAAAAAAAAAAACGTCCACTGATTTTTTTTCAAGTACTGCGCTTGCTGAGTACAGCCCAAATCCGCTGAGAAACTCTNCTCTCTCTCTCTCTCTCTCTCTCTCTCTCTCTCTCTCTCTCTCTCTCTCTCTCTCTCTCTCTCTCTCTCTCTCTCTCTCTCTCTCTCTCCAGACATTCCCCCCGAGAGGCCTCAACTACACGGTTTGAGTATGTGGATCAGCACACCATACGCTCATACATTAATCAAGTACTATACTATTATGATTTATCTAAAGCGTGATTTTACTTCTTAAACCACCGGTACTTGGCCCAGCTATCGGCCGTGGAAAAAAATAGAGTAGAAACGTTCCTAGTCGGATGAATTTGGGCGCTCCTGTAGTGGCCCGTGACTTTCCTAAAATCGTGGCTTGTTAACGGGCACAACTTTACGAAGTACTGGTGGTTTAACACCTATGGATTCAACTCCCCTCCTCAACAGAGTCCCGCGAAGGAATCTTTGAATCGCAACCGAGCACGCTGGCCGATCTTTAAGGTCCTGGCTATCGAGAAGAGAAGAATCAAAGAGGAGAATCAAAGAGGAGAATCAAAGAGGAGAATCAAAGAGAAGCCTGCCTTACCCTGATCCTCCACATCTTCTGGACCATAAGAAGAACTTCCACTGTCGAGTTTTCAAAAGATCCATCCAGATCGCGGCCGAGTACAGCACGCAGCATCTCGCCCACGAAGCCAGCACCACAGACACATCATGAGGACAAGTTATCGGCAAAATTGTGGCGACGTAACAGGAAAGAGTCTCACCTGCAGCAAAACTTGTGCGGGCTTCTCACCCCACACAACTTTCCTGTTATGTCGCCACAACTGGTGCCGGAGAACACATGGTCGCGGTCGTTCAGACATTGTGATTGCTCATCCTTCAAGACAGGAAAAGGCTGAAGGCAAATGCTGCACATCCAGGTAAAAACCAAACACACATACATAAACACACCCACACGCCAACCCACCTCCCACCCAACTACCCACAATACAAGCACACACACAAACAGACCGGGGATGGTCATGTGCTGCTGGAGTACTAGCTGACAAGGTGAGTGTTATTTTCATTTTCGCTGTCACTTTTGCAAAATTTGGTCTCTTCGTCCGTGAGGTGGACTTTTCTCCACTTGAGTATCGTCCAACCAATCGAGACGTTGAGTGGCATAAATGAGGGTCTCCAAGTCTCTTCAATAGAAAAAAAGTCAGTCAGGTAGAGTGCTCCTGCCTGTAGAAGAAGGCAGGTGTACAGGGAGCAGACACGGTGCTGCCAAGGGGTGCGGTGCAAGGACTACCAGGAATGGAACCCAAGGGACTACCAGGAATGCAACCAGCTACTGCTGCCAAGGGTCAATTTTGCAAGGAGCAGTACCTGGTCCCATTCCTGGTAACACCCACCCACACCCACCCACCCACAAGTGCATATGGCCCTGCTCCCCAGGGTTGCAACCCTGCCGATCGGCGAACCCGACCGCCGACCGTATTGCAGCACACCAGTTGGGCCGACCGGTCGGCAGTCTGCCGACCAGTAAAAAAAAAAAAAAAAAAAAACGTCCACTGATTTTTTTTCAAGTACTGCACTTGCTGAATACAGCCCAAATCCGCTGAGAAACTCTTGCAGATGTGGGGGGATATGGGGGGTTGGGGTTGGAGTATAGGGGGGGGTATAGGGGTGGTGTAGGAGGTGCTGGGGGGGCCCAGGGGGTAATGAGGGTGTTGGGGGCGGTTTGGGGGCGGTTTGTGAGGGTATATCGGGATATTGGGGGACGCTATGGGGGTGTCGGATGTGTTATTGGGGGTTCTGGACCCCAAAAAAAAAAAAAAAAATCTTTTTTTTTTTTTTTGCAAGGTGCCGACGACCCCCGGCAGGTAGGTGCCGACCAGCCGATCGGTCGGCAGGTCGGCAGCCGACCAGTCAAGGGCCGCCGACCGTCGGGGGGTGCAACAATGAAATAGAGTCTCTGAGTCCTGCTGGACATCTATTAAACTTGAAACGTTACAGAGAAGATTAGCATGGCCCCTGGGCAAGGATGACACACACAAATCGAGATATGGACCAAGTCAATTTAAAAAGCAAGGACTCGAAATGATACAGAGAAGATTACCATGGCCCCGGGCATGGGAACAAAGCTCCAATCTATTCGTGGGGAGCAGCACGTGCTGGGAGCCGGGCCCAGCGTCCCATATAGAAAATTACATAGGATTTTGAAAAAAATTGAGAGTTTGCAGTACCGGGGCCACTACCCAGCTTTGGCTAAGAGCTAGATTAAGAGATACAAACAAGCTACCGAAAATAGGCAAAAATTCAGGAAAAGACTCAGACCCCCCTCCATCCCCTTTACCTCACTCCGGCAAGTCTTACTGCAGCAGAGCCACCATCTCTGCTGCTGCTGTACCCTATTACCATCCTACCAGCTGGCCCCGTCACTAGTAGGACGCTTGATATCCAACCTTCTTCTCCCACTTACCTAGGCGAAGTTTCAGGAAACGTCTCAGAAACCCCCATCCATCCTCGTTACCTCACTCCGGCAAGACTTACTGCAGCAGAGCCACCATCTTGCTGCTGCTACACCCCATTTCCATCCTACCAGCTAGCCCCCTCACTGGTAGGACGCTTGATATCCCGCCATCTACTTCCAACGCCAACCAACGTCGTTCTGACCGCAGATCTACGAATATAACAGCATCTCGAGGCCACCAGAAGCAACTGAAAAACAATTTTGAACGTTTGGGATACCCGGGCCATTACCTGGCTTTCGCAAAGAAAAATTGAAGACAGATTAAGAAATTACTACGGCAAAATTCAGAAAATAGCCAAGAATTCAGGAAACGCCTCAGAAAAACCCATCCATCCTCTTTACCTCACTCCGGCAAGACTTACTGCAGCAGAGCCACCATCTCCGCTGCTGCTGTACCTTATTTCCATCCTACCAGCTAGCCCCCTCACTAGTAGGACACTTGTTATCCCACTTCTCCAACTCACGTAAGCAAAAGTTCAGAGAACGTCCCAGAAACCCCCATCCATCCTCTTGACCTCACTCCGGCAAGACTTACTGCAGCAGAGCCACCATCTCCTCTGCTGTTGTACCCTATTTCCATACTATAGGACGCTTGATATCCCACCATCTACTTCCAACACCAGCCAGCGATGTTCTGGCATCAAACCACCACAGCTCTATGAATATAACCGCATCAGAGAAGCCCACAGTGAGTAGCAAGAAACCCCCAAAATCCTGAAGCGACCTCAAGACCACCAGAAGCGACTTAAACAAAACAAACTTACTCCTGAGAAAAGAGACCCAGATGAGATTATCTGGAAGCCGATATAACCGAAAACATGCTGCCTCAATGCTATCAACAGACTATCCTCAGCTGCCTCAACCCACATATCCAAGATACCAGGCTCTTCCAGGCCTCCACCCCCAACCGCTGGGTTACAGGGCGGCACGACCCACCCCAGCTCCGACCCGCGTCGTCCTAATACCAGCTCGCGGTTAGCCACTGGACTGCCTTCCACCCTCGGCAGTTCCCCAGATCTCTCTACCAGGCGGTCCAAGTCAATTTCTTGAAAAAGAGTCTCTGCACTGCCTCAAGTGTCTGCAGTCACTAGTTATCCCGGCGCAAAGCATGAGGCCGAAATGGGCCTGTGCCCGCTGGGAACAGTCTGCACCCGCCCTAAGCGAACGCGACTGACAAAAACCGACGGCGCATGTGAAGAAAAGGGGGGCCCGTAGGATGGTTGCTGCACGCAACACCTTCAACCAACCAGTAGCCCTGTCAGTTAAAGATGCTGGGGCCCAGCAGAGATGCTGACCCTCAGGGCACTTACAGTTGAGCCCCAGGCACATTCCGGAATGACCCTGGGCACAGCTACTGCGATAGAGGCCGAGCATGCGGAGCGTGCCTCTGCCCAGCCAGCCAGCACATGGACGGACGCAGCGCTGCTAGAGCGTTTGCTTGCACAACGAGCGCCTGGCCAGGAGGAAGAAGGGGGCTGGCAGCGTGCGTGGAAGAAGGCTGCGAGAGCGCAGCAGTCATGGCCGAGCTGCTGGCATCGTACCCGAGGAGGAGGGGTAGGGACAGTGTGTGGGAAGGCGACGAGTGGGTGAGGCAAGAGGCTTACCTGGTGATGAAGAGCAGGAATCTTCATTTCATCATCCGGCTGCTGTAATTTGCTGAAGACCAGTTGTAGTTAGGACGTCTGGGTCAATGGGTACTGTCTGCATGTAGTCTGGCCTCCGTGCACCGAGTAGGGGAGGGACATTGCGGACACGGTGGTCTAGGCAAGAAGAGGGATTTGTTTATCATTGACTTCAGCATTTTCCTCTTCGCTTATCTGGTGTATCTCGTGGTGCAATCTACTTCAATTCGTGCACAAAGCTATCCGGATTTGACGCGACCAGTAAAAGCAACCCAAGCCCATTTTAGACATGCACGGCAATAACACCCAACTTTGCCGCTCATCGTACACCGAACTGACTACTTCCAAATTGAACACTGATACACGAGACACTTCAACCAGAAGTCAAAGAGGATAGACTGTTACATGTCCAAAGCTTCCAGGATTTAGATGCTCAACCTCGGGATTCGCAGACCTACTAGAGTACAATGAATATACTCCCAGGCATGGGCAATGTATCTGAATTTTTGCCAGATTCAACCATACAGTCAAACATTTCAGCTGGGGAAAGACTGTAGCACACAGCAAAAGCAAAGGACGAGAAGACAGCAACTTCAACCAAAAGCCGCTTAAAAGCATACCTGAAGCTTTCCCATGCTAACATCGACCATGGGTGGACCCTCTTCTTCGGGCACAGGAGCAGGCCCTTTCACCAGGCCCTTCACATTAAGCCCCTGCTGAGCAAGCATTGCTGGCATATACACAAACAAACAGTTCCGCACATATTCACTAAGATTCTGATACAACCGTTGACCCACCTTCACCATCCCTCCATTAGTTTAGCACCCATAAAACAATTCCATATCATAAGCCTGGTTCAAAAACCATTAGCAGATTGAGCACGATATGGTTCATTGATTTCAGCAATGAAACCCAAGTGAGTTCGTCATTGTTCACAAATAGCCAAACTGGCATCCACTTTTGTATTGGCGCTCTGCAAACTTCCGCTGCGTTCATATGGCCACGTGGTTGCCTTTGTGGTGATGATGTGGCGTGCACAGGCCTCTTTTCTGCACAGAGGCCATGGACAGAATATCGTCAGCCTCTGTCATAATAATGTGGTGTGCATAGGCCCTTACTTTTTTAATCCTTTTTAAATGCATAGGACCTTGCTGACTTATTATCAGCCTCCGCAGTTCACACTACACCATTGCAGACAATCACAAGAAGACCACAGAAGATAGACATTTCATCGCCCAAGCAGTACCACACATCCCAGTAAGATATTGAGCAAGCACAAGCAAGACGAACAAATGCAAATACAGCACGCAGCAGACCGGTACAAGTATTGGCTTAAACCGCCAGTACATGGCCCCAGCCTAGCTGAAAATGCAACAAGTCGCCAACAAAATTTTCGGAGGCTCGGCCTACCGGACCACAACGGCTGGCAGCACCAGCGACAAAAGAAAGAAAGTACACCGGGTTCGGAAAAGCGTGGCGCGCAGTAAGACGCCTCCAGGCCCAGGTGTACTGGTGGTTTAAAATGCACAAGACATTGTCATATCCATCTTGTAACATCTTGGACTTGAGCTCATGATCTGCTCATTAACAGTTACGTTTGTGCACCACTCCATTCAGCCACATAAATACGGTAACCGACTGAGTTCTCAGCCAGAGCACCAAGAATGGGAGGAATCGGGGGAGTCGCAGGGTGACAGTGGCATAGAGATCGATTGCTAAAGAAAACTGATACCCCGCCGCATATGGCTCTTCTATACTGACGCAGTATGACCATGAGACATTTCTGGCCGTCAAATGACAAGATTGACAAATAACTCCGGAGACAAAAGCAAAGATGTGCATCCAGCTCAGAAGAGCTGCAGGACACACGTGGGTCTCTTTCCACATTACCTGCTACTCTGCCCGTCTTAGATTTCTTTGCCGTCTCTTCAGCAGAGATCCAAACCCCAAAATGTGACTTAAACATGGGAGTTTCCAGCCCTTCTGCAATGGCTGTTGTGGGTGTGAATGATGGTCTCCCATCTTTGAGAATGATAGCCTGGAACACAACAAACAAGAACGAATCATCAGACTCCAAAGCACAAAGAATAGCAATTAGGGAGCCCACCTGCTCATTGAACTTCCATTCACTCACAAATCTCAGTCCGAAGACACCACATTCCTCACCACTTTCAGGGGCTCTGTCAGATCAAGGAGCACACCCCCCAGGAAGAGTGCCCTTTGGATACAAAGGAAACCTGACTTCGCACTTGGCTCAACCAAGTCTATACACCGATACCCCATGTTTGTGGCATGGAAGGTTACGGCACAATGGGCAAAGCGTACAGCAATATATTTACACAACGATAAAGGTATCATAAATGAGCCCTTTCCCACCCTCTGAACACCCGAGCGCATTCTCAGGCACACAAACATGCACCACAGACAACCACCCACGGCATCAATGACAATTGCGTGGGAATTCTCATTCACAACTTACACCGCATTTGTCCCCTTGCCACATAGCTATCCAACCTTGTAAAATATATGCAAATGAACAATCCACAAACAATCTGACCCCCTCCACAGGAGTTGGAGAAACTTGGACCACAGGATCTCACTCGCAAAAAAAGCCCTCTAAAGTCAATCCACAAACACTATACAAATCAGGCCCGACAAAATGAGGCTCTTCCACAACAGCAACCAACAGCATGCAGTGAAACTGCAGCTCATAGGAATAAAACCCACAACAGGCAAGTCTGGGCGACAACATGAAGATCTCGCAGCTAAGCAAATCCAACACAAAGAGGGACTTCCCAAGATCCTCATCCAGGCCAAGAGGAACAACAGTCAATCTCTAACGAGATCATATGCCAAGAAACATAAACCAATCAAATAAATCCTCGAAACCACATCGTAAATGCCCACAAGAACGAACACGATCATGGCCGCTCAACCTACGAGAGGGCTCGCACGAAAATAAGTCTATGTGGTCTACATGTGTGTGTGTGTGAAACATAATCACCACAACAAAACCACTTCTCCCCGTGTTCTAAACAATCATCACAGCAATCCTTTCTTCACTCGTAAGTACAGAAATCGTCCTCGTAACAGCTTTTCCATGTGAATTTCTTTGCGGAAATGGCCATTTCAGTGCTCCGAATTTGAGTGATGTGAGGCTAGCGGTAGCCACATTTGTCTATTCGAGCGCTAGGTGCCTACACCCAGCTGCCTTTTGGAATACTTGTGCCCCTAGATTCTGCCTTTTGACTCTGTAATGGCCATTTCTTTATCTGATCATGGATTCATCTAGACAGTCAGTGGCGAGTGATTTGCAGCTCTGCCCAGCGAATAGGAGAAGAGAAGGGAAAAGGGAAAAGGGGACGGACCTGATAAGATCCTGATTACTCACTGGCACAATGGACTGCAATGTAGGGCAGTTATCACTGACAGCTCAAGGTCGCATGCGAAGAAAAGAATTGGAGCAGCAGTGGCCACACCCACAGAATGCCCACGACCAGTATGTGGCACATACAACTATCACAGGCAATATGGATTTCACATTCTAGCAACAAAGGCATGGCGATTCAGCGTAGAATAACATCCACTTCCTAACCGGACATCAGCTGGGTCACAGTCACGAGTGTTTCTTCAACTCGTATTAAGCTTTACAACCACAGGCGATGACAGGGTTGGATCCAAATCAACAATGGCCGGGAGTTTTAAATTCCGTCGCCCGCAGGAGCAATCTGCAGCTCAGCATGCCTAAAGAACACCTTCCATTCCTGAAGCAATCAGAGAAAGTCTAGAACTGCATGTGGGACGTCAGCAAAAAGGGAAAGAGGATTGTAAGATTGCTGGTTATCTACACAGCGAAGGCAAGTAGTCTATGACAGACCCCTGGAAACAGCACCCACAATACCATGTTGTTGGCATGTTGAAAGGAAGGAAGAGACACACTAAGATTAATTCAACCAAGACATGTCAAGGTCGCACCCGCAAATCAGGCAGCTAACAAGCATGTGAGGATAATAAACGCAATACAACGATTTGTTGCCTGTGACAGTTATTCAACCAAAGGTGTGTCGAGGCCATGCCCGCAAATCGGGCAGCTAACGAGTGTGAGACAATGGATGCAAGACAATGACAAGTCACATTTCGAGTGGCGAGTCACATTTCGAGTTGGCAGAGGCTGACATGAAAAGTTCTAATGGCAGAGGTTGTCAGTGACCACCTGCATAGTAGTCAGGACAGACTACCTGTGCATGGCAACCAGACTGTGCCTACATGCTCTCAGAAGTACACGGCTCCATGAGAGTGCCCTCCTGATCAGTACTGGCATAGTTTTTTTAGCGCTGGCAGACTTTTTCTGATCTCCATGGTAAGGTACAGCGACTTCATTGAGAGCAGGAGAGGGGAGCCAATTCGCTGAATTCTCTCCCAGTGAGAACAGAAGGTGCCAAAACGACATACTGTTCCTGGCCAAAATACCATAATGACTGGGACTCGGCCTGTTCATAAGACTCAACCATGAGCCCATGGATGGGCCATGGAGCTTAGGGCGCGAATGGTTCATGGAACAGAAGGTGCGACAACAACATACTGTTCCTGGACAAAATGCCATAGCAAACAGTAATTTGACTCACCGTGAGCCCATGGGTAGTCCATGGAGCTCAGGTCATGAAAAATGCAAGGACTGTGTCCAGCATATGTGCAGGATCTGCAGATAACAAGCTTCCACATCAGGCCTGCTTCGGCAGGACAGGCCAACACTTTTATATTCACAAGAGCTGCAGCAAACCCATAACCAGGGCAGACATTGTCGTGCTCTGTCTTTGTTCAGCGGCTGAGGCCTCCAAAGTCAGAAACTCTATAGGGGTTGCAGTTATAAGCGATGGGGCACACATCAATAGCACAGTCTGTGCACTGCCCACGAGGTCGTACACAGATCGTGTGTGTTTGCAGCACTTCAACATGCATTGCACACACACACACACACACACACACACACACACACACACACACACACACACACACACACACACAC
>BFEA01000196.1:853071-869761 GCA_003427395.1 Chara braunii | reverse complement strand
GGAGAGGCCCGGATGGGGAGGGGGAGAGGTCGGGATGGGAGTCGGGAGGAGAAAGGTCGGCATGGATGGATACGGAAGGTCGGCGGCGATGGATAGCAAGGGGGAGAGGTCGGGATGGGAGTGGGGATAGACAAGGGGGAAGGAAAGGGGGGAGAGGACGGGATGGGGAGGGGGAGAGGTCGGCATGGGAATCAGGAAGGGGAGAGTGAGAGGCGATGGAAAGAGAGGTCGACGAAGGAAGGGAAGGAGGGAGAAGTCGGGATGGGAGTCGGGAGAGGTCGGGATGGGAGTTGGGAATGGAGAAGTAAGCGAAGGAAGGAAAGGGGGGAGAGGTCGGGATGGAAAGGGGAAAGAGAGAGGGCGGGATGGGAGTCGAGAGGAGATGGAGGCAGGATAGAAATAGATGAATAGAGGAGGTTGGAGGCGATGGATGGGAAGGGGGAGAGATCGGGATGGGAGTCTGGATATGGTCGGGATGAGGAGGGGGAGAGGTCGGGATGGGAGTCGGGAGGAGGGAGGGATGGAAGTCGGCATACGGGAAAGGAGGGAGAGGTCGGGATGGGGAGGGGAAGTGATCGGGATCGGAGTAGGAGAAGGGCGTCGGAAAAGGTCTTTTTTTTTTTTTTTTTTTTTTTTTTTGGCCGCCCACACCAGTGGTGCCACGTGGCACCCCACGTAAAGGAGGGCAGAAGAGGAGAGAGAACGACAGAAAGGAGGAGGGAGGAGGGATCTATGGAGAGAGGACGGGATAGAGGAGGGAGGAGGGATCTAGCACGAAGAACGTCAGGAGAGGACGGGATGGGAGTCGAGAATGGAGAGAGAAGTAAGCGAAGGAAGGAAAGAGGGAAAAGGTCGGGATGGGGAGGGGGAGAGGTCGGAGTCGGGAGGAGAAAGGTCGTGATGGACCGATAGAGGAGGTCCGAGGCGATGGATGGGAAGGGGGAGAGATCAGGATGGGAGTCGGGATATGGTCAGGACAGGAGTCGGGAGAGGTCGGGATGAGAGTCGGGAATGGAGGGAGAGGTCGGGATGGGGAGGGGAAGTGATCGGGATCGGAGTCACGGACAAGGGCGTTGGAAAAAGAAAAGAGGTCAGGATAGGGGAAAGGTAGAGATGATAGAGGAAAGGGGGGAGATGCTGGGATGGGAGTCGGGAGAGCTCGGGATAGGGGAGAAATAGACGCGATGAGGGGGAGCCGTTGGAAGACAAGAAAGAAAGAGAGGAATCAGGATACGGGAGACGGAGAGACAATGAAGGAACAGGTAGAAGAAAGAGAGCAGAAGAATAGGGATGGGCAGGGGGAGAGGTCGGGATGGGAATCAAGAAGGGGGAGGGGGACCATCCCGGGATAGAGGAGGGGAGATAGTGGTTGGGATAGGGGAGAGGGAGAGGCAACGAAGGGAAAGGTTGGGGAAGGATGGGAGGTCGGGATCAGAGTTGGGATACAGGAAGGCGGGAGAGGTCGGGACGGGAAGGGGGAGAGGTCAGGACGGGAGTCGGGAAGGGGAAGGGCGTAAGAGGAAGGAAAAGAGGAAAGGGAGAATACACACCACTTTAATGCCTTCGGTATTAGCTACAGCTTGGGGAGAGGTTCAGAGAAGAGGTCGAGATGGGGAGGGGGAGAAGTCGGGATGGGAGTCAAGGGGGGAGGGGGATCTCTTCTCGCCGCGGGCGGGGCCGCGGCGGGTCCACTTGTTACATGTTAGAGACAGCTTCGAGGGATTCGGAGCAGGGGGGATTTGACCCACTCCACCGACTGGGGAGGGATGCTTACCGAGGCGGGACAGTTCTGTGTTGCTAGCATGTGGCAAACACAGCCTGATCCAACTGATGTTGCAGAATGCATGGTCTAACCAAGGCCGGACTGTTCTGTGAAGCCTGCGCTGACTCACGGTCCCCACCTGTGAGACTTCAGCAGTGAGTGACTTGACCGCTTCTTCAGCCTGCCGAAACGCATACATCACACTACAACCTCTCCCAAACCCGATTCAGGGGTCTGCAAAAGCCTATCACGTCCATAAGGCTGCATAATGAGCTCAAAAACAAATGTCTAGTTCTCTCTCAAGTGTCGGAAAAAGTGCTGCCAATTCGTAGCCTTGGAACATCTGCTACGTCCATGTCTTCATCGCTTTCACCCTTCAACTCAAGCAGATCCCAATCTGGCTTTGGGGACCTTTCTGCACCTTCCACCCCTGCTCCTTATACCCTATGGGGCTATGACCGATTGGAGGTGTCAGTGATCGCTGGAGTGTTTGCTGTTGCCAAACATAGTGTAGACCAGCTCCATCCAGCCAAACACTGCACCCACATCAGTCGTAAGGTCAACAAGATAAGGACAGGATATCATTGCCTCATTCACTTCAGCAGACGAAGTATTGCCAGAGCAACCACCTTGACCACCCCGACCTGCTCCCCCTGATCACCCTCCTTGAATCTACTACCACCTTTTGTTTCACATATTGGGCCTCCAGCCGCTTCATTTCAGCCTTCGCCTCCGCCTTCTGTTTTTTAAATCCAACTGACTTTTGCTTTGCATCTCCAGCGATCTTCGGTTTTCCTAACCGTGCTTTCCTCTTTCCTCCAAGGAAGGCAGTTGCTGAAAAACGTGAGGCTCCTTCTTCGCCTTACACCAGATAGTGTAGTTCATAGAATACTAACCCTCTCCACGCTGCTCCCTTGCAGTTGCAATTCCTCTCCACCCCAGTTTTATTCTCTTCCCTCACTCACACCCGTCCTGCTGAGGAATTTGAATCCGCTGATAGTGATCCTGAACATTGGGCCTGCAGATTTGTGTGCTGATGCAGAACCCAACTGCTGCCAGGGCACTTGGAGACGCATAAACACAAGTCCGATCTTCAGCATCGGTGAAAGAGTTGATATCCCTGTTACAATTTCACTTGATTTCGAGCAGTCTCAGTACTCCTCACTCTCATTGCAACCTTCATTGAATGCATCACACACCTGATTTGGCATTCACACCAAAATGGAAACGCTTGCTCACACTCAAATGCTCAATATGACCCAAGCCAGAAGATATACACTTCCGTATCCTGCTGCCCATGTACCACTATATACTAATAAGTTCTGACTGTCTATGGATCCACACACCCTCTCCTCCTTTTTTGGGATATGTGGCCTCTCCCCCCTTCAAACCAAATAACCAATATATCATGTGGGCATTATCACCTCCTCTCCTGTGCTATGAGCAACACTACTTGACTGCCCCCTCATCAAACCGAACAACCAACGAAAAGACCCAAAATTGCTGCCCGCTCATCACTTTTGTCAAGCTGCAGGGCTAGAGCTTACCGAGGCGAAGCATGGAAAAAACGACCAATCTTGATGAAAACCCTGGCATATAGAGTTCAAACTAACAGTTCTTAGGCCCAAAACCCGGCAGCAGTAAACAGGAAAAACGCGAGCATGCCCCAATTCCTCTGATGTGGGCAAAGTTTGTCTTGCACACCTAAGTCCGATATCCTGGAGAAAAAGCTAAACATGGTCTTGCACATGCCTTGGCTCCTACATGTATACTACTACAATTCACAGTCCCTCTGGTCAAGAGAACAACGTCAACCTGATCTTGCGCATGCCTCAACTCCAGCGCATAATCTACTTCAATTTGTCCTCCCTCACAATTTGGCACGTGTTCAGTAAACCTGTTCAGTGTACAGTACCTCCATCTCAAACAATGCAGGCATGCAAGAATGCTACAAGCGTTTTTCAAGGCGCCTAAGGAGCAGCCCATCAGTACTAGATTTTGCTTTTCAAAGGGGCCACTTAACCAAGCAGAGATTTTGCTTCTCAAAGGGGCCACTTAACCAAGCAGGTGGCTTTCTAATATGACCAAGCAGGTGGCTTTCTAATACGACTGAGAAGTTCAGGGCTCCCATGTCCCAAATCCATGATTTATTGGGAAGTTGGCTCTATCCCAACTATCTGCCAGTGCATCAATTATTGCAAGCTTAATGCGCGGACCATTAAAACTCTCTTACGCAGATCAACGATCATCTCGAGCAACTGGGGCGCACAAAAACTATTTCCAAGCTGGACCTGAAGTCAGACCGTCACCAGATTCAAATTCATCTGCTAGGGCACTTCAGACCCACGTGGAAGGTGCGGAATGGGCATTTCAAGCGGGTGGCCATACCATTTTCCCAAGCAATTATGCCACATGAATTTCGTGAGACATGAACAACATTTGTATCTTCGCTTGCACATTGGAGGAAGAGACGGAAGACCTTCACTTTCACCGGACCAAGAACAGCACTAACGGCAACAAATGTGAGTTTACCAAGAAAAGCCTGAGCGCCATTTTATCACACCTGATGATATTTGTCCCCTTGGGAACAAGATTCAGGATGTACAAAACTGGCCTGCCAATGTTATGAATATATGCCCTTTTCTTGGACTGGCACACTACCATTGGAGCTTCATCAATGGCTGGGCAAAGATCATCACAAGTGTGCCACATGCTTCAGGCAAGGGTCAACCCTTTGACATCAGAAGTTGCACACATGCAGCATTACAGCCTCTCAATGCAGCAATGTTCAATGCACTTCTGAGCATTTTTCACCCGAGCTTGTCGATCCACATCATCAAGAATGCATCCAGCTACCGCACAGGGAAAGAACATTCACAGCACGATAATTAAGGGCGTCCACCCCGTTAAGATTATGGCAAGAAATTTCCACCCCTCCATTCCATCAATGATGCTTGTGGAAGCACCCAAACAAGGCAGCACTGCTAACTCAGGCGGACGAAGTCCAACTGGCTCACCGGCAATACCCTACCTCTATTCTACAGTACGAGGACACAGTCAGCAGCACTGATGCTCATTTGATGGCCTAGATCCATCAGTTCGACTATCTAAGACATCAGATAGATTCATCGATGCATTCTCTTGGCAGCCTGACGTTTGTGAAGTAGTCCACCACTCTTACATTGCCAGCAGATGAGCAGCGCCATTTCATGCGAGGATATCAATTTGACCAGGAGTTTCATTAGATTAACGCACACAATGTTCATTGTGCACTCCACTAGCATCACACTTTCACATTCAGGATGAGTACCTGCTTCACTAATGCAGCCACAACCTTTCTTGCCTCATGATTGGAGGCTACCACCATGCCAGCCATGCAGGTCATCTTGGCATTACCCACACTATCACCCGCTTATGACAGCAGCTCTACCAGTGGGGTCTCTTAACTAACGTTACTGAGGATATCCATTCAAAATGTGTGCCAGCAGTCCAAGCCAGGCAGCCGCCCTCCATCTGGGGAGCTGCAGCCCTTCGGCTGCCAAGTTGGTGGACGTTTTTTTATGGGGTTGGATACGTCAAAACGGTTTCCCCAAAGACATTGCCAGCAATGATGTCTCTCGATATATGTCAGCTTTCTCAACCACATGTCAGTCTGAGGGTGCTCAGAGGATATTTCGCTGTGCATTTGAAATTCAATCCTCAAGCCGAGTTCCTCAAATCACCCTCAAAACCCAAGGACAGACAAAGAAAGGACATCAGAACGCCCCAATTAGACTTTGGTCTATCATACGCTTCGACCACAAGTGTTGGGAACAGCCTTCAGCCTACATCATGCTTGCCCACAATACTTTCATCCACCCAATGATTGGCATGTCAACATGCACATTAGAGCATGTCTGTACTCCACGATTGCCTGCTGATTTCCTCATCCCCTGTCCGTCACACAGATCCTCCCAGTTCAGTAGCATTACAGCTCAGGACGCTCCATCTCATTCAGAAAGACCACAATCCGGTGACGAAGGCCCAGGCTTACATGCAACAGCAGGCAAATCAGCATATCTTGCCCTTCCCCATCCTTTCACATAGGCTCCTCTGTGTGGTTTGAACCTTGGCCTATCTTGTATGCTGCAAGTGTTCACCTGAAGGATCTTCATTCGGGATGCGCCCAAAACCGTTCTGTTCTGACACTGTCCATTGATCCTTCATCCAGTCCTCAAGGCTGTCACCAAGCTCAAGTCATTGACGCTGAGACTCCTTTGCCTACCAGTGTTCGAACAAGCCTCCCTCTGTAGATGGTTCGCAACAGGTGGCCAACTAAATACATCGGCAGTAAAAAAGAAACCTGATGAAGTACAGGGCAGGCTGTAATGTCTGCAAAGCCAGTGCTGAATGTTGGCTCACCCTTGCTCTGCAGCTGCCGTTCTGGCTTACCAGAAGTGTTGTCTTCATCCTGAAGAAGCTTCAACACTTCGCACCCACCCGTTCAGACTCAAGGTCCCCACTTCTGATCGACAACTCCATCCTCACAGCAGCTCCGCTGGGTGGGGCATGTCCGGGACCTGGGCACACCAGACGAAGGGCCCAATGGTTGTTCGGATGCCTAGGGCATCATTTTGGACCCAGGGGCAATTTGGATTCTTACTTTCATTTTTTCATTCTGTACCATTTGTTTTGTCTTACTTTTGGAGTCTCATTTTGCATAGAGCATTAATCGGATTTCGCCTGTATCTGCACAGGCACGGCTCAGTTCGGGAAGTTGTAGATCAGAGGCATGTTTTGATCAGACTAGCGATGGACCTATTCTTGTCCTGTGTGCCTATTCAGTGTACATCGGACAAAAGACTACATTGTATGCACGTGGACGCATCTGACCTTGTACAGGGAACATGGCTAGACCAGTGTAAGATCAAGCCCAGCAACCCCTGACCAAAACCATAAAGCACACAGCTCAGCCTCCCAGAAAGATGGACCACTGGTAGACCTTCACAGCCCAGTATCAGGATCGTATGAGAGGTAGAACAGCCCAGCACTGTCCCGACATTACGTCAAAGAGACGGGGCGAGAAGTGGGAGCATGCGGAAGTTCGCCCTGGTAGGCTGCCTCTGCCCGCACTACCTCCTGAATGTGCCTTGATCTGTACATTTGATCGACTCTATTGCTGTACTCTTCTTCACACCTTCCCCATGGGATCAACCTTGCATTACCAGCATGCCCAGACTTCAACGTGACAGAGCATGTGAAGGAAGCAACACCAATCAAAGAGAGAGAGAGCAAGACCACAGGGAAAGAAATTGTGCAGGCGAAAAGTAGGGCATAAGCATGCAGGAGAAGGGCGAGACACGCAGTAAGAACGTAAGGAGGCAAACGGCATAGGTGTAACCATATATGCACACCTACCCAGGAATCACGGGAAGGTGCATGGGGATGTGACACAGTGGGAAGGTAAGAAAGCATGACACTAGGAGGCCCCATTGCAAGGAACCTGCAATCTCAGTACTTCGGCACAGTAGCCTCAAGGAGTCTCAGCAGAGATCAGGTAGTTGGTCAATCCGGTCCCAGGTACATTTCTGTTAGCCTAAGGTCCAGAAATGTGAATAAGTCTAGCCTGTCCATTCCCCTAGCCCAGGGTCCAATAGGCTAGTTCGGCTCAGTCCCATCCAACCCAGTCCGGCCAAGTCAACCCGCAGCCCAGGGTCCCAAGCGGGCCGACAAATTTTCCAGACGCGTTGACGGCCGAGAGGCACAATACGGCAAGGTACGAGGTCAGCTGGGTCTGCATGTCCAAGGTCTGGAAACTGGACCGTCCATATTTTTACACAGCAGCTGTTGCTAACAATCATTCACTGCACTCATGCTTGCTGTGGAAGCGTGCCACGCCGC
This sequence comes from Chara braunii, assembly GCA_003427395.1. Taxonomy (NCBI): domain Eukaryota; kingdom Viridiplantae; phylum Streptophyta; class Charophyceae; order Charales; family Characeae; genus Chara; species Chara braunii. The sequence goes on along the minus strand of BFEA01000196.1, from coordinate 862,119 downwards.
TGTGCAACCAAGTGAAGAGTGAGGCAGATTGAGAGTGAGCCACAGTAGTAGCAGTCTACAGGCCTTGGGCACCATAGCTGTGGCTGTACGGTAAATCAAAGAGAGCAAACGCTCAGAGAGAAAGAGAGGCTGGAGGGCTGAAACCAGACAGCATTTTTCTTCTCATCACTTTGAGCTGGCTGCTGGCCATACCCTCCCTGCCAGTTCTACGCAAACCTGTTCTGACTTGAAGGCGCTATAGACGCTGGCTGCCGGCAGAGAAGTGGGCTCAAGAAAAGATGCTCGCAAGTTAACATAGTCTCCATAACTCTTGGCTTTGGTGTCCATCTCTCCTTGCAATCTGTTCTGTGTGCGCTACTCGAACTTTGTCTTTTACATCTAAATAATAAATAACAAATAAATAAAATCATTCATTCATTCATATGTATGATTAATGAATTGTCTCTCTGGAATACAAAATATGGAATAAATAAATATATATAGTGAATATATTGATATTGATTTGTATATGTATCTACATATATCTACATATATCTACATATGTATACATATATATCTAGATATGGATCATCCTGGGTTGCGCGGCGTACACATACGCAGGGTCCGCAGACGTGCATACATGTATGCGCGTATGCACATAAGGCAGACGTGTGCGCAGGTACTAAAAAATGGGGCCCGCGTACATACTTGTCGCGGGCAATTTCTGTGCCCGTTTTTGGCCATGGTGCCAAGCGGGGGGACTTCGGGAGACGGGGGTGACGCGGAGAAGGGGTCCGCTCGGGGGGTGCACCATATCGCCCAAGGGGGAGAAGTTGCCATCGCCCGAGGAGTCGCCATTGCCCGTCGCCATCACCATCGCCCGACGAGGAGTTGCCATCGCCATCCCCATCGTACTCCCCCGTTGCCATCGCCCGTCACCATCGCCAATCGCCCGAGGAGTCACCATCCCCCGCCATCATCGCCCGTTGGCTATGGGAGGAGGAGAAGGAACAAGATCACGATGGGAAGGAGGAGGAGGAGGAGGAGGAAGATCTTCGTCCTCCTCCTCCTCCTATACATTTAAACACAATATATTATACATATATTATACATATATTATATATATTAATAATATTATATATATATTATATATATCATCAAATAGAACTGCCCGGTAAACCGTAGGCAGAGAGGGAGAAGAGGACAACAAACGAGGGGCTGTGACAAACTGTTTCGTCGGAGTTTCACCGACTCATCAGGAGGCTTATATATATATTATAGTATATTATATATATATTATGTATTATACGTACGCATATGCGCGTTTTCGGACATGTACAAGTCCGCACTGCATACGCGTACGTGGTGCTACCCAGGGATTATCTATAATGTATTCCGTTAAAACAATTTAGGATGTTTGTTGATTCATGAAACCCGAGCTCAAATTAAGTGTGCGGAAATACTAGTTTATAAGAGGCTGAAAAGAGAGAAACAGCCATCTCTTCGGACAGTCCACAATGGTGGATTGAGAGGGACTACTCTGGTTTTCAAGCATGTCTTTTTCGGAGGATTACAGCAAACAAGGGGCGGACCTGTTTTCACGTTTGGGCTTACTGACTGTCAATCCTTCTCAGGAAGTAGTCAAAATGCTATCAGGGCTCCCCGAGCTATAACATGGGCAGGTGTCATGAGTGGGTTGCGCTGTATTTCTCTGACTTGCCAGTGGTATAGGAACAGGACTGATGCTTCCCAGAATGGATATTGAGCCAGGCCCATGACAAGACTTTCAAAAAAAAAAACAAAAAAAACAAAGAGGGAACACACGAGACAACACAGAGCGAATCATACAGAGACCACAATAGCAAAGAGATCATAGGGTGATGAGCAGGAGCTCATAGAAGCAGATAAATGACAGTAAAGAGGGGTTGTTTTGCTGAGTACAGCAATGGGATAAGGTTCCTGGCCACTTGTTCGACTCTCGAGCACAATACAGGATCTGATCATCAGCACGCCTTGTATGGCATAACAGTCATCAGAACATGGAGTCGGACAAGAAAGACAGCTCCTGACTTCGCTCATCTCACCATGTTGCCAGCACATCGTAGAATAGCCGGAATCGGAAGAGACCCTGCCGATGGAAGGTTGACGCTCGACGAGAGAAAAGGGCGGCGGACAGACAGGCAGGCCGAAAGACAGGCCAATAGACAGGCTGACAAACAGGGCGGCAGACGAGCCAACAGGCAGACAGACAGTAAGACAGCAAGAGGATATAGAGCACGAGGAATAGCAGCAAGCATTGGAGTGTACGAGAACACAAGGAAATTCAGAAAACACTGAAATACCATGCATTCCAGGTACGAGGGTGAGAAACAGTGCCGGGATGGAAGAGAGGCACTTCTACATTTGTGGAAAGAAAAGGTTGCAAACCGAGGAAAAAAGATCATGGATACATCCACGTTCCCGTCTTTCAAAGTACCTGTCTAACATGTGCAGTCCGTTTCCCTTTGATCTGGAACAACCTCTGGGCATAGTTCCCTGCAGAGACCTTCGTAAAGCCGGATGCAATCCCACCCTCAAGAGGTAGAAAACAAGGCTTGAAGTAAGAGAGAAAGAGATCTGACTCGTGCCCTTGACACTCCCTATATTGAATGGCTCTCCCATTCAGTACCCCATCGAGCTCCACAACCTTGATCGCCGCAGTCGCTGCCTCGTCCTATTCCAATGCAAAAATCCCATCAACACACACCAACCAATAAACAGTTAATGGATGATACTAGCAATTCTGAAATACCAGAAAGATAGTACTTTTCTGCTGAGTGAGGACGCCGCGCGGCCAGTTGGGCCCGGGGGGGCCGTCCACATAAACCAGGCGGGACAATAACGCCCATAATTTTTTATTTTTTATTTTTTATTTTTTTGAAACTGGGGTCATTTTGCGCTCGGCGAGGACCCTGAATCTGCAATAAAATTTTGGTTTTGGTGGGTGGGGGAGGGGGGGGGGGGGGGTGTCTGTGATGGGGCGCAGATGCGCTTCCTTTTTTTTTTTTTTTTGTAAGGGTTGTGTGTGTACACAAAGGGGGGGAGGGAGGGGGAGAGAGAGAGAGAGAGAGAACGGATCCCCTTGACACGGCTCAGACGACCCATGCAGGCTATCTGAAGGGTCCTCGCAGACATGTAGCGCAGACCCCCCCACCGAAATCGAGGCAGGCAGAAAATATGAAGTAGAGCACGAGCTGGCCGAATATATACTCAAGATTCAAAATCAGGTCCGTGTTTCAGCAGTTATGGGTTGCTCACGTAGCTAGCCCTTTTGGTCTCTGCACGTGACTCTTAGGGCTTGGCAGCACTACTCACGAAATGTGCAGAATTAGAATGGATCTTCTGCAGAACGTGGAATAATATGCCACCATATGTTGTCTTTTGTGCATTTGGTGAGTAGAGGCCCTTAGGGCCTCTGCACGTATTCCTAAGAAAAGAGAAACGAGCAAAGAAAAGTACAGCGAGAAAACAGAGAAATAGTGACCCATAACCGACATGCACAGACCTGAATTTGAATCCAGACTATATATTCTCTGCCCACCCTCAGGGAGTACAAGTTTGAAGTGTATCTCTGCATGACGTCGGGTCCTAGCTAGTATGCTGTAGGGATCCTTCCGAAAAGAGGATGGACACAACTAGGAAATTTTTGTTTTTCTACTTTTTTAATGCGCCGCATCACTTGTGCGTGCGTGCGTGCATGCGCGTGCGGCGCCCTGCACATCTCTCTCTCTCTCTCTCTCTCTCTCTCTCACACACACACACACACACAGAGGGTCCTAAAGGGGGTCCGAAATATCCCCCAACAGGTGAGTAAGTTGGGGGGGGGCAGCCCCCAACCGGGTGCCCTGCCCGGCCAGGCCACCCGGGACATCCCCCGGGCCCCTGCCGGTCACCCAGGAGGCCCGGATCCCCACTCAGCTTTTCTGCAAATTATCACTTCTCATGTGTCAGGAATAAACATCTTGTGAAGGCGCACCCAGCGGAAAATTAAGACATAGTATGTCCCTCAATTCTGTATTCTTCCCCGAAGCATTCCATCTTCGAGCAGTCATTCAGCAAGCAGTAACTTTGACACTCAGAAACCTTAACCATCCACAACAGGCAGCTTTATTGGGACATATCCGACATACCTGATTAACATGGATCATAAGAGAATACTGCACATCACGGATGTCGAGCCCACAAGTTTGTCATGCTGAGGAAGAGACTATTCCCAAGCAGAGTTGCACAGGCCGACAGTCAGCGCCCCTTGATTGGTCAGCTGCCAACCAGCCAACCGGACGGCTGCAAAATGCTCAGCGCTCAGGGTACGTGGTCGGTGAGTATGCAACCCTGTTTCCAAGGGTAATCATAGGGAAAGCAGGCATTCCTGTGCAAAGACCATTTTCCTCAACCAGTCGGCCCTACTGGTAGGCTGCAAGATGGTCGGCCCTACCGGTGGGCAAGACCATTTCCTGGGCAAAGACCATTTCAAAATAATCAGCATTTGGATAGGTGGTCGGTGGGTATTCAACCCTGTTTCCAAGGGTAATAATATGGAAAGAAAGCATTCCTGGGCAAAGACCATTTTTCTCAACTGAGGAAGGGACTATCTCGACGCCTCTGCACAGGCCGATTGGTCGCCAGCACCCCCGCCACAAAAAAAAAATAAAAAAAAACATGGAGTCAAAAACCCCAATAACCCCACCAACATCCCCTTAACCCCCCCCCCCCCCACACCCTCATACCCTCCCCCCCATTACCCCCTGCACCCCCCCTATACACACCCTATACCCCCTCCATAACCCCCCCATACCCAAAAGTTTTTCAGCGGATTTTGGCTGTACTCAGACAAGCACAATACAGTCGGATTATTAAAAAAAAAAGTGGACGACTGTTTACTGACTGGTCGGCAGACCACCGACCGGCCGGCCCTACCGGTAGGCTGCAAAATGGTCGGCGCTCGGGGTGGGTGGTCAATTATGCAACCCTGTTCCCAAGGGTAATAATACGGAAAGCAAGCATTCCTGGGCAAAGACCATTTTTCTCAACTTTCATCAAATCATTTCAAAATAATCAGCTCTTCGATCGGTCAAAAAGTATAGTCAGGAGCTCCCAGATATATCCAAATTGTTCACGCACAGGCTCCTAGAAACATGAAATTGGGGCTGGCCACAGGACATCCAGTTTCGACCACGTCAGAACAATATGGATCATATGATCAATTGTAATTTGTAACCTTTGGAGTCCTTGAGATCGGGAAACACAGGGAAGGGGAAGGACCTCTTCCAAATCCAGCACATGCGACCCCCAGAAGATGAGATACTTTACTACAAAGCCTTAGCCTTCAGGACTTTTACATGACCATGCACCAAAGCAACCAACCATGGATGCCGGGTAACCGATTCCGATTACACAAAACCAAGTGTGGACAATACTTTTAACATTCACTTTGGAAATTAGCGCAGGCTCAGCAACGGATGTAACAGTTGGAATTTTGTTCTTTCTTGAAGCTACTGAAGGTGAGGGGTGAACAGGCGTCCCCGACAGGAAGGCATGAAAGAGACCGCGAGTACCTGAGTCGTGTCCTTCCCAAGCCAGAAGTGGATTGTAAAGCTCAGCTTCCCTCCCTTCTGCTCCGTGGTCTGGGCAAAAAACAAGCATTTCCCAATGCGTTCATTGTGCCAAAACATATAACGGAAAGAAACACCCACACACACAGAGAGGTATCAGCAACCAAAATCTTTGAAAGCACACCCTAGACTTCCACGTCAATTCACCATCACAGCCACAATTCACAGCTGACAAAAATATTCCACAAAACAAAACAGCACTGCTGAACACCATAATTCGGCTAACGAAATGAAGAAGAAGGCAGTAAGATTCACACGGACACCAGCAGACAGCATATGACAGCAGATCGTTTTGGATCCGGGCCCTACTTAGAATGGGCCCCGTTTTAGATCCGGGCCCTACCCGCTTCAAGACCCCATCACACTCGAGCCGTTCGGGCAATCCAGGTGGGCAGAGTGATCTAAGGCACTGGAAAATGAACACCTTCAACAAGATTACTGCAGAATTGTAAGCCTCACAAGGGAATAAGTGCACTACTGTGAACCGCACAGTGCACTCCACTTTGAATAACACTCGGGTACGCGGATTACAACTATTGCACACCTCTATATCGATAATACCAACGAAAATGATAAGCCCTTTCAACTTTCACACAAGGCAGGTGCTACACAAATGAGAACATGTCACTGTTCACATTGGCATGGAACACTTTCAGTTGGGGTGTGTACTACTTGCAACAAAAAGAAAACACTTTCGCTGCCATCCTCGAAGAAGTACTACAGTGGGAGAACTTCCTCCCAGCCACTGTGTCTTAGCACATGCCAACGCAATAGGAGCCTCTGCATCTATCAAATGTATTGTTTAACTTGCAAATGCAATAGGGGATTTTAAGTGAGCAGGGGTGGTTGGCCCAGAACCATTTTCAGGCTAAATTGTTTTGTTGTTGCACTTAAAAAAGATCCTCGGGACATCCGTTAAAATTGGAACGATACAGAGAAGATTAGCATGGCCCCTGCGCAAGGATGACACGCATAAATCAAGAAATGGTCCAAATTGGCAAATAAAAAAATAAAAAATAATAAAAAACAAGAAGGGTGGCAGTCTTGGGATATTATCATATTCATTGAACTGATTGGCCCCTGTGCCAGGTAAGTCAGAAGACTCAGAACTACTTTGTTCCGTTCATCCACTTGCATCTGGATTCAAACTTGGGTCTGTATTTCAACAGTTCACGGGTTAACCAACTGCTCCTTGTTACTGTCAAAGGGGCAACTGCACAGCGATGATGCATACCAACTGGCCTAGCTCAGTTGTTAAACCAATGTACTGTCAAAATACAGCCCAGAGATTGAATTCCAATGGCGTCAGATGAGTGAAAACAACTCCGAGATTGCCTGGGTGTACTGTCAAACTACAGCCCTGAGTTTGAATTCCAATGGCGTCAGATGCGTGAAAACAACTCCGAGATCGCCTGGGTGTACTGTCAAAATACAGCCCAGAGATCGAATTCCAATGGCGTCAGATGAGTGAAAACAATTCCGAGATTGCCTGGGTGTACTGTCAAAATACAGCCCAGAGGTCGAATTCCAATGGCATCAGATGAGTGAAAACAACTCCGAGATTGCCTGGGACGGGTCACTGACAGTGCAAAGATGATATGTCAAGGCTGCCGCCCTTCCAAAAGAAAAGAAAAAGAAAAGTGATGATGCATGAACGCATAAGGGGAACAACTTAAAAGGAGGTGCCGACATGACAGACACTTCCCGAGTCTTGACCGACATCACACACCCTCCCTTTGTCGTGCACATTCTGCCCCATCTCCTTCTTCTCAGACCATCAACCAATCCACAGATTGGTAAGAAGATACGATCACCTGTACTCTTACTTGACAGCTGCAAAGTCTAACAACTAAAAAATATCGGAAGATGGCTTTGCCACACCACCTGCACTTAATTTGACAGCACACCGTCACCAGAATGCAACGGGAGAGTCAAACCTCCAGGTACATTCTGACAGGGACCATTAGAAATGGTGTTCCAACTAGTGGCGCTTAACTCACGGACGTTCCCATGTGACAAGCAGCAACCAGACCCATCTTCTCAAGAAAGTTCCCTGCTTGCAGCCACCTAGTCTCCATCTCAATGCGACATAGATTCTTAGGGTTATGATCCGCAGTCTCCAGGTGCAGATTTTCGGGTCGTTAACCTAAGAATACCGTTCAGCAGTCTCCCTGAACAATGCTCTCCTTGCACTTGGTCTATACCACATCGCACGGCCCAATTTGTCCACCACTGCATTGGACAAACGTCGAACGACGTGCATTTACTCCGGACCCTTGAAAGAAAATTGTTGTGAAACGATGAGGGGAGACACTCCTCTCAAAGTAGCAACCGAACATGCTCCAGCGGGCTGGGCTCCACCAGGCCCCTCTGTATGCAGCCCGCTAGGTACAATTGAATGCAGAAGTCCTGAAGTTGCACCGCAGAAGTGGACGACCATATTCCTTTCAAGAACTCCGTAGTACGGCAATGCTGCGGAGATAAGCCTTAGTTTCAAAATTCACTATTTCTTTTAAGAATTCCATAGTACAGCAATGCTGCGGAGGGTTAGCTAACCCTTAGTTTCCAAATTCACTCCAGGACCTGTCGATTCATGACCTCCGGCACTCAGCTGCCACATGGATGGGCTCTATCCACAGGACCACAGCCTCTGCCAGATAGATGACCTAATCCACAGCCTTTGTCACATGGGTGACTTATTACATGCTGGCTGCCGAAGTAATTGCCAAAATATATTATAATTATGCATTCTGGATTCCCATCAGTTTGGTCACTACATAGAAACTCCACTGGCTGCCACAACTGTCCATAATGGTTCCCAGTTCCTCTTAGAATCTAGTTTCCTGCTCACTGCCGCGTGGACATCACTGCATGCAATCTTAGACTACCGCAGGGTTGTGCATATTGTCCTTGAGACGAGTTCACGAGCATGTCACAAATGCCATAGGTCTTCACAGCAACGCCCCCTTTCCCAAGAACTGCATAGAACGTTCTGCTGCATAGCACTGTCATCTCTGTTCGTTTTGTGTTCAGGGGGCTTGTGGGACGGGGGCGGAGGCACAGAGAGAGGGAGGGGGAGAGAGAAAGAGAGAGAGAGAGAGAGAGAGAGAGAGAGAGAGAGAGAGAGAGAGAGAGCTTGGGCCTGATGGACAAGGCAACACACATGCAGCAGACCATGTGGACTGTGAGAACCACTGCTCCACATGAAAGTCGCATTCTTCAGCAGCACCTTCTCCTTGAACCATCATTCATCAGTGCATGGAGAGCGATTGTCCAGCTCCCTAAAATTTCGCATTGGCATTTCTGCACCTCTTCTTGCCGAGTTCTCTGTGACAGTCGACTCTCTCTCTCTCTCTCTCTCTCTCTCTCTCTCTCTCTCTCTCTCTCTCTCTCTCTCTCTCTCTCTCTCTCTCTCTCT
>BFEA01000196.1:830104-839683 GCA_003427395.1 Chara braunii | reverse complement strand
TTTTCCTTTTTTTTTTTTTTTTTTTTTTTTCGTCTTTTTCCTTTTTCGATGAGATAGATGGTCCATTCCGTTCTCTGGTTCCAGAAGACGAAGGCCCACGCCAGCCTGCCAATATGCTTCCGCAGACAGGTACCCGGGGCAAGGTCCCCCCACTTGCGCAAATTAGGAGTTCGGGCCGTTGATCTTCGCTATCTACGGTCAGTATCTCATAATTCGTGCAAGTGGGACCTAGCCCCCGAGGAGAAGAAAACAACAAGGACAACCAGCCGATTTTCGCTCTTTTCTCGATTTACGAGTGTCATGCTTGAAAGCGCAGGGGCCATGCTAATCTTCTCTCTCTGTGTATCGTTCCAATTTTACAGATGTCGCGAAGGACATTTTCGCTGTTTTCAGTTCAGCTTTGCCAGCCTATCACATGTCACATATCGAACCTCATGACCCCACTACGGGGAAAACGAAGCAACCCAAGCCCCGAGCTTCCCCTCTGGATTCTCCCGCAAGGAATCCACCGATCAGCCCACCTGAGGCACGATGTCCTGACGGCACAACCGAACTTGGACATCGATTGGACCTCTGTGCATTCGGTCAGCCCCAATTCGGTCGAAAAAGAAAAAGAAAAAGAAAAAGAGAAAAAGTTCATTTTGTGGGTATGTATGCCCGCAGGGTTTTTTTTTGTTTTTTTATGCCCGCAGTTTTGTTTTTCTTCTTTTTTTTCTTTTTTTTTTCCCAATTCAATTCAATTACCTGTCGAATCTGCTCTTGCGCTGCGCACCCCTGCCAATTATGTTGGCGGTGTGGGACCCATTTCTTCAATGTCAAGGTACCTTCTGTTCACACTGTGAACGGAATTACCCACCGCCATTTCGACTTCTACTACCAGCACTGCTACCTTAAATGCATCCCATCGCATTTACGGCCAGAGACAGCGATGAACCTGACCTCATTTACGTCCGGAAACCGAAAAATGTAAAAAGGTCCTGCCTGCTCTGAGTATGTGAGTTTGCCCTACGGTAGGTAGCGCGAAGTCGAGCGAAGCCACATACCATTACCGTACGTACGTGTGCGCGCCCGCCTCACGGCACGAACGAAACTGAGACGAAAAAAAAAAAAAAAAAAAAAAAAAAGAGAGAACGAAAATGAGAACGAATTTCTCTTCCGCTTCATTTTCTGAGCGGGAAGGGCGGTTGAAGGAACGCGCGCCAGAAAAGGGGGACGTCTCCCATCCCTTGGAGCGGAATTGGGCAGAAAACACGTAGACCTCAGGGCATGCTCACGCTAGCACTTTCCAAAACGCATCACACCGCAATTTCGGCCACATCTGTATGCATCTGGCCGCAATTCCGTCCACAAATAAGTAAGAAGTCCTTGTGTGAGTATGCCCTCAGTTCCATTGCACCCACGGTCCTCTCTGCAGGTGTGTTTCCTTAGCGGGGAAAAAAAAAAAAAAAAAAAGCACAAAGTAGACCTTTTTTTTCTACCGGGCCTAGGTCCCACTTGCACGAATTACGAGATACTGACCGTAGATAGCAAACATCAACGGCCCAAATCTGCTAATCGCCGCAAGTGGGACCTTGGCCCCGGCCTACCTACGCTCTGTTTCCCTGAGCCCTGCGCCCTGAGCCCTGAGCCATAAGCCATCTTCCCGCCGTGAATCGGCGTGGATAGATGGAATCGACGGCCAGAATGAGGACAATGAGCATTACGAGTAACGTATGTTTTTTTTTTTTTTTTTTTCCGAGAAAGTAACGTATGTTCTTCGGTGCTCTCCTTCCTTTTCTCCGTTCGTTAGCGGAACAGCAGCCCCCATTGCCAAGCAGGTCCGCTTAAGGGCCAGATCCGACTAGCCCCCTTTTTGTTCATTTCTGACCGTTGATCTTCGCAATCGAGGGTGGAAAATGAATAATCCAGGGTAGTGGGATCTGACCCTAACCGTCTGCATTCTCGCTACCGGTGGTCCCTGGTGGTTCCTCGGTAGAGAGCTTCCAACGTATAAAACTCCGCGCATAGCCCAAGGAAAGTCCTAGGCCATACACCAAGAATTTTGAGACCGAATCTGGCTGGGATCAATACCCGATGCATTCAGAGCAGACATAGGGGTATGCCGTATGGTGTGGTGCGCAAGACATTCTGTAGAAGGTTGTCACGGACTTCTGCAGCAATCGGAGCGCCTAAGGTTTCGCTGCTCCGGGGCAAGGTCCCACTTGCGCAAATGAGGAGATTTGGGCCGTTGATCTTTTTTATATCTACGGTCAGTATCTCTTAGTTCGTGCAAGGGGGACCTAGCCGCCGAGCGCCACTGGTGCTATGTTTTTTGTGCGAAGTCGGCATGAATCCACCCAACAGCCAACTGCGGCGACTACGTTCACAGAGTTACCGTGAGGGTTGCGCCTTTGCGCCAAGGCGCCGTCGCCATGTGCTTTAGGTGGTTTGTCGAACCCCTCAGAAAAGCCTCCATTACTCGCTTTCTCCTACCCTATTTTATGTGAAGGAAAGACTACATCAATGAGCCTCTCCCTCCTTCACTCACCTCTCAATGGGATCTCAAACCCGAAAGGAAGGCGCTTGATCGCATCTACTTCAAGGTTGTTTCACGGCAAGGATCATAGCGCCGTGGTTACAGGGCTCCGTGCATAAGGATATTATGTTTACCCCTACCTTTATTGATATGTTCACGACGCCCTGGATGGGATCTCAAACCCAAAACTTGAAGGAAGGGGCTGGAGCCAGACGCAGAAAGCAGACAGAACTGAATGCCGTGGAGAACACCCGGTCCGAAGTTGTGCCAGGAGGTCCATGAGCTGTGCTGCCTAAGGGCAAGCTTCGCATAGCCTCGTGGAATGTGTCCGGCCTTTGTAATACAGGAAACAAACACAAGCGTGATAGGGTTAAGTCATGGTCAGATAAAGTGCAAATCCTTTTCAGCAATCAAAAGTTGATGAATGTCGTAGAGGCCCTCAGTTATGGGCTCCTGTCAGAGGTGAATCCAGGGGTTTAGAGACAAGGAGAGCCACAGGCATAATAATCCATAAGGACCTGAAACCATACTTTTTGTTTTTAACTTCGAAGCGGGGGTGATTCACTGCCTCCTCCCGAGGTCGGAAGGGTTGAGGTACTCTTCGATTCAACCTTCCTGTTAGGAAGGGAGTAGTGGCTGCCATGTTATGGGGGTCTTCCAATCCGAGGTTAGTGTTTCAAGTGACTGCCTCAGCTTACTTCCTCTTGTCGGGGGTGCAAGGGTAGACAGTATAACCATTATTTTGCTCACATAGCCCACATAAAGATATTGGGACACCAGACCCGCTTTCCAGCGGGTGATGCTCCCCATGGACAAGTCCCAGCTCAGGGGAATGCTCTTATCACCTCCTAAAATGGATATTCCCCCTGGGAGAAGGAAAAAAGAAACAAACGAAAAAAAAGTGTAGATGGTAATTGCCATTGGTGGTGCACGTAGGGATCTTGATAGGATGAATGACGCACTGGGCTTAGAGGTGGACCCCATAGGAAAAAGTCCGGAAAAGTATAGGATCCTGGAAATCCGAGGCGGATGCCATGGAAGGTCTTTTCCAAGAAAAACAGGACCCCACCACATAGCCACGTTTCCGGCAAAGTGGATGTGTTTTTCCAGGAAATGGACCAGTTTGGCCGTTTTGTCCGTGTTCGAAAGTCAGCGGTGCAGCTGCGGACGTGTGGGGTGGCCGAGAGGGTGACAACGTGCAGCAGGTGTGTGGTCCTGCATGACGGGGAACAAAGGGATGGCACCGTAGGAAAGCTATGGTGGGAACCGAGACGGCAAATGTTGGCAGACGAAAGGGTATCCCGGGCAGTCCCTCACGCAAATGCAAAGTGTTGCACAGCGTGTCGTTGACGCGCTCCGCCGTGACGGAGTTGCCTGCCAAGTTGGACCGAAGGCGGAGCATGTGGGTGGTCGAACGCAGCGGGGGGGGGGTGTGGAAGGATCTGCAGAGGGTGGGAGTTGAGCATGACAAGGTGTTCCAGCGATTTTGCAGGCTCCCCAGACCCATATTCAACGATGTGCTCGTCCACATTGGCCCCATATCTAATGTCAGACGACGAACTGGAGGCAGTCTGTTCCCGACGGCCAGAATTTTGTGTGTGCTCTCTTCAGCTGGGTGACGGGTGGGTTCTACAGGCGAACAGCGCATGGATTGGGCTTGGGTCACCACAACGCACTCCAGAGCAAGGACGACGTGTCAGACACTCTCATTAGAGATGCAACAACATTATGTCCATTCCCAATGGGCGGAGGATGGAGAACATGCTTGTGGTCTTGAGAGGAAGGGTTTTCCAGCGTGCGTGGGAACCGTTGATGGCACTCACATCTACCTTGAGAAGTTGAAGAAGGAAAGGTCTGAATGTTGTTATGACCGAGCATGACAAGACTATGTGCAAGTCTAGGTGGTGTGCGACCATGAATGCCACATATTCAATGTCTTCGTCGGTTGTCTTGGTTTAGTGCACGATTCCTGCGTCCTTCGATTTCTCTCCTTTCTATGGTATGGCACATGAGGGCCGTGGTGTTTTTGATGCAGGGTCTGTCATGTTGAGGGATGGACAAAATGTGGGGCGCTATTTATTGGGCGATGCGAGATATCCAATGTTGTTGTGGATACTGATTCCTGTTGGCAACAAGGAAGGCGGGAGGACGCCTGTGGAAGGCTTGTACTATGATTGCTACACGTCTGCAAGCTCATTGTCGTGTCAAATACCCTTATAAGGGTATTTGGCGTGCATTTTTCAGGCCACGTACGACACGACCTAGTTTATAGTTGACGACATTTTATATAGTCGGGGCGCGACTCTAGTATGGGTTTGGTGAGACTGAATCAGAAGAGGGTCAATGTATGAATGTCAATGAGGAGCACCCCGAGACTTATAGGGAAGGACCTTAATACAGGTGGCAGGCCGCACACACACGAGGTGAAGTTGAATTGCCGCTTTGATAGACGACACACTCAGTATGCCCGGTGATCAAAATACGACCTTTTGAGATGTGTGCGGCGTCAAAGGTCGGCGACGACATAACCTTTTGGCAGGATGGCTGGCGTGCCAGTAGTTGAAGTATAGCCCCGAGGCATTGCATGAGCGGTGCAAAAGTTTGGCGCCCGTGGATTCAGTCGATGGGGTAAGGTGTGGTCTGGGTTGGGTCGGAGGCCTGCCACAATGCAGGTAAGATTCGTCAGGGATCTTGCGCCCAATCAGTCCAAGTTTGGGCTTAGCCCTATTGGTTACAACATTAGACTTTCAGGTTGTAGGTACGGGGATTGAGGCCAGCGACCGACGATAGAGGAGCAATGGAGCGTTATGGAGGACACCGAGGGGTTGAGGGTCCTACAAGACCTTCCCTTTTGGTTTTGCTGTCGGTCCCGGCCGCCGGCCCTATTGGTAGGACCGAGAGGGTGCCAACGAGTGTCCTGCTATTCCCTCCTTCCCAATTTTCTTTTTATTATTTATTTTATTATTATTCGTCTTATCTTCGAGATCGAGCCCGATATCAATCCCGAGACTGGCAGAGGTACCGTGCCCTAGCCGATTGGTACTCTCTCGAACTGTTGGAATACGGATCCAAGTGTGAACCCGGATGGGACCAGATGAACAGAATTCGTAAATTACTTGGGGCCAGCCTATTCCAAGATGACATTGCGGGACCTGCAGTGACGCTAATGGAGGTTTAGCACAATTGGTATACTTACGAACTATTGAAATACTGGTCGGAGTTCGATCTCCACTAGACGCAAATGAGACCCTGACACGGAAGTCGTGCTGCTCGGCGATCCCTTTGCATCTCGTATTTTCTCGTCAAAGATTAGATTGGTGGAATTGTTGTCCGTCATCGTGTTTGTCGTAGTAGCTATGGTTGCCATCTTTGTCCCATTGCTCTTCCTCATGGTGTTAAAATGCTCTTCTATGTAGTATTGATCGTCATGGTTCTGACCGAGGTGATGTTTGAGACCGTGACGGTCACCATCCTCTCCGACTTAGAGCAGTAGGCGTGCGCTTGATTAGGACGCAACCTGGGTGCAGGTACATGAGAGAGAGAAAGAGAGAGAGGACAAGCCGGGGTGTGAGGCTGCTGCACTAAGGTAGGAATGGACGGGGATATGATAATGTATCTTTCCCAATTCTAAGGTCTGAATGTTGTTACGAATGAGCATGACAATACTATGTGCAAGTCTACGTGGTGTGCGACCATGAATGTCACATATTCAGTGTCTTCATCGGATGTCTTGGTTTAGTGCATGATTCATGCATCCTTTGATTTCTCTCCTTTCTATCGTATAGCACATGAGGGCCGTGGTGTTTTTGACGCAGGGTCTGTCATGTTGAGGGATGGACAAAATGTGGGGCGCTATTTATTGGGCGATGTGGGGTATCCAATGCTGTTGTGGATACTGATTCCTGTTGGCAACAAGGAAGGCGGGAGGACGCCTGTTGAAGTCTTGTACTATGAATGCTACACGTCTGCAAGCTCATTGTCGTGTCAAGTACCCTTATAAGGGTATTTGGCGTGCATTTTCCCGGCCACGTACGACAAGACCTCGTTTATAGTTACGACATTTTGTATAATCGGGGCACGACTCTGGTATGGGTTTGGTGAGATTGGATCAGAAGAGGGTCAACGTATGAATGTCAATGAGGAACACCCCGGGACTTATAGGGGAGGACCTTAATGCAGGTGGCAGGCCGCGCACACACGAGGTGAAGTTGAATTGCCGCTTTAATAGACGACGCACACAGTATACCTGGTGATAAAAATACAACCTTTTGAGATGTGTGTGGCGTCAAAGGTCGACGACGACATAACCTTTTGGCAGGATGGCCAGCGTGTCGGTAGTTGAAGTATAGCCTCGAGGCATTGCATGAGCGGTGCGAAAGTTCGCCGCCCGTGGGTTCGGTCAATAGGGTAAGGTGTGGTCTAGATTGGGGTTGGTAGGCCTGCCATAATGCAAGTAAGATTCATCAGGGATCTTGCGCCCAATCAGTCCAAGTTTGGGCTTAGCCTTATTGGTTACAACATTGGACTTTCAGGCTGTAGGTACGGGGATTGAGGGCAGCGGCCGACGATAGAGGAGCAATGGAGCGTTAAGGAGGACACCGAGGGGTTGAGGGTCCTACGAGACCTTCCCCTTTGGTTTTGCTGTCGGTCCCGACCGCGGGCCCAATTGGCAGGACCGAGAGGGTACCAACGAGTGTCCTGCTATTCCCTCCTTCCCAATTTTCTTTTTATTATTTATTTTATTATTATTTATCTTATCTTCGAGATCGGGCCCGGTATCAATCCCGAGACTGGCAAAGGTATCGTGGCCTAGTTCGATTGATACTCTCTCGAACTGTTGGAATACGGATCCAAGCGTGAACCCAGATGAGACCAGATGAACAAAATTCGTAAATTACTTGGGGCCAGCCAATTCGAAGATAACATTGCGGGACCTGTAGTGACACTAACAGAGGTTTAGCACAATTGGTATACTTACGAACAATTGAAATACAGGTCCGCGTTCGATCTCCACTGGAAGCAAATGAGTAAGATACTGGAGCTCTGAATTGGTTGGGGCTGGTATCAATCATAAGGCCAACAACAAAACCGGTGTATCTACCTGGCTATTCGGAAGTGAGTGTAGCAGTCCGAGCGGATTGGCAGGGGCATCATCCAATGTTCCAACGAAAGATTCATTCTTCGATTGTAGGGGGAATCGCCATGCTGATTAAAATCGATGTGCTAATCGAGGTTGCTATGTTGTTCGAAGTCGCTCTCAGCTTCCTCTAAAGTCCATCATGTTCGTTGTGATTATTGTCGTTACTGATATAGTCATTGTTACCCGTAGTCATCTTCCTCAAGGTCGTGGTAGCATTCATCAGGCGAATGCATCTGACCATGTTCTAAAGGAAGATCAATCCTCATTTGCATAGCGACGTTAAAGGATACCAACGACAATAAGGATGAGGAGGTAGAAACGATGGAGAGTAGAGAGAGAGAAGTAAAGGAGGAAAGAAAGGATAAGAAGAGGAACAAGGAGGTAGAAACGATAGGGAGTAGGGAGAGAGAAGTAAAGAAGGAAAGAGAGGAAGACGCTTCAAGTTAAGGACAATCTATCTTTCCGTGTTGTACCGGAGGATTCATTCTCGTTTAGCACATCTCCGCACACCTTCACTCGTCATCGTGATCGTCATAGTCGTCTTGGCCTTGCTCTTCATAATAACGAGTGCCATCGTGCTCCCCGAGGTGGTTGGTGTCATAATGATCATGGTCGTATGCGGCTTGTCACCTTCGTGTGCGTCATCCTAATCATGGTCATCATCTCCGTCCGGGTGCAGCTCGTTCGAGGGCGCCATCCTCGTTCCTAACCATGATGCTCGCTCGTCCTCATCGGTTGTGATTAGGTGTGGTACGTGGTTTTCAATGCAGTTGACTGAACCTGATCGTGCTTACAACCAGATGTCTTTGATTTGTTAAGGACCGTAAGACGTACGCGAGAGTGAGAAATAAAAAGTGGACAGGGAAAGGGATAAGGTTGAGAAGAGAAAGGAGGGAAAGTGGAGGTAGAGAAAGACAAAAGGGGGCTAGAGTGCTTACCTTGTCTTGGTAAGCCTTGTGGCCCTGTTTCGTTGCCCCTGGTCTTTATCTTTAGAGGAGGAAGTTACTATCTTCTTTTTCAAACAGCCATGACTCTCTTCTTCGTAGTTATGGTTGCCACCTCTCTGGCAGCTGCAACGGTCTTTTTTGTTGCCTTCACAGACGCGGGGTGTGTTCGTGGTCACTGTGCTGCTCTTATTCGTTGTCACGATCGTATTGTTGTGATTGGAGGTCCCGTTGATTACTGGGGATGGCATTGCCACCCCGAGTTGCTCTTCATGATCGGGGTCAGTATCACCCATGCCTGCTCCTTTAAGGGGAGTGCGTGTGTGCGCACAAGAGGGAGAGAGAGAGAGGGACGTACTAGTCTGTCGCCAAAACCTCCATTAAGGTGCCCCTACTGACCATGTTGCTCGTCGTCCCAGTTTTGACGGTGCTCCATAATGCTCGTCCTCGTGGTGGTATACAATGGGATCGTCGGAATAGTCTTCATCGAGGCGCTCGTAGTGGTGATTGTGCATATTTGGGAGCTTCTGTAATCCCGACCTTGCTCAGCGTCTGGACCTTGACACGAAAGTTGTGCGGCTTGGCGATCCCTTTGCATCTCGTATTC
This sequence comes from Chara braunii, assembly GCA_003427395.1. NCBI lineage: Eukaryota > Viridiplantae > Streptophyta > Charophyceae > Charales > Characeae > Chara > Chara braunii. The sequence continues at coordinate 830,477 of BFEA01000196.1, read as the reverse complement.
TCTCGTCAAAGCTTAGATTGGTGGAATTGATGTTCGTCATCGTGTTTGTCGTAGTAGCTATGGTTGTCATCTTTGTCTCATTGCTCTTCCTCATGGTGTCAAAGTGCCCTTCTATGTAGTGTTGATCGTTGTGGCTCTGACCGAGGTGATGTTTGAGACCGTGACGGCCACCATCCTCTTCGCTTAGACCAGTAGGCGTGCCCCTGATCAGGACGCAACCTCGGTGCAGGTACATGAGAGAGAGAGAGAGAGAGAGAGAGAGAGAGAGAGAGAGAGAGAGAGAGAGAGAGAGAGAGAGAGAGAGAGAGAGAGAGAGGACAAGTCGGGGTGTGAGGCTGTTGCGCTTACTAGGTAGGCATGAACAGGGATATGA
>BFEA01000196.1:817604-825104 GCA_003427395.1 Chara braunii | reverse complement strand
AGATAGCAAACATCAACGGCCCAAATCTGCTAATCGCCGCAAGTGGGACCTTGGCCCCGGCCTACCTACGCTCTGTTTCCCTGAGCCCTGCGCCCTGAGCCCTGAGCCATAAGCCATCTTCCCGCCGTGAATCGGCGTGGATAGATGGAATCGACGGCCAGAATGAGGACAATGAGCATTACGAGTAACGTATGTTTTTTTTTTTTTTTTTTTCCGAGAAAGTAACGTATGTTCTTCGGTGCTCTCCTTCCTTTTCTCCGTTCGTTAGCGGAACAGCAGCCCCCATTGCCAAGCAGGTCCGCTTAAGGGCCAGATCCGACTAGCCCCCTTTTTGTTCATTTCTGACCGTTGATCTTCGCAATCGAGGGTGGAAAATGAATAATCCAGGGTAGTGGGATCTGACCCTAACCGTCTGCATTCTCGCTACCGGTGGTCCCTGGTGGTTCCTCGGTAGAGAGCTTCCAACGTATAAAACTCCGCGCATAGCCCAAGGAAAGTCCTAGGCCATACACCAAGAATTTTGAGACCGAATCTGGCTGGGATCAATACCCGATGCATTCAGAGCAGACATAGGGGTATGCCGTATGGTGTGGTGCGCAAGACATTCTGTAGAAGGTTGTCACGGACTTCTGCAGCAATCGGAGCGCCTAAGGTTTCGCTGCTCCGGGGCAAGGTCCCACTTGCGCAAATGAGGAGATTTGGGCCGTTGATCTTTTTTATATCTACGGTCAGTATCTCTTAGTTCGTGCAAGGGGGACCTAGCCGCCGAGCGCCACTGGTGCTATGTTTTTTGTGCGAAGTCGGCATGAATCCACCCAACAGCCAACTGCGGCGACTACGTTCACAGAGTTACCGTGAGGGTTGCGCCTTTGCGCCAAGGCGCCGTCGCCATGTGCTTTAGGTGGTTTGTCGAACCCCTCAGAAAAGCCTCCATTACTCGCTTTCTCCTACCCTATTTTATGTGAAGGAAAGACTACATCAATGAGCCTCTCCCTCCTTCACTCACCTCTCAATGGGATCTCAAACCCGAAAGGAAGGCGCTTGATCGCATCTACTTCAAGGTTGTTTCACGGCAAGGATCATAGCGCCGTGGTTACAGGGCTCCGTGCATAAGGATATTATGTTTACCCCTACCTTTATTGATATGTTCACGACGCCCTGGATGGGATCTCAAACCCAAAACTTGAAGGAAGGGGCTGGAGCCAGACGCAGAAAGCAGACAGAACTGAATGCCGTGGAGAACACCCGGTCCGAAGTTGTGCCAGGAGGTCCATGAGCTGTGCTGCCTAAGGGCAAGCTTCGCATAGCCTCGTGGAATGTGTCCGGCCTTTGTAATACAGGAAACAAACACAAGCGTGATAGGGTTAAGTCATGGTCAGATAAAGTGCAAATCCTTTTCAGCAATCAAAAGTTGATGAATGTCGTAGAGGCCCTCAGTTATGGGCTCCTGTCAGAGGTGAATCCAGGGGTTTAGAGACAAGGAGAGCCACAGGCATAATAATCCATAAGGACCTGAAACCATACTTTTTGTTTTTAACTTCGAAGCGGGGGTGATTCACTGCCTCCTCCCGAGGTCGGAAGGGTTGAGGTACTCTTCGATTCAACCTTCCTGTTAGGAAGGGAGTAGTGGCTGCCATGTTATGGGGGTCTTCCAATCCGAGGTTAGTGTTTCAAGTGACTGCCTCAGCTTACTTCCTCTTGTCGGGGGTGCAAGGGTAGACAGTATAACCATTATTTTGCTCACATAGCCCACATAAAGATATTGGGACACCAGACCCGCTTTCCAGCGGGTGATGCTCCCCATGGACAAGTCCCAGCTCAGGGGAATGCTCTTATCACCTCCTAAAATGGATATTCCCCCTGGGAGAAGGAAAAAAGAAACAAACGAAAAAAAAGTGTAGATGGTAATTGCCATTGGTGGTGCACGTAGGGATCTTGATAGGATGAATGACGCACTGGGCTTAGAGGTGGACCCCATAGGAAAAAGTCCGGAAAAGTATAGGATCCTGGAAATCCGAGGCGGATGCCATGGAAGGTCTTTTCCAAGAAAAACAGGACCCCACCACATAGCCACGTTTCCGGCAAAGTGGATGTGTTTTTCCAGGAAATGGACCAGTTTGGCCGTTTTGTCCGTGTTCGAAAGTCAGCGGTGCAGCTGCGGACGTGTGGGGTGGCCGAGAGGGTGACAACGTGCAGCAGGTGTGTGGTCCTGCATGACGGGGAACAAAGGGATGGCACCGTAGGAAAGCTATGGTGGGAACCGAGACGGCAAATGTTGGCAGACGAAAGGGTATCCCGGGCAGTCCCTCACGCAAATGCAAAGTGTTGCACAGCGTGTCGTTGACGCGCTCCGCCGTGACGGAGTTGCCTGCCAAGTTGGACCGAAGGCGGAGCATGTGGGTGGTCGAACGCAGCGGGGGGGGGGTGTGGAAGGATCTGCAGAGGGTGGGAGTTGAGCATGACAAGGTGTTCCAGCGATTTTGCAGGCTCCCCAGACCCATATTCAACGATGTGCTCGTCCACATTGGCCCCATATCTAATGTCAGACGACGAACTGGAGGCAGTCTGTTCCCGACGGCCAGAATTTTGTGTGTGCTCTCTTCAGCTGGGTGACGGGTGGGTTCTACAGGCGAACAGCGCATGGATTGGGCTTGGGTCACCACAACGCACTCCAGAGCAAGGACGACGTGTCAGACACTCTCATTAGAGATGCAACAACATTATGTCCATTCCCAATGGGCGGAGGATGGAGAACATGCTTGTGGTCTTGAGAGGAAGGGTTTTCCAGCGTGCGTGGGAACCGTTGATGGCACTCACATCTACCTTGAGAAGTTGAAGAAGGAAAGGTCTGAATGTTGTTATGACCGAGCATGACAAGACTATGTGCAAGTCTAGGTGGTGTGCGACCATGAATGCCACATATTCAATGTCTTCGTCGGTTGTCTTGGTTTAGTGCACGATTCCTGCGTCCTTCGATTTCTCTCCTTTCTATGGTATGGCACATGAGGGCCGTGGTGTTTTTGATGCAGGGTCTGTCATGTTGAGGGATGGACAAAATGTGGGGCGCTATTTATTGGGCGATGCGAGATATCCAATGTTGTTGTGGATACTGATTCCTGTTGGCAACAAGGAAGGCGGGAGGACGCCTGTGGAAGGCTTGTACTATGATTGCTACACGTCTGCAAGCTCATTGTCGTGTCAAATACCCTTATAAGGGTATTTGGCGTGCATTTTTCAGGCCACGTACGACACGACCTAGTTTATAGTTGACGACATTTTATATAGTCGGGGCGCGACTCTAGTATGGGTTTGGTGAGACTGAATCAGAAGAGGGTCAATGTATGAATGTCAATGAGGAGCACCCCGAGACTTATAGGGAAGGACCTTAATACAGGTGGCAGGCCGCACACACACGAGGTGAAGTTGAATTGCCGCTTTGATAGACGACACACTCAGTATGCCCGGTGATCAAAATACGACCTTTTGAGATGTGTGCGGCGTCAAAGGTCGGCGACGACATAACCTTTTGGCAGGATGGCTGGCGTGCCAGTAGTTGAAGTATAGCCCCGAGGCATTGCATGAGCGGTGCAAAAGTTTGGCGCCCGTGGATTCAGTCGATGGGGTAAGGTGTGGTCTGGGTTGGGTCGGAGGCCTGCCACAATGCAGGTAAGATTCGTCAGGGATCTTGCGCCCAATCAGTCCAAGTTTGGGCTTAGCCCTATTGGTTACAACATTAGACTTTCAGGTTGTAGGTACGGGGATTGAGGCCAGCGACCGACGATAGAGGAGCAATGGAGCGTTATGGAGGACACCGAGGGGTTGAGGGTCCTACAAGACCTTCCCTTTTGGTTTTGCTGTCGGTCCCGGCCGCCGGCCCTATTGGTAGGACCGAGAGGGTGCCAACGAGTGTCCTGCTATTCCCTCCTTCCCAATTTTCTTTTTATTATTTATTTTATTATTATTCGTCTTATCTTCGAGATCGAGCCCGATATCAATCCCGAGACTGGCAGAGGTACCGTGCCCTAGCCGATTGGTACTCTCTCGAACTGTTGGAATACGGATCCAAGTGTGAACCCGGATGGGACCAGATGAACAGAATTCGTAAATTACTTGGGGCCAGCCTATTCCAAGATGACATTGCGGGACCTGCAGTGACGCTAATGGAGGTTTAGCACAATTGGTATACTTACGAACTATTGAAATACTGGTCGGAGTTCGATCTCCACTAGACGCAAATGAGACCCTGACACGGAAGTCGTGCTGCTCGGCGATCCCTTTGCATCTCGTATTTTCTCGTCAAAGATTAGATTGGTGGAATTGTTGTCCGTCATCGTGTTTGTCGTAGTAGCTATGGTTGCCATCTTTGTCCCATTGCTCTTCCTCATGGTGTTAAAATGCTCTTCTATGTAGTATTGATCGTCATGGTTCTGACCGAGGTGATGTTTGAGACCGTGACGGTCACCATCCTCTCCGACTTAGAGCAGTAGGCGTGCGCTTGATTAGGACGCAACCTGGGTGCAGGTACATGAGAGAGAGAAAGAGAGAGAGGACAAGCCGGGGTGTGAGGCTGCTGCACTAAGGTAGGAATGGACGGGGATATGATAATGTATCTTTCCCAATTCTAAGGTCTGAATGTTGTTACGAATGAGCATGACAATACTATGTGCAAGTCTACGTGGTGTGCGACCATGAATGTCACATATTCAGTGTCTTCATCGGATGTCTTGGTTTAGTGCATGATTCATGCATCCTTTGATTTCTCTCCTTTCTATCGTATAGCACATGAGGGCCGTGGTGTTTTTGACGCAGGGTCTGTCATGTTGAGGGATGGACAAAATGTGGGGCGCTATTTATTGGGCGATGTGGGGTATCCAATGCTGTTGTGGATACTGATTCCTGTTGGCAACAAGGAAGGCGGGAGGACGCCTGTTGAAGTCTTGTACTATGAATGCTACACGTCTGCAAGCTCATTGTCGTGTCAAGTACCCTTATAAGGGTATTTGGCGTGCATTTTCCCGGCCACGTACGACAAGACCTCGTTTATAGTTACGACATTTTGTATAATCGGGGCACGACTCTGGTATGGGTTTGGTGAGATTGGATCAGAAGAGGGTCAACGTATGAATGTCAATGAGGAACACCCCGGGACTTATAGGGGAGGACCTTAATGCAGGTGGCAGGCCGCGCACACACGAGGTGAAGTTGAATTGCCGCTTTAATAGACGACGCACACAGTATACCTGGTGATAAAAATACAACCTTTTGAGATGTGTGTGGCGTCAAAGGTCGACGACGACATAACCTTTTGGCAGGATGGCCAGCGTGTCGGTAGTTGAAGTATAGCCTCGAGGCATTGCATGAGCGGTGCGAAAGTTCGCCGCCCGTGGGTTCGGTCAATAGGGTAAGGTGTGGTCTAGATTGGGGTTGGTAGGCCTGCCATAATGCAAGTAAGATTCATCAGGGATCTTGCGCCCAATCAGTCCAAGTTTGGGCTTAGCCTTATTGGTTACAACATTGGACTTTCAGGCTGTAGGTACGGGGATTGAGGGCAGCGGCCGACGATAGAGGAGCAATGGAGCGTTAAGGAGGACACCGAGGGGTTGAGGGTCCTACGAGACCTTCCCCTTTGGTTTTGCTGTCGGTCCCGACCGCGGGCCCAATTGGCAGGACCGAGAGGGTACCAACGAGTGTCCTGCTATTCCCTCCTTCCCAATTTTCTTTTTATTATTTATTTTATTATTATTTATCTTATCTTCGAGATCGGGCCCGGTATCAATCCCGAGACTGGCAAAGGTATCGTGGCCTAGTTCGATTGATACTCTCTCGAACTGTTGGAATACGGATCCAAGCGTGAACCCAGATGAGACCAGATGAACAAAATTCGTAAATTACTTGGGGCCAGCCAATTCGAAGATAACATTGCGGGACCTGTAGTGACACTAACAGAGGTTTAGCACAATTGGTATACTTACGAACAATTGAAATACAGGTCCGCGTTCGATCTCCACTGGAAGCAAATGAGTAAGATACTGGAGCTCTGAATTGGTTGGGGCTGGTATCAATCATAAGGCCAACAACAAAACCGGTGTATCTACCTGGCTATTCGGAAGTGAGTGTAGCAGTCCGAGCGGATTGGCAGGGGCATCATCCAATGTTCCAACGAAAGATTCATTCTTCGATTGTAGGGGGAATCGCCATGCTGATTAAAATCGATGTGCTAATCGAGGTTGCTATGTTGTTCGAAGTCGCTCTCAGCTTCCTCTAAAGTCCATCATGTTCGTTGTGATTATTGTCGTTACTGATATAGTCATTGTTACCCGTAGTCATCTTCCTCAAGGTCGTGGTAGCATTCATCAGGCGAATGCATCTGACCATGTTCTAAAGGAAGATCAATCCTCATTTGCATAGCGACGTTAAAGGATACCAACGACAATAAGGATGAGGAGGTAGAAACGATGGAGAGTAGAGAGAGAGAAGTAAAGGAGGAAAGAAAGGATAAGAAGAGGAACAAGGAGGTAGAAACGATAGGGAGTAGGGAGAGAGAAGTAAAGAAGGAAAGAGAGGAAGACGCTTCAAGTTAAGGACAATCTATCTTTCCGTGTTGTACCGGAGGATTCATTCTCGTTTAGCACATCTCCGCACACCTTCACTCGTCATCGTGATCGTCATAGTCGTCTTGGCCTTGCTCTTCATAATAACGAGTGCCATCGTGCTCCCCGAGGTGGTTGGTGTCATAATGATCATGGTCGTATGCGGCTTGTCACCTTCGTGTGCGTCATCCTAATCATGGTCATCATCTCCGTCCGGGTGCAGCTCGTTCGAGGGCGCCATCCTCGTTCCTAACCATGATGCTCGCTCGTCCTCATCGGTTGTGATTAGGTGTGGTACGTGGTTTTCAATGCAGTTGACTGAACCTGATCGTGCTTACAACCAGATGTCTTTGATTTGTTAAGGACCGTAAGACGTACGCGAGAGTGAGAAATAAAAAGTGGACAGGGAAAGGGATAAGGTTGAGAAGAGAAAGGAGGGAAAGTGGAGGTAGAGAAAGACAAAAGGGGGCTAGAGTGCTTACCTTGTCTTGGTAAGCCTTGTGGCCCTGTTTCGTTGCCCCTGGTCTTTATCTTTAGAGGAGGAAGTTACTATCTTCTTTTTCAAACAGCCATGACTCTCTTCTTCGTAGTTATGGTTGCCACCTCTCTGGCAGCTGCAACGGTCTTTTTTGTTGCCTTCACAGACGCGGGGTGTGTTCGTGGTCACTGTGCTGCTCTTATTCGTTGTCACGATCGTATTGTTGTGATTGGAGGTCCCGTTGATTACTGGGGATGGCATTGCCACCCCGAGTTGCTCTTCATGATCGGGGTCAGTATCACCCATGCCTGCTCCTTTAAGGGGAGTGCGTGTGTGCGCACAAGAGGGAGAGAGAGAGAGGGACGTACTAGTCTGTCGCCAAAACCTCCATTAAGGTGCCCCTACTGACCATGTTGCTCGTCGTCCCAGTTT
>BFEA01000196.1:792120-815754 GCA_003427395.1 Chara braunii | reverse complement strand
CCCCCCCCCCCCCCCCCCCCCAAAAAAAAAAAAAACGACCCCGCTCTCTATGAACTCCTTGAACTACCATCAGTCACAATTTTTTTGACCAGTGACCGACCCCCGTTCACCGACCCCGGGAACCGTGAACGGGGGTACGACACTGCTTGCCATTGCGGCAAAATCAAATGTTCTTAAAAGTTGTTTATGGGTTTTGCTATTGTTGAGATTCTGTCGCAACATCTGCTACCAGTTGACTTCGAGTTCAACGATTGGTCACCATTGCGATGTCGAGCGCATCGGCTCTCATATTTTCGCAAAAGGCAAAAGCCCACTCGACCATATCACGCAGGAGCAAATTAAACAAAACTCAGACAACTTACAGACGCCGTGTAAGTAATCCCACAAACCGTCGAGACGGACGTGGTTGCAGCGTCCCTTCGCCGCTCTAGCTGGGTGTGTCAACCGTACTTCCTGCGGTCCCCGACGACAGGATAGGTTTCCCCGGAGAACAACTTACCTTCCCTAAGGGGTTGTCACCACCCTTAGAAGCGTATCACTATCGAGCTACTGACCCACGCGCGAAAGCTTTTAGATGCAATTGCAAAGGTAGGTGAGCCAATGACATTTGCTCGTTTCGTTGTCGTAAATATATGCTTGGTTGTCATCTGAGACCGAACGTCGTTCGTTTCCTAGGACGCTGATTTCCTACGTATGAAGCGCACGCCGGTCGACTAGGACGGTTTCAACCAACTGTGAAACCCACAAGTAATCCTTGTTTTTTTTACATATAACTTAAAAAGAAAGTTACAATAATAAAATATAATTACATCAAGGTGAATTGACTTTAGTCAATAGATACTTACAACCAAATCAACATAACTTGAAATGATAATTGAAAATAATTCATCATCATGAGATACAAATTAAAACACAACATTGAAATAATATCGACCACTACCGGTCGAATTCGATAAAGTACTCTAGATTGATCCAACAAAAGTTGACTTTAAGTTAGAAAATAATCTCGATCTCTCCGACAAAATAGTCGGACTGACTCGGTTTTGACTTGATGAGACGCATTGCCACTGTCATCCGATTTCATCCCTATATTGACCAAAGACAAACAAGAGTTGCGCACCTGTAGTTTTTCCCATGGAAGTAGGTTTGAACATAGTCGTGTTAGTGGTTGAGTTTTGGAGTGAAATATTTTGATTGTTTTGCAACTATAACTTAAAGTTGTCATGCAGACTAATGGTTGATTCAAGCAAACTCACTATTTGGGCTACACCTTGACAATCCGCATAGCCTGCCCATAGTAAAGAGCTAATTTTAGGTTTTGTTGGTCGCCTTGTCCTTACCACTTCATTCTATTTACCGTGGGTCTGCACTTTTTATGACGCGAACCCCAACCACGAAGGTAGTGTCTACTTGCACTCAATTCAAAACTAATAAGTATATGAACTGGGTTTCTTATTTAACACCAGTTTCCCATCTGACAATGACACATAAAAATGGTTACTTGAAATGTTGCTAACTCAGCTTCCTTCTGCGTGAGATTAGAGAAAAATTAAAACCTTTCCTCCACAGACACGCTCCCAACTCTCTAGGAAGTGGTATGGGGTATCCCTTCTTCCCGCTCAGGTATAGAACTCGGATCTCAGAAGTTGGGTTTGCTCTACCGCGATATTGCAAGGTACCCCCCATAGTACGGTCCACTCGAGGTCAATAACAGGGTCGGCTCCTAAAACAACGGACCCTTGCCTCATACGCTTCCTAGAGAGAGGGAATGTGTTTACCGCGAGTAGACTACAAGTATTCCCGTCCTCCCTTGCCCAAGGTAGCTTAGACGAAAAAGAGTAAGAGGAGGCAGTGAATGAGAACCATTTGGACATGTATAGAGAAACGAGGTAATTCAAGATAAAATAGGTAACCTCAAGATAAAGGTTAAGTCTAATTGATCTTGTCTCCTTAATCTGAATCAAGGTTTTGTTTTTACGGTGTCCATTGAATTTCCCCCTTCAAAACATGAGTCCATTGATATGCAAACGGGTGAGAGAGTAAAATAAAACAATCATTTTATTCCTAAGTAGACACCATAAAACGTTTTCTTTTGCAAACATTTTTCTACCTACCTGCACACCAAACCAAACAACAACTTCAAGGAAGCCAATGCAATCCCATACCCAAGTCAGACCCCGCCTTTCACATGTATGACTCGCACAACCTTTCTTTACCTTTTCTTTTGAATATTCAAAACAAACAGGGTGACCGTCAAGCAAAGTGTAGGTTCACACAAGTGTGAAGAGAAGTCTGAGTCATTCAAATGACCTTGAGTGAAGTTTGATCTGACTCACTGAAGAAAGCCGAGTAATGCCTCAATCAAATAGAAGGTTAATCGTCGTCGAAATAAAAAATACGTGGTCCAAAACTCCACAAGTTGTGGTTCTTCCGACCGATTAACGGCTCACGTCCTTTTCTTCTTACCCGAATAGGGTAAGGTTGGACCCACTGAAAGGACTCAAGTGAGATAACCCTCGAAGAGGGTGCTCTAAAAAACAAGTCTCATGTGATCCCAAAGTCTCAGATGGCCCCAATGCAGTCCGAACTGCACTACAACCTCCGAGGACTGTCCCAAATCAAATCACAGTCCAAACCACCTTCCATCATCGCATCCCACTCAGGAGTAGTTCCAAATGTGGGAGCAACAACCCGCATACGCCCCAAAATCACGAACCTTGAGTTGGTTCCATCTGGTCCCAAAACGGTCCCAACTAGTCTCACACTACTGCCGTGACACTAAACGCTTCAAAAACGCCAAAACACTTGCATCGCACGCTCCAAAAAATAAAGGTGGTCCTTGGTGAAAAAAACACAAGTGTCGCATGCCCCCTATTACCACTGTCGCGTGCACTTACTCCAAGTAGTTCAACTGGTCCGCGCTCCAAATTGCACGGTCTCGAATGTGCACCGGTGCGAGTCCCACGTCTAGACGACACTGAAATCCATCATAATCGTCACATACCACAAAGAAATAAACAATTGCAGGACCACCACTCACCTTGTATCAAAACTAGTATCATGGCTGCCCTGCAACACCACCACCTGGCCACACTCCAAAATTAGGGGTTCACTGCGCTGCAATATATCGACAACACTTTTCCTCAAAATAGTGCTGTCGATGCACCAAAATTTTGCAGCACGGTCCAACTTAAAATCTCGTCGTTGTCGTGATGCCGAACAAGAAACACATCCTTTCCAAATGTTTCTAGTACACCGAAATGTTTTTGCAGTGTGACCCCTCGGATATTCTGCCATTGTCGTGCTGCCAATCGTACAACACCTCCTAGTACACAAACCAACGTTGACATCGATGCTGACACCTCCCTTCAAAATGTCGTGCCGTTGTCAAAATTTGGCAACATAACCCCATTGAGAGTGTTGTCCGCCACCCACCGTCAATATCGTCGAAGGATATCATTAAATTAATAAAATTCTGGACTCTGGAAAAAATCCAGGTCCAGAACTTCGGTTTTCGCAAGTTGGAACAAGGTCTTGGTCCAGCAGAGTGGACCCAGTACCATCCCACAGAGCCAGCACTAGCCTGATGGTGGGCCAGAGTGCACCCAAACTCAGCTATGGCTGCCCTCCTCCTCCTCTAGCGTTTCATCTGCAGCTCATCCCGCAAACCTCCCTCTGGCACCACTCTACCAAGTAACACTTCCACCGGCACTGCTTGCAGCGATTCCTCACATTGCTCGAATGAATGAAGTAGTTGGGGAAAAATTTGCCTTTATACCGTGGATGCGGTCTTGCTCCTAGACCCTGGCTCATCCTTAGCTTTTGATTCCGACAACGGGATCAAGAGTTAGAATTAAGTGAGCCTAGTAAGTTTTTTCCCCCCCTTTTCTTGCAGCATGTTCACTTAAATGAAGAGGTGCAGGTCACATTCACAACCACACACACACACACACACACACACACACACACACACACACACACACACCCTGAACGCACCTAGCCATGACCGCAGCCAAATACGCCGTCGTTTCCCCCTCAACCCCTTCCTTTTCCCTTCATGGGGGCAGCTCGCCGTTGAAAATGAACGGCCACCTCCTCAGTCATTTCATGGAGTCGAACTAAAGTCAATCTCAACAGGTCGATTCTCTCAGGGTCATTTCCTTGCCTATGTTTTTGTATCCGGCGCAACAAAAGCACCTGATTCAGATGCGTACAATGATAGAAAAAGCTCACATTGAAAGATGGAAAAGGAACGTTGATATGAACGTTTTGTTGCAATCAGCGAGTTATCCCTGTTGTAGCTTTTCCTACACCTCTAGCTTTGGCTCGGAAACACCAAGGGATCAGTAGCCTATGATCCCAAATGCCCAACCATGAATCCCCCGCTAGAACATGGTAAGATACACTGCCACACTTTTTGTTTTTTTTTGCCTGTGGTGAGCAGTGGAGCGTTGCCCCTTCCCCCTCGTGATACCCGTTTTCCTTGCCACTTCGGGGAAGGGGGGGAACTAAAAGAAAAGCAAAAGAAAAAGAAAAAACATCTAAAAGGAAATTTAAAAACTTAAAGAATCTAACAACAAAAAAGAAGGGGAAAAAAAACTTACCTTAAAAAAGATACGAATGCCCGTGAAAAACTAGTGTGCAGAGGACTTCTTACTTCTACCGCTTCAGTATCCCCCAGCTCGTGGGTGTCACTTCGTAGACCCCAATTTTTTTATTTTTTTTTTTTCCTTATGAAGTGTTCTGCTAACGAGGTAGGGCGCATTCCCCGCACGACCACTAACTACCTCCCCTCACCTCATACTCACACTAGTACTATAGCATCCTATATCAAACCTCGATCACAGCCTAGTAAGGCATGTGCCCCTCCATCCTTTTCCCATTGGCATCAGCTAATGATTACTTCCTCCGGTACAACCACGGACTGTTGTAATACAGACCTAAGTTCGAACCCGAATGAAAAAAAACAAAAATTACCTTCTTTTTTTTCCCTTCAATTTATGCGTGTCATTCGAGTGCAGGGGCCAGGCCAAACCGCGCGGTTGATTTCAGTCGTGCAATCTTGATGATCGGGCAACCGAAATCAATTGCGCCCTACTACTTGGGCTGCCCCAAAAGGAGCTAGGCCTATTGACCTGGAGGTGCCTCTGGGATACGCGGGGAACCTCCTCAGCCACGTCCTCATATGAGTGAAGAAGGTTGGGGACGACGTCCCCAACGATTGGGGTGCTCTACCTGTCATGGATGATGAAAGGCTTACCGTGGGGGAATTCTATTACAGTTACCTCGAACCCCCACTTGTTGGCGGCGGGTATTTCCATGGAGAGATCAGCTATAGGTTATGCACAAGTTTTAGAACGTGAGCATGATTATAGAAAGTGAGGTTAAAAACGTGGAGCACTTGATTAAAGGGTGTCATGCATAAGTGGTGTTTCGTAGGCTGTCAGCTTCAATCTCTGTATCCCCCGTGTATCAGGCTGGCATGTTTACCTATTGGGCTAGCTCCTGCTTCTGATAAAGCGGAGCGATCCTTCTATATGAAGCGCTCTATGCCCAGTAGCCCGTCTGTGTGTAGTCGGCCAGACCTTGCCCGCCTGCTCCTTTTCTCGTGTTTGGTTGTCCGTCCACGGCTCGAATGGTCACCCAATCGGGTAGACCACAACATTAGCTTCTTAGCCCTTGGTGTGGAGTCAAACCTCGCCGACCCAGGAAAAAATAGGTTTTCTATTCTTCCCGCGCCACGGCCCCAATCCCAGCACGTCCGCTCTTTTTAGCCTACTTAGACCCTGAATCGTACGACTGTGAAGATGCGCGTCATTATTTCAGGTTGGGATATGTCTAACTTCAGCGTTCTCATGACCGTGTGCCTCTTCGGCCCTATGAGAAGAAGTTGGTCACACCACCGGTTACAACCATTACTCTTATACTAACGTTGAAAAAAAATTTCGTCTCTAAGTCATAGATTAGTTTGAATAAACGTTTGGCAAACGTCATTCTCATCAAGTCCCTCAGTTCAACGAAATGGTCGGGCAGCGTCCGACACTGAAAAACATAAGCAGATACCATTGTAAGGGTTTATGCTCCGACCGCGGGAGCCTCAGAATCGGAAGGCAACAATGCCCTCTCCATGCCAGGCTGGGTCTATTCCTCTTTGTATCTTGAGAGTCTAAAATTTCTTTCTTCTACCCCGCTTGCTCTCGCTCTAATCTATTGTTCGGGAGAGGAAGGCGGCAAGTGAAATTGCAACCCACAAGACCGCAGCAATGCCCTGTCGGGGGGTTGCCCATCAATTGTGAGAGCCTTGTCGTACCCCTACGGGATTCTGGAGGTAGGAAACATACAAATATAGAACCGTTTTACACGTGTAATCCTATCCCCTAGTTGTATTACTTTTATCTACCGGCAAGTATGATTGCAACTATTTATTCTTTGTTTTATTGGTTTTTCATGATTTATGTGAGGAAAAGTTGATGAATTATGTGTGAAATTTCAGATTTCTTGCATAAAAGTAGTGAGAATAAATGAGAAAGAATGGATAACAAACTGGTTTTGTTTGATTTTGACCACGTCAACAAAAAACTCGACATTGATTCTAAGGAGAATGACCCAGTGCTATTTTTTTGCTTGTTTTATGAAGAATCCGACATTGTTTCCAAGAAGAATTGTCTGATTGTTGTGTTTATTTTTTAGGTTTGTCTGTCTGATTTTGTGATTATGTGTGAAATTTCAGATTACTTGCGTAAAAGCAGTGAGAATGAATGGGGAAGACTTAGTGTGAATGAAAAGTTAGTTTTATTTGAGTTTGACAACATTAGCAAAATACTCGACATTGTTTCTAAGCAGAATGATCCAATGTTATTTCTTTGCTTGTTTTTTTAAGAATCAGACATTGTTTTTAAGAAAAATGGTATGGCTGTTGTATTTATTTTTTAGGTTTGCATGTCTGGTTTTGTGCGACCAAGCACTATTTCTAAGTAAAATGCCTTGCTCAACTTGCTTTCTTTTGGGGTTTTCGTGCCATCATAGAAACATACTTTAATCGATAAAATAAGGTAAAGTTTGTAGATATGTTTTACGTTCAATTAATTGTTTCATACCTCTATGAAGTAAACCAATATGTGACTCCGCACGCTCCATCACTTCTCCATTCTACCTTCAACCCTTCCTTTCAAAGACGCTCACAACTCGATGAGCGAAAGACTTCCACGGACCAATTTTTCTCAGGTTTCTTATCAACTCGTTCTGGTTGAGCATCTCCCACTTCGTGATAAAATATATTTGAAAATTTTGATTACTTGCATAAAAGCAGTGAGAATGAATAAGAAAGTGTGGATAAAAAGTTGGTTTTGTTTGAGTTTGACCGCGTCAACAAAAGACTCGACATTGTTTGTAAGCAAAATAACCCATTTCTATTTCTTTGTTTGTTTTCTGAAGAACCAAACCTTATTTCTAAGAAGAATTATCTGATTGCTGTGTTTATTTTTTATGTTCGTCTATTTGATTTTGTGAGACCAAGCATTGATTCTAAGTAGAATAACTTGCTCAACTTACTTTCTTTTGGGGTTTCTGTGCCATCATAGAAACATAATCGAATCGATAAAATAAGGCAAAGTTTATAAATATGTTTTATATTCAATTAATGTTTTCGTACCTCTATGAAGTAACCTATATGTGGTTCTGCACGTTCCACCACGTCTCCATCCAGTCTTGGACCCTTTCTTTCAAAGACGCTCATAACTCAATGAACTAAAGACTCTAATGAATCGACTTTTCTCACGTTTCTTATCAGCTGGTTCAGGTGTTGCCACTTTATGACATTTGAATATAGACGAACATACAATGAAAAAAGTTAAATTGTACGCGTTCAACAAGCATGTCACGCCACTTTACTCGCTGATATGTGAAAAATGATTCACTGCATAGAGAGAATGGGTGGGGAAGAGTGAATAAAAAGTTGGTTTTGTTGTAGTTTGATCGAGTCAACAAAACACTCCACATTATTTCTAAGCAGAATGACCCAGTGCTATTTTCTTTGTATGTTTTCTGAAGAATCAGACATTGTTTCTAAGAAGAACGGTCAGGTTGTTATGTTTTTTGGGGGGGGTTGTCTGAATGATTTTGAGACTAAACATTGTTTCTAAGTAAAATAGTTTGGTCAATTTGTTTTCTTTTGGGGTTTTTGAGTTAACTTTGACAATGTTTCCAAGAAGAATGATTGAACTTCCTTGCTTTCTTTGTATTTCTGGAAAGAGTTTAACATTGTTTCTAAGCAGAATGACTTAGTATCTTTGTTTTATTTTGAGAGAGGATTTTGTGGTAGGCTAAGCATTGTCTCTAAGCAGAATGATTTAGCCGGAATCACTCACTGAAGTGATAATTGAGTATAAATTGAAGCTATGCTTTTCTATTTATATTTGCATATAAGCCGACAACTAAATATTGTTTCTAAGTAGATTGCTCTTAGACTAGCTTAAGCTTTATCATTAAGAAGAAAGTTAAAACAAAGAGTATAATTGAAAGTAGCAGGGCAAGTTGAACATTGTTTATAACCAGAATGGTTCAGTCTCACGCCCATATCAACAACACAACAAGGTGTTGAAGATGATGGACTGCTCGGTCCCCTTTTGCGCTCGCTAAAAGATTGAATCTTTAGAGGGCGCGTCAACCGACACTTGATTATCGAATACGATCCTCTGTTTCATTAAGGACCGGACAACTATAGCTACCACACAATACGTTGTAATTACGATGGTTTGCACATTCAAGCAGGGCTACACAATATGAGAAGACTCACATCGCCACATTATTTATTGAAAGTTTTGCAGATGATGCTCGCCTATTTGCGTATGAAATTGTTTTTTGGTCGAATTGAAAAAAAGACGAGGCATAGTTTATGTACGAAGTTTGATTGTATTTATTTGTGAGTGTATCGGGTGGTTAGACTGACCGACTTAGTCGATTAGTGTAGCGGCGCACTCGGGAGATCAACCCGTAGGGGTGATTCGCGTACGGGTTCGATTAAGGCGCTCACCACACATAACCCCTATGTTACAGCGTATGAGAAACGCCCTCGACTTCACACCTGTGCGGTTGCATGTAAAAACTTTCGAACTGCGGACCGGTAGTTCGGTGGGGATACACTCATCGACGGGATAGTGACAGCTCCTGCAGGTGGAGGTAAGTTGTACCTAGCATGACCAGTGTGTTTCCCGTGGCCGCGCAGTCGCAGACATTGCGGCCGTGGCAGCAAGGCAAGGGCAGGTTTGTGGGTGGGGATGCGTGTGGTGGATTGGGGTTGTTGAACCCCAACCTTGCCTCCTAGCAGAAAAAAAAAAAAAAAAAAAAAAACCGAACTTTGGAGGGGGGAGGGGAATAAAAAACAATTAAAGAATTTTTTTTTTTGTTTGATTAGCTGATTGCTACGCTGAAACTTGTATTTACCTTTGTACAAGTACAAATCGTACTCATTTCTTGTACGCTACTCGTACTCTAGGGCCCATACGTCTTTTTTTTTAATGGTTTTTATTTTTTTTCTCAAATTCGAATAAAAATATGAAGATGCTGCTCAACCAAATGTTGCTTGTTTTGTGATGTTGCAGCATATATGTTGTTTTCGGATTTTTTTGACGACTTTTTTTTTTTTTCCATACGGGGGCGTACAGGTTCCCGTACAGATATTACCTGTACGTTTTGTACGGAAATGCCTAGTATGTGTAAGTTCGGTAACATAGATTGATTGATTGATTTATGGATTGATTGGTGGGCCCCCTCTTACCCAGTCACACACACAAATACTTGCATGATCACCATGTGTTTAAGCTATATGAGTTAGTTCAACTTTTGCATTTCCAAGGTTACGTTTAGTTTCTCATACTTGACTTTATATAAATGATGGGAAAATACTTTTGCTAACGAAAGTGCTGCCCAAGTTTTTGCAATCCAATGATCTATTCAAATTTTGCCTTAACAAAATCCAAAATGTTTTCTGAATTCCATGTCAGACTTAGCAAAAATCAAGGAAACCTACGTTTTTAGGGGAAGTGTTACCCAAATTTTTACTAAATCAGGGAGTTAGACAAAATTGAACTTTGTGAAGTCAGAGTTATTTTTTTATTTTGAAATTAACTTTGTATAAACTTTCCAATGACACTTACTTTAGGGAAAGTGTTACTGAAATTTCTACAAATCTAAAAAGTAAGTAAAATTTTGTCTTGGCAGAATTCAAGTTTTATCTTGAATTCATATACGACTTGGTATAAATCTGAAAAACTTATTTATCTAAAGGAGATATTGCCCAAATTTTTACTAATTCAGGGAGACAGACAAAATTTTACTCTGTTAAGACAAGGATCGTTTTCAAATTTCATATTCAGTCGAGTATAAATCATGACAAGACACTTCTCTACAGGGAGTGCAGTCAAAATTTTTTTAGTTTTGACGAGTTAGATTATATTTTGATAGGAAAAGTCTTGGTGATCCACCTTGTATAGGGGAGATCCTGCAAAAATGTTCCTTATTTTCTTAACACCCATTCAAATGAAGGTTTAGCCATAGTCTTAGGAGAATTTAAGTGAAATATGATATGGGGGCTAGGCTTCTAGAGTGACCCGGGTCCACTTGCCCGATAAATTTTCAAGCTTTTTGAATTATCCAAATAAGAATTAAAAATCGCTAAAGATGGCGGTGTCAAAATGTGCTCGCCCACGTTTTTTTTCACTTTTTACTTTTTGTTTTCACTTTCGTTCAGGGTCTAAACAATTTTATTATTTTTTGAAACTTTTTAAGTGGGTTTTGTATTATGTGAAGTACACATCTGTAAGTTTTCAGGGCATGTAGCTATGCCCAAAAAAAAAAAAAAAATCGCCAAAAGTGACGATGTCGAAAACATGCTAGCGCACTTACTAAATTTAATTCTCTTTTTATTTTTATTTATTTTTATTATTAGTATTTGTTCTCGGTATTTTATTTTTATTTCAAATTTGGTAAGGAATTAGGATTTAATTCTTTGACAAATCTTGTTTTATTTATTTTTTTCCGTAACATATCGTTTTTTTAGATTTTTTTAATGATTGTTTTTTTTTTTTTTTTTTTCTGGGTCCGCTTTCGGCCCGAACGGCCGAACGCATCCCCAAGGGGTCCCATACGTTTGGGCGTTCAGGTTCGGGCGTTCGGCCCGTCCCGAACGCCAGTTACCCTGTATCTATCTATCTATCTATATATATCTTAATTATTATTTTAAATTTGGTAAAATATTTTGATGTGACCCTGAGGCAAAAGTTGTTTAGTTTATTTTTCTGCATAACATAGTTTGTTTTTCGATTTTTTTTTTTTTTTTGTTGGGACCTTCTCTGGTCCTTGCACGACCGGACCGCTTAGGAAAGTAGGGTGACCCGGGCAGCCCGATTGGTAGCTTCGTATGGGGGGTTATTCTTCATAAATTTATAGTTAAAATTTGAGAGTTGGCCTGTGTTGTATTACATGTCATTTTCTTTTCGGTCATTTCAATTCAAGATCTTAGTAGTTTCAACTTGATTCTATGAGGATCATATTCTGTTATCTTTTAACAAAATGTCGGTTTTTCGTCTTAACCTTAACTCATTCTCGCTACTTAACCTAAGTTCTTAGCCCTTGTGGGTTGAATTGTTTCTTTGGGTTCTTACCCAGACTTTTACTAAATGGTCACTTCAAAAGGACTGAGTGTTTTGTTTTGGAAGGTTGGACAAAGGTTGGGGCTTGTATGAATAAGGCAAGGGGTATGAGTGTAAGGAGTGGTTGAAGTTAGTCCCGTGTAGTGTGTGGTTTGCCAATGTTGAATCCTTGATGTGATTGCAAGTTTGTTTTGTGAGTTGATGTCCACATCTGATTTTGTCTGCGATCATACGTATATTTTTAAAGGGATTCACACTGTGATTGTGAGAGTGGTCGCCTCATGTAAGAGGTAGGAACCTGAAGTTTCCGGATTACCTGTACCCAACCTAAGCGCACCCTTGTTGAAAACCAATCACCCATATCCACTGTATACCTGGCCTACCAGACCTTTACCCGTCTCTACCTGTCCCAAAAGAGAAAGACTTGTACCCATACCTGCCCTATCTGAAGTTGTCCATGTTTGGCCATGAATTTTTACTAAATGGTCACTTCAAAAAGACTGAGTGTTTTGTTTTGGAAGGTTGAACAAA
Source organism: Chara braunii (assembly GCA_003427395.1). Lineage (NCBI taxonomy): Eukaryota > Viridiplantae > Streptophyta > Charophyceae > Charales > Characeae > Chara > Chara braunii. The sequence goes on along the minus strand of BFEA01000196.1, from coordinate 803,575 downwards.
GGTTGGGGCTTGTATGAATAAGGAAAGGGGTATGAGTGCAAGGAGTGGTGGAAGTTAGTCCCGTGTAGTGTGTGTTTTGCCAATGTTGAATCCTTGATGTGATTGCAAGTTTGTTTTGTGAGTTGAAGTCCAGATCTGATTTTGTCTGCGATCATACGTATATTTTTTAAGGGAGTCACACTGTGATTGTGAGAGTGATCGCCTCGTGTAAAAGGTAGGAACCTGAAGTTTTAGGATTACCTGTACCCAACCTAAGCGCACCCTTGTTGAAAACCAATCACCCATATTCATTGTATACCTGGCCTACCAGACCTTTACCCGTCTCTACCTGTCCCAAAAGAGAAAGACTTGTACCCATACCTGCCCTATCTGAAGTTGTCCATGTCTGGCCATGGATTTTTTTTCCCCCAAACCATCAATGGCCACCTGAACGCTAACTGCTTGTTAACCACCTGTACCTTACACAACCCAAATTTTCTTACCCATACCCACCATAATTGTATGTAACAACCACGCCTGTCTCCTAAGTCCTGATGCCTTCTTCGGCTGTCGATCACACCTACAACCTTCCTGTTGGGTCACACCTGTGACACCGCCCATGTAAGCTATGGAGGATGGATAATTGCGGGGGACGAGGAAAAAAACGAGTGGGGATGTGAACGGCGGGCAGAGACTCTGGGGAGTAGTGGCAATAGGGAATGGAAAGGGGTGGGGCGCAGGTGTTCCACTGGGCACCACTACTCACGAAATATTGAAAATAAGAATGAATCTTCCGCTTGAACATGGGAAGATATACCATCTTTTTGTTTTCTTCTTTGCATTACGTGAGTAGTGGAGCGAGGCCGACCCGATAGACCCAACTCGAAGTCGGAAAACTTTTGGACTTTCAACAGCGCAGCGACCCACTTGCAGGGGGAAAAAATACTTTTTGGATGTTCGCGACTTTTGACGTGGGAATGAGAGAAAACAATTTGGGCCTAAAACTTGTGGTGGCGGGCGAGGGGGGCGGAGGGAGGGGGTGGCTGGGTTGGGGGGTTGGAATGGGAAGGTACCAGGTATTCCACGGCTACCTGATAGGAACCTCTACCCGCCCGTACCCATACCAGTATTTTTTGTTGCCACCCGTACCTGCCCATACTCGTTCTATTTTTTTCTGCCGCCCATACCAGGTCCCCCTTCCTCCCCGCACTTACCTGCCCCTACCTGCCCATGATCTCCATAAGGGCAATTCTGCCCGCCCTAACAATGACCTCTAGTTTTTTTTTTCTGCCCATACCAACTCCTTCGTCGTAAGGGGTACCCAGTCCCACTCGTAACTTGATGGTTACAGTTGGGTACAGGCAACGGTTACCCATTTGCCCTCTCTGCCTCGTGTTCTCTACCCTGCTATATTTATATTTTATGTATTCGCACGGTCTACCATGACCGTGTGTAACGATCAAACCGATCTGTATTGAGAGAAAAAAAAAATCATTTTTTACCTTTTGCTTCTTAGAACTTTCATAGTTGGACGTTAAGGTCCGTGGCGGGTATCAAACCCAAATGCGTTTACATGTTTCCAACTCTTGGATAATGAAGCCTTATTCCTAGGGTCGGAAGTGTTTAACCGCCACAAAGGGCCAAGGCCCACCTATCACTCCTCTGCGCAAGTTGCAGATGAGGGTAGAGCTCGCAATTGCCGTCCCAATTGTCTAGCGTTGAGAGATTAACCCCTTATGACTGGTGTCTGTCGACACTTGAGTGACGAAAGCAACTCTTAAGATTATTGAGAGCCATATGATTATAGGTACTACATAGTACGCCATCCTTGCGACTACTTGCGTAATCATATATGGCTAGTCGATATAACAAAGTCACAAAGCCTACGTTGATGCGATATTTATTCAAAGTCTTGTGAGTGTCGTTCGAGTATATTATCATTAATAAGGTTACGAATCAGGTACAAAAACACACTAGGCGCAACTTACGTGTGAAACTTTGTTTTATTTTGGCGAGTTATATCACGTAGTTAGATGGACCGTCCTAGTCGAACGGCGCAGAGTTGCAATTGGGAAATCAGTCCCCAGAGCGTAGGTTCACGTACGAGTCAGATTTAGGTGTATGACCTCACGTACCCCCTATGCTACAAAGTACGAGAACGCCCTCGGTTGAGCCACCTCTATGATTGCATCTCAGTAGCTTTCGTACGTGGTTCAGTAGCTTGGTGGAGATACACTTGTCCAAGGGTGGTAACAACCCATTGACAGAGGTAAGTGATGCCTCGCGTGCCCCCTATCCTGTCATAAGGGTTCATGAGAGGTGCGACGAGTGCACTCGGTCGGAGCGGCGAAAGCTCCACTTACGATAAAAGTCCTACAAAATCATGTGTGACGCGGTCGAGAGGGTCCCCCTGCGAGACCAAAGCGCTCGACAACGTGAATACAAGTTGTGAGATCATGACCTGTTAAATCCTAGCAGAAACTTGTTGAGGTTAATTTCTAGTACGAATACGAATTGTGGAAGAACGTAACTGTTCATGGTCGCGATTTACAAGGGCAACCTGTGCATGTGCCTCGATTATTGTTACTGGCGACCACCTCTGCTTGCCAAAGGGTGTGATGTCAAAGTTTGAACGCTAAGCAGAATAGGTGTGACCGTTGCACAGTCTTAGTTATTTTGTTATTGTCTGTTTTTGAAATACTATAATGTTTGGCTTCCTATCTTATGACGGTCGTTGGCTTCCGGGGGATTGCGATTGTTGCTGGTATAACTACGACTTTAGTAAGAGTACCACCCTTTTGGCTGGTTAGACCGTCCGATGACTATGTTACCAGCCTAGAGAGCCGTTACTATTGCGCTGCAGCTGTATTTTGAAGTCTGCTGCGGGAAGTCAAATATAGCACAGAGGGGATGTTGTAGTTCTTAAGGGTGCGATTAAACTTTCCAAGGAGGTTGCCACAACGGCTTAGAGGTTAGTCAAACTGTTGTTTCGCTACGTTTTTGTCATTTGTTTTGTAATTTCGTTGCGTTCTTGACTACCATTGCAGGGTTGTCAAACGATTAAAGAGTTCACGGCCCTCTAGGCTCTCGCGAGAGTCCGAGAGCACCCTTCTTGTATATGAGCGACCTAATATTTCTCTTTTTATCCTTCTTATTCTCAGTTTAATCCATTGGTTCAGAGAAAAAGGGGAAAAACGAGATTGGAAACCCGTAGTTTGTGTCAAGACCTTTGTGGGAGGTTGCCACACCGATTGCGTCAGCTCTGCCGAATTTTCAGTTTATGGAGGCAAAAAATCTTCAAGTATAACTTCCTTGTCCTATGTATGCCTATAGATGCTCTTATCTTTACATCTCTCTAGTTTGTCTGAGAGGTATGCATGCGTTCCCTTATGATTCCTTTTTCTTTCAAAACTTAATCAGACTAAGTGCAAGGAATAGATGCATGAATCTCAATCGGATTTCGTGATTGGTGTTAGACTAATGGATGAACTGAGGGAAGGTGGGAGGAAGGTGGTTTTGCATGCGTTTGACCGGGTCAACTAAAGGCAAGGCATTGTTTCTAAGCAGAATGACCAAGTGCTATCTTCCTTGTTTGTTTTCTGAAGGACCAAACATCGTTTCTAAGTAGAATGGTTTGATTGCTCTGCTTATTTCTAAGGGTTGCTTGTCCGATTTGTGAGGCCAAACATTGTTTCTAAGCAGAATGACTTTGTCTATCTATTTCTTTTGGGATTTCTGACTGAAGTTGAATAAAATGGTCAAACTTCATGTTTTTGTGTGACTTTGAGATAAGTTGAATATTGTTTCTAAGCATAATGGTTCAGTCTTTTGTTTTATTTCGAGAGAGGATTTTGGTAAAAAGACTCAACATGATTGTTTTTAAGCGGAATGGTATAACCTACAACCACACACATTAAGAGTACAAGCGAGTATACATTGGAAATGTTTATCTATATCCGCATGTAAACAGACGGTTGAACATTGTTTCTAAGCAGAATTGTTCAACTTAAGTCATATCATTAAGAAAAACTAAAGCCAATTGTATAATTGAACGTAAATTGGGCAAGTTGAACATTGTTTGTAAGCTGAATGATTCAGTCCCCTGATCATATTTTGAAGACAAAGAAGAGATTTATCTAATTCTTGAATAGTTAAACAGTTTAGGGCGACTAGGCATTGTTTCTAAGCAGAACGGTCTAGTCACATGCACCCAAAAAGAGAGAAGCAGTTATGCAACTTGTTCGTGTATAATCTAAGGTATGATAGACATTGTTTATAAGTAGAATGATCTAGCGACATGCCATATGTAAGATGGGTAAAATTGAAGTTGTTTCACATATAGTCTCTAAGGATCCTACACAGACATATTTTGGTTTCCTGCGAATTATGCCTATTACATTTCAGTAAGGTGAACTCGTACGTGTATCGAATTTGACACACAAAACAAAGGGTCGAAGGCTAGAGCACGTTCCCGCATATAGTGAAATTTTATTTGAGCCTATATTTATTGACGCAAAAGATGGTCGTAAAATTACTGACATAATACCTCCAGGACCAGAAATTATAGTATCGGAAGGAGAATTTGTTAAAGTAGATCAGCCTCTAACAAATAATCCAAATGTGGGTGGATTTGAACAAGCAAATACGGAATTGTTCTTCAAAATCCTTTAAGAATGGAAGGATTGATTCTTTTCTTTATTTCTGTGATTTTAGCTCAGGTCTTTTTAGTGCTTAAGAAAAAACAATTTGAGAAAGTACAGATTGCGGAAATGAACTTTTAAACTAAATATAATAGATAGATGATATTCTAATAAATAGATGATATCTACAAAATATAGATATATATAATCTATTCTATATAATAGATAGATAGATAGATAGAGATAGATAATATTCATTGATTATAGATAGTCTAGACTATCTATCTATTATAGTTCTTAAGAAAAAACAATTTGAGAAAGTACAGATTGCGGAAATGAACTTTTAAACTAAATATAATAGATAGATGATATTCTAATAGATAGATGATATCTACAAAATATAGATATATATAATCTATTATTTTTTCAAAAGTTAATTGTTTGAGTGATTTTCCTTTCCAGCAACTGTTTTTCATACAGCTTCGCTCCCGAATCATTTTTGTGTTTTTTTGCTTTGTTTTTCCAAACGGGTTTCATAAGACAAAGTTACCTTCAATTGAAGGCCAAATAACTCATGGAGTTTCATATAATGCAACTTTTCACGTAATTGTTTTGTTTCTGTCTAGGGGCGGCTGTCAGGTACATAGAAGGCCGAAGGTCCAAATGCTTCAATACAATCGAACACCAAATATTGATGAGTCTTCTGCATAAGAAAATTCAAGATGATAGATTCTTGACTCTAGTGCGAAGGCACCTGTATAAGATCATGAAGTTGGAATCGCTAGTAATCGCGGATCAGCATGCCGCGGTGAATATGTACTCAGGCCTTGTACACACCGCCCGTCACACCATGGGAATTTCTTTTGCCCGAAATCGTCTCTATGATAAACCAATGACTTTGATACGTTACGCACGTCAAGTGCGCAGCATTTTGGAGGACCAATGAACTATCTTATATGAAAATAACTTGGGACTTTTGGTAAGAGTAATTACCCATTGTGGTATGGACTTGCATGTGGTTGAGTGTAAACTCTCATTGTTCTGACTCACTGGGTATGCGAAATGAGAATGAATCTTCTGCGAGGACCGGAGAAGATACATTGTCCTTTCTGTTGCACAACTCTACTCTCAGACCCTGCACGACTTTTCATAGCTAGTCAGATAGGAAACTCTCTCGCTCACTTTCACTCATCCGCCATCTCTTTATTCGCCGTTTACGTTCTTCGGCACTTCACACAACTTTCGGCTACTATACGTACGAAATAAGAATGAACTCCCCTAAAACGTGGGGAGACAAACTACGTCAAGAGACATCATCTCCTGCACAGCCTCTAATCGTTTCAGCACAAAAACTAACCTATCTTAAATGTAGCCCTACCATTGAATTCACCCAGTTCCAAAACCTTAGCATAGAGCCTCCATTCGTCGAAATCGGTTAAGGAACGACCGTTTCAACAAATTTTTTCTCTCCTCCTCCATAGCTTTCCTCTCCATCTCCACGCGCTCATTTTTTCTTCTAACTCTCGTCTTACTAATCTTACGATAAAACTACCACCGCCAATGGAGTCGCCTCACCCTAAAACCCCAGTCCGCTTTTTATTTTACAAAAATTCATTAAGAATTAACAAAGTTATGCGATTTTCTACTCCGATGGTTTCCCTTATACGACTACTCCGTGAAGTCTATCCTCCTACTAACTCTTTCTCGACTAACCCAACGCCAAAACTGATCTCGCCATCACATTCGGCCGACCTCAAAATGCTGAAATGACATTTTCCCTCACTCGATTCCGTTAGGATTCGAGCGAGATAATCGTTTTTCACTCCTACACACCCACCATCTTCTCCGCCATTGTTCTTACCTTCATCGCCATTGTTGTCTTCAACATTGAGTGCACCTGGCGCGGACCCATGTGCAAGTTCACCCTATTTTCTTTTTACTTTTCTTCCCTCCGACCGGTATCACGTTGCGCGCTAGCCGAGACACCACAGCGGATGACAATTAATACAAACAACATGGTAGTGGTAATGGAAGTCAAAATCTGCTAAAGACAACTCCCCTGTCGACTCTATGAGTCCCGAAATGGATGGTACTGCAACGCCCGGCCTACGCTCGACCGTCAGGGCAACTCCAGCGCCTTGACGAGTAGGAGGGCGCAGGGCTTGCCGCATGCCTGCAGCGTGAGTCTCGGTAAGCCGGTCCCGGTGCAGATCTTGGTGGCAGTAGCAAGATCCAATTGAGAACTTTGAAGACCGAAGTGGAGAAGGGTCCTATGTGCACAACTCGGGTAGACAGTACCACTGAGGACTCATCCACAATGCCCCGGGCCGCCCCATCCAGGCACAGTCTGCTTCTTTCGGGTCCCAGTGAGCATTTTCACACTTAAACTTCTCACAACAGACTTGTGGCCGGTGGGCGGTGCACTGGTAGAGGGCCCACACACCCGTGGGTTAATCACCCATTGACTCGCATGCACTCTGAACTCCTCGGTCCTTGTTTCAAAACGGGCATGATAGAGAAATTTCGTCAGCATCCCTGACATGCATGGATCCAGACGGCCCCCCTAAGCCCGGTGTCATGCCTGACTTAAAAAGAATCATAAAAATAACAAAATAATAATAATAATAATAATCGCAAAAATAAAAACAAAGTCGTAAGACGATGGAAAGAAACTTTGGCGCCTCGACAACAATCCACGGGGGATAGCCCCGTCGGGTCCTCAACCCCTCAAGTTCTTCTCACGGCTCCGATACTCCCGCGCTATTGCCTCTAGCCTTGATCCCTGAATCTCCTTGATGAAAGTTCGTTACCATAACAAAATGTGTTCGGCCAAAGGTTGAGCTTAGCACTAGCGAACATCTATATAGACGGTTACCACGCGGCGCGTGGGTTCACCTGAAATGCTCCAAAGCCACTCTCTGGCCTATCAACCTAGTTCACGACCATCGACCTCCCGTATCCACAATGCGGTTCGCACGTTTTCATGTTTCTACCCTTGTTTTCACTCCACTCATTATACAGGACTGTGTCGTCATCGACATCGTCCTCCACACGTACGCACATGTCACTATCAAGCGTACCAATCAAAATAAAATATTTTTTAAACCTAGTTTAATCTACAATTAAAAAAATTGGCCGGCACGTACGCCGACTTTACAATCATCAACAAGAGAAGAGATCACGCCCGCCTTGGTCAACCACTCAGTCAACGTCAATAACAGGCACAACTGCGACTCACGCGGAACACTCAAATTTTAAACCAAACTTATTTTTTCTGTCACTTGCAAAAACCAGGGTGGATACCCTTGTGAGGGTATTCACACCGACAGTGTACCATTGACATATGAGGCAGGGTGGATCTGCTGGTGCTATTGCTGGGCCATTTTGGGACTACACGTCTTAGCGAGTGAACCGACAATGCTATTTGGAGTGTGTGTGCTCAATGTGGTGACTGGTGGGACTCGTGACATATGCGGTTTTGCGTCAAAGGTAATCTTTTACTTTTTTTGGGCACACGGTGCAAACGGTTTTGGTATTTGGACCTATTTGGTGTTGTGGGCGATAGTGTGAGACCATTTTGGGACCAATTGGAACCAACTTGGGCACATGATTCTTGGAACGTGAGCGTTTGCTGATCCCATTTATTGAATTGTCTCTTGAAGGACGCTGAGATTTGAGGTGGTTTGGACCTGCGGTTTGACTTGGAATGGTTCTTAGAGGCTGTGGTGCAGTCGGGACTGCATTGGGACTGTCCGGGATGTTAAGACCACATGAGACTTGTTTTTTAGAACACCTCTTTTGAGGGTTATCTCACTTGAGTCCCTTGGTGGACCAAACCTTGCCTGTTCAGGGACGAGTAGAAGGACGTTGGCCGCTATTTGATTGAAAGACCACTTGTGGAGTTGTGGGTCACCTATTTTGGACTCCAACAGCGGATATATTTTGTTTGACTAGAATTTATTTTGGCTTTCTCGAGTGAGTCGGTCAAAACTCCACTCAAGGTCAGTGTATGACTCAAACTCCTCTTCACACCTCTTTGTTCCCACACTTTGCTTGACCCTTCTGTTTTGAATGTTCAAATGAAAAGGTAGAGTAGGGTTGTGAGAGTCATGAATACAAAAGGTGGGGTCTGACCTTGGTGTGGGGTTCTTTTGGATCCCTTTGACTTGTCGTTTGCTTGATATGCAGACAAGTGAAAAGATGCTTGCAAAAAAATGATTGATGGCGGCTACTTGGGATGATGAAAAAAATTATCTTTCATTTAACCTTTCACATGTATGCATGTTAGATGGGCTTGTGTTTTGGAATGGGGTAATTCAACAGGCGTAGTTAAAGGAACTCATGAATATAATGAAAAAATATCAATTTGATTTATCTCTTTCCCAAGGAGACACGTTCTCTTCCAAATTACCCATCCTAATTTATGCCTTGTCTAAATGAACCACTTTCCTCGTTTTTTCCCTACGGCATACTTCGTTTAAGTTGCCTTTCGTGAGAGAGGAAGGAGACAGGTTGGTTTATACATGGTTCACGTGATCCCTCTTTCTAGGAAGGGTATGAGCCGAGGTGTAATTGTTTTAGGAGTCGGCTCTATTAACGGTTTGGGGTGTAGGTCCGCCCACATAAACCCGAATATCGGGGGATGTACTTTGCTGACTCGTAGGAGACGACCTGAACTTTGAGATCCGGGCTTCATGCTCGGACGAGGGGGAGGAATACCTCAGCCAACCTCCTAGAGGGTTGAAGTGCAAAAACTTTGGGAATCTTTAGCCGCCCCATGAGTCTTGATCACAAAGTGGCTGATTGAATAAGCCTCAGAAGTGGCGGACTTAGGCATAAATACTATATGAAAGACCGACGCCTTAAAAAACCCAGTCCGGTGGAGTATTTGTTTTGAAATGGATGCATGTAGACCTCATTGTCGTGGAAAAGGTTTGCGACAAAAGAAGCGTAAACAAGAAATTGATAAATGAAGTACACCTTTTGAGCCCAATCGTCATATGTTGATGGTTGACCAACCAATATTTTTGTGTTAACATTATGAAGTTGCACAAAAAAAGGTCCTGGAAAATATGTTGGTCTCCCTCTCAAGCCTTATGAGACACGACTCAAGGATTTGAGATATGATTTAGGACTGTATGTTTCGATTAGTAAAATCACAATGGACATCACGTTGTCGAAACATAGCGACGGGGCTACCCATACATCAGATAATAAATTTTGTTGATATTATCCGTTGACAAGGTGGACTCCGTCTAATGAGAAGCGGAACTTAGGTCTCTTCGATCACGTAAGGATGAAGAGGAATGACTGTGGCAGACCACCCTATAAGGTCAAAAACCCAATCGAGGTCGGTTCCTGCGTTGGTGTAGTGTTTCTTCTCAACGTGGTTTAAACCGGTTCACGCGTTTGAATTTGATATATATATATATATATATCGTCAAATAGAATATATATATATATATATATATATATATATATATATATGTTCTATTTGACGATATATATATATATATACATATATATATATACATATTTATATATGTGTTCTGTATGTGTATATATCATATATATATATGCATACAGGGTTGTCAGGCCGAACGTACGGAGACCCCTAAGCTGACCCCCGAATGTTCGGGCGTTCAAGTCCCCGTACGGGGCCCGAACGTGAAGGGGTTTGGACCCCGCAAAAAAATATTTCGGCACCTAACTATCACTATGTTTTTCTGAAATTGTTTTTGTGAGTTCTCTGTAATGTAAGGTATCTCCTTCTCAATTTTGAAGCCATTCCGTTCAACCAAACAAAAATGAAAAATCCTCAAAGATGGTGGTGTCAAACCTTGCTTGCCCACTCACTAATTTGTTTTTTTTTTCTTTCCATTTTTTGTTTTTCCTTTATTTCGGGGCATGAAAACACGATTTTTTTTGTTTTTCCTTTATTTCGGGGCATGAAAAATCCTCAAAGATAGAGGTGTCAAACCTTTATTTCGGGGCATGAAAACATGAGTGATGCTTATAGCACTGCCCCTGAGAAGTTTATCATCTTTTCTACCACGTCTGGATCTAGTCTTGTTTCGGGTCTATCTCCTACGTCGCTGTCTCTTCTGTCTCAATGGAACCTTTGCCATAAAAAAAGATTTGCACACGCCACCATTTTGAGCTTAGGTGGTAATGTTTTTTTTGGATGAACGGAGCCGAATTAATAAGATTTTTGGTTTTAGTACAGTATCATGGAACGGTTGCACTACCTTGCTGAAATCTTTGAAAGTTGGGCTTATGAATGAGGGGGTCTTCTATTTCACGTGTATCCGCATACATTTTGATGCTAGGAAACGAAGGAAAAGTGTCATACTTTCTCTCCTCCACGTGCTCTGGACCTCGCGTTTGCTGGATTCTTTCTCTCTCCCTAACCTCATTAAGGTGTATAACACCATCGATTAGACATTTTCACGGGAAAACGGGTCCTAACTTAAAAGAATAGTCGGACCGAGAATCTCGAAGAAAGTTGGATTTGAGTATGTTAATCACGTTGTTATTAAAATCCGCTTCGATGTCCATGCCAGGAAATCATTAGTCACCAATATCACGAAGGAAGCAATTGGAAGACGGGTAACCCCTGCTTGCCTAGTTGAATTCATGGTATTAGGACTAAGAGTAGTCTGGCTAGGGAATAAATCAATAGGGAATCTAATTCACAATCATCGGTCATTCATGAAGAATGGGCATAGTGACTGTGTGTGTGAGACTTCTGTGTTCCCGAAGAACGATGAGGGACACGTCTCTTTTAGGTTTTCTTTCTCTCTCTCTCTCTCTCACACACACACACACACACACAC